>CM059197.1:87206754-87285673 GCA_030323885.1 Branchipolynoe longqiensis
GTTTCACACCCACTCACAGAGTGTCACCTCCACCCACCCACAGTGTCACACCCACCCACCTACAGTGTCACAATCACACACCCACAGTGTCACTCCTACACAACCACAGTGTAACACCCACCCACACAGTGTCACACCCACCCACACACAGTGTCACAGCCACACACCCACTGTCCTCTTGCACCTCCTCATGTTCAATGAATAGCTAATACGTCAAAGGTTACTGGTTGATGTGCGTAGATTATAGTTGCTACATATAGGCATGTATGAACAGACAGGACACTATACTAGATAACGGCAACCGTTTGTCTGGCTAATCCAAATCTGATTAGTTTTTCGTTTTTTTTAATGACACCACATATTTATATCCTAATCATAAAACTGAAGAAAAAAAGAGAGAATAACAAGACATGGCTTACTCCTCATTTCAGAAAGGCGATCTATATCGAATGACTCACCTCAGACATACCCGTGAAGAATAACTGGAAGCCAGATTGGATATCATTTTCAATCTAAAGCGGCTTGCCTCCGCAGGAAACTGCCGAAGTCTGCATCTCAGAGCGCATGTGTCACACATCCAAGCGAAGTCCGCCCAGACAGATACCACGGCACACGATAGAGACAGACACACAGGCACAGATACAGTCACATACCAGACACAGGCATATACATAGACACAGGCACATACACAGGCACAGACCAGACACAGGCATATACAGAGACACATGCAAATACACAGGCAGATACACAGGCACACACTCAGGCACAAACCAGACACAGGCATATACATATACACAGGCACATAGACAGGAACATACACAGGCACAGACCAGACACAGGCATATACGTAGACACATGCACATACACAGGGACACACACAGGCACAGACTCAGGCACAAACCAGACACAGGCGTATACATATACACAGGCACATACACAGGCACAGACCAGACACAGTGATATACATAGACACAGGCACATACATAGACACATGCACATACACAGGCACATACACAGGCACAGACCAGACACAGGCATATACATAGACTCATGCGCATAGACAGGAACATACACAGGCACAGACCAGGCACAGGCATATACATATACACATACACAGGCACATACACAGGCACAGACTCAGGCACAGACCAGACACAGGCATATACATAGACACAGGCACATACACAGGCTCATACACAGGCACAGACCAGACACAGGCATATACATAGACACAGGCACATACACAGGCACATACACATGCACATACCAGACACAGGCATATACCTAGACACAGGCACATACACAGGCACATACCAGACACAGGCATATACATAGACAAAGGCACATACCCAGGCACATACACAGGCACAGACCAGACAGGCATATACATGGACACAGGCACATACACAGTCACATACACAGGCACCGACCGGTCACAGGCATATACATATATAGACACTGGCACATACGCAGACATACGCACATACACAGGCACATACACAGACATAGGTACATACACAGGCACATACCAGACACATACATATACACAGGCACATAGACAGGCATATACACAGACATAAACCAGACACAGGCATATAGATAAACATAGGCACACCTACAGGCATAGACACATACACAGACCAGACACAGGCACATACATAGACACAGACACAGACCAGATACATTCACAGATTAGCTTTAGCCGCGACACGATGAGCGAAAGGTGCTGATAGATCGACGTACATGAAGTATGCCGATAGTGAGAGGTGGGAGATGGGGAGTGAGGGGTGGGGGTGGGGAGTGAGGGGTGGGGAGTGAGGGTGGGGGATGGGGAGTGAGGGGTGGGGGGTGAGGGGTGAGGGGTGGGGAGTGGGGGTGGGGGATGGGGAGTGAGGGGGGGATGGGGGATGGGGAGTGGGGATGGGGAGTGAGGGGGGTGGGGAGTGAGGGGTGGGGGATGGGGAGTGCGGGGTGGCGGGTGGGGACTGATGGGTGGGGGATATGTTCAGGGGTATGCTGGAGCGGTGTTAGCGGCGTGTGGTGTTTTTGGTGTTTGGGTGTTTGGGGGTGGTGTTGTTTTTTTTTGTTTGTTTTGTTTTTTTGTGTTTAAATTTAATAGAGTTGGGCGTAAGAAATCCGCCGATTGGCGGCGGGCGGGGCATTACTGACGTCGGCGGCGGGCGGCGATTTGTTTACTTTACGTTCGTCGATTCGAAAATATACTATTAATATCGCCGCCGTTCGGCGGCAGCGTTAATATTGCTTCGAATTTGGGTTAATTTGCTGAAATTTCACTTATTGCGTATGTAATTCTGTTAAATATGATAGCATTGAGTAGATTTGGGTTCCATCCTGACACTACCTAACACTAACACCGCTGTAAACCAGCTATGAGCAGGTGTTAGAATCTCCGACTTTAAACGCGTGCTGTTTGTCTAACACTGCTCCATGCATACCGACTTTTTGGCGCTAAACCAGAAATCCCGCCATAAACGCGTTTTGGGTCGATAACACCGCTCCATGCATACGGCCCCTGGTGGTACTCCCTCATTCCTTAATAATACTAATATAATATAGTATATTGTGTGGTATAGCTAGTTATGCTAATATTATTTAGGCTGTAGGGCGCCTATCGTGCAGCGACCGGCTGGAGGTTGGGAGCAGTGTCGCCTATGCTATGCCGTCCGATGGAGCCTCAAGCCCGCACCAGCCAATCAGGGCGAGGGGCACCCGGAGGTATCGACCTCCGGCGCTTCCGCATCTAATCTGCGTCCAGTCAGTATAATATAGTATATTAGACATACTCACATATATACATCACTAACATGATAGTAGCATACACATGTTGTAAATGATCCATCCCAAATTCACTGCAAATCCAATTAATAGAGCAAGGTTTCAATGCAACAAAACCCAGTTACGAAATAACGGTGGACTTGTAACGTAGACATTTCGCTGGAAAACTGCGTTGGAAAATGTAAACAGTAGGGGCAGTGTGACGTCAGCACCCCGCTTAGCGTTTGACCGCGTCCACTTCCGGTCTAACCCAACGGCATAGCCCAGTGCGTAGAGCGTCGGCCTTCCATGCGGGAAGTCAAGGGGTATACATTATATGGCAAGTCAACTAAGAGAATTGAAAAACTGACACGTGTCGCTACCGAGCCTCAGCAAGGATTACTAGGATAGTCCCAGCAAAGTAACCGAACCTAATGGCAGAAACATTTGAAGCTGTGTAGTTGCCCTATTTTGAGCCCATGTTTTGAACAAAGGGCACATGGACCTTCCCTCTATTTGGTGGGGAATGTGTGACCTAGATATTATGGTGTGATTAGATAGCATGACCCTACCATCTATTTGGTGGGGAATGTGTGACCTAGATGACATGATGTGACCTAGATAGCATGACCATACCCTCTATTTGGTGGGGAATGTGTGAACTAGATGACATGATGTGACCTAGATAGCATGACCCTACCCTCTGTTTGGTGGGGAATGTGTGGCCTAGATAACATGGCATGACCTAGATAACATGACCCTACCCTCTATTTGGTGAGGAATGTTCAGCCTAGATAACATGGCATGACCTAGATAACATGACCCTACCCTCTATTTGGTGGGGAATGTGTGACCTAGATAACATGGCATGACATAGATAACATGACCCTACCCTCTGTTTGGTGGGGAATGTGTGGCCTAGATAACATGACATGACCTAGATAGCATGACCCTACCCTCTATTTGCTGGGGAAGGTGTGACCTAGATAACATGGCATGATGTAAATAATATGGCCCTCCCTCTATTTGGTGGGGAATGTGCGGCCTAGATAACACCGATTGGTAGCCTACAGATGGATGTCCAGTCTTATTCTACTTGGTATGTCTTTGCGGGCCTAGATAACATGACATGACCTAGAGAACATGACCCCACCCTCTATTTGGTGGGGAATGTGTGAACTAGATAACAGATGTGACCTAGATAGCATGACCCTACCCTCTGTTTGGTGGGGAATGTGTGGCCTAGATAACATGGCATGACCTAGATAACATGACCCTACCCTCTATTTGGTGAGGAATGTTGGGCCTAGATAACATGGCATGACCTAGATAACATGACCCTACCCTCTATTTGGTGGGGAATGTGTGACCTAGATAACATGGCATGACATAGATAACATGACCCTACCCTCTGTTTGGTGGGGAATGTGTGGCCTAGATAACATGCCATGACCAAGATAGCATGACCCTACCCTCTAGTTGCTGGGGAATGTGTGACCTAGATAACATGGCATGATGTAAATAACACGGCCCTCCCTCTATTTGGTGGGGAATGTGCGGCCTAGATAACACCGATTGGTAGCCTGCAGATGGATGTCCAGTCTTATTCTACTTGGTATGTCTTTGCGGGCCTTTTGATTGCGCGTGGATTCGACTCTGTGAGGCTAATTACCCCGGACATACTGGGCGATCGGGGTGGTGTAAGGAGGGGTTGTGGTGGAGGTGGTAGGAGGCTGGGGTGGTGGGAAGGGTGGTCGGAGAGAGGAGTCAGGGATGAGAGTGGTCTTCAGCTAAAAACGCGGAAAACAAGCCAAAATTATTACACCGACGGCGAATTTCCGTGATAACGCATATCTTCTCCCATAGACTTACAACTATCAGGGAATCACGGGAAAATACCGGAAGTCAGGTTTCAACTAGCCTTGTTGTGATTGCATTATCGCCCATATCTAACACTTTCTTTTTTAGGTTTTATGTTCTAGCTACATCTAAGGTCATATAAGAACCGGATTCGAGCCACCCAACTTTTGTCATATACATCCCATTTTTTGGAATTTTGTCTAACATGAATCGGTGAATATAAAAAATCCCGGAAATCCGCGAAACCGTGGAGATCTTTCATCCCTGACCCTGGAGTAGAGGGAGGAGTGATGGGAGCGGTGGTGGTGGTGGGAGGAACATATGGTGGGCGGGGTGCTGGTGGTGGGAGGGAGGGGTGGTGGGCTAGGGTGGTGGTGGTGGGAGGGCTGATGGTGGTGGTGGTGGAAGGGGTGGTGGGCTGGGTGCTGGTGGTGGTGGTGGGAGGGCTGGTGATGGTGGTGGGAGGGAGGGGTGATGGTGGTGGGAGGGAGGGGTGGTGGGAGGGGTAGTGGTGGTTGGTTGGTTGTTGGGAGTCTTACGTCCTGGCAACATCTAAGGTCATATCAGGACAGGTACCGACTTGTGATAGTGTGCAGTCATGGCGACTTTATAGTGCTGCCTCACTTAGAGACCAGACCGCGAGCACCATGGCCTGATATCCCAGTCAGTCACAGTATCCTGACACTGACCCAACCAGTCCTTGCCTTGGATTTTAAGCAGGGTAACGGCGCTGGGTGAGGAGGTGAGTGCGGGGGGGGGGGGTGGCGTGGAGACCCGGCCTGCCCCATCGCCTCTCCTCCCCTGCCGGCAGTGGATAATAGACACTGATGACGGTGTATACTCTGTCACCTCACCCACGGTTGACGCCGCGGACTTTGTCTCCATGCCCCGGTCCCGGTCCCGGCCCCGGTCCCGGTCCCGGCCCCGGCGCCGGTCCGGGCCCCGGCCCCGGTCTCGGCCGGCTCCCCGTAATTGATCAGGGTAATTCTCAGCAGAAAGGGGAGCGGAGACCACCAACCCAATTCCCACCAACATAAAGTGATGTTTTATATAGGCACATGGCTCAATACACTATTTTAATTTTATTTATTATTTTTCTTTTTACATTTAGGGAAGCGCACTGTATATACAGTTACAGAGTCCGATGAAAGCATCAAATTTTCAAAACAAAAACAATTATCTAGATTTGATTCTACATATCTAAGTTAGACAATGATGCACTTATTAAACATTTGTTGCCACATAGAAGGGAATATTGAGGCAATTCAAAAGAACTTGTTACTGCAGAAGTCTATGGTGTCCGAAATTAATTTAGCATAGTTGTACTTCAAATATCCCAAACGTTAGCGTTTTAAAATAAAAGTTACTTCAAACTAGAGTAATACCCCTGTCACACTACGACGTAACGAGCCAACGTGAGCCTGACGTAGGCACATTTCATCATTACCTTGACATACGTTGGGCTACATTATGATGACGTCAGAATGATGTTAGACTGATGTCGAGCTACGTCACGTTACGTCGTGTTACGTCAGCGCCCGTCAAGGTTTTGAACCTGTTCAAAACTTTCGATGTAACTCGAATGTAAGGGTTTACGTTCGCCGTACGTTCTGTACACATTCAGCGAATGTCAATGACATTAAACGGATGTTAGTCAAACGCTGCTCACTATGTTCCTCTACGTTCCACTACGTTAACCCACATTAACGCAGGTGGAAACGTCCACACGGCATAATGGGAACCTCAGGAGAACGTCACAAGAATGTATGCCAAACGTACTTCCAATGTATGTTCAGCATTTCGCCACCGTGTCATGACGTATGTAACTTCATGTAACGTTCTTCTGGCAATGGAATAACGTACATAACGTTCCGTGAGCATAATGACGTTGTCCTCTCTCGTTGAATGACGCTATCACTACGCTTTACCGACGTTACGCTCTCGTCAACTACGCTGCATCCACGTTCAACTTGTGCCCAAATTTGCATACTATGCTGAGAAGTTCAACGTTTTTCATATTCTCCCTACGCTGACGTCGTTACCTCATACTGTGACAGGGCCTTTAGGTAGACTATGATGATCAACCTAATAAATAAATCTCAGAGAATGACAGAAACTCAAAACCATCGGACTATGCAAATTAAAAGTAGCCTGTCTTCCGCAAAAAAGCACAGATCCATTGAAACCACTTCAAATAACTTTGGTAAACGTATTTAGCTAAATGTATTTTTGCTTTGGCTTTAAAAAGTTACCATTCCTCTGGTTGCCACCATATCAGTCACCATTCCGCTGGTTCCCATCGGTCGGCACTATTGACGCCGGTTGCCGGCAAGCGGTGCCTCTGATGTTGTTTTTTTTTGGTGTGTGTGTTTTCTGTTTTAGATTCACAGTCCAATCTGTTCCTTTCACTCCCTGGGTCTAAAAATCAATTGCCAAGATTGCCAGAGGTCATTCGTTTACCTGAGAGAAGCATGGAGAAAAAGGAAGGAGACGAGAGAATGGGGGAGAGGGGGGAGGAGTGTGGCAGGGGAGGGGGAGCGGGTGGCAAGGGAAGGGGAGCTGTGTGGCAGAGGAGAGGGAGCTGTGTGGCAGAGGAGAGGGAGCAGTGTGGCAGAGGAGAGGGAGCAGTGTGGCATGGGAGCTGTGTGGCAGGCGAGGGGAAGCAATGTGACAAGGGAAGGGGAGGGCTGTGTGGGCAGGGGAGGGGGAGCAGAGTGGCAGGGTGTGGGCGGGTAGCAGGGCAGGGGCGGGTGTTTGGGGGGGGGTTGGTTGTTTTGGGGTGGTGGTGGGTGGGGGGGGGTGGGGGGGGTGGGGTGGTGTGTGGGGGGGGTGGGTGTGGGGGGGGGGGTGGTGTGTGGGGGGGGGGTGGTTGACAGGGGAGGGGAGTGCAGTGTTGCAGGGGAGATGTGTCGGCAGGAGAGGGGGCAGTGTGGCAGGGGAAGTGGGGGAGCGGTGTTGGGGGGGGGGGGTGTGGGGGGGGGGGTGGTGTGGGGGGGGGGGTGTGTTGGGGGTGGGGGTGGTGTTGTGAGGGAGGGGGCAGTGTGGCAGGGTGTGGGCAGTGTGTAGGGGAGGGGCGTGCAGTGTTGCAGGAGAGAGGGTCAGTGTGGTAGGGGAGGGGCGTGTAGTGTGACAGGGGAGGGACATGCAGTGTTGCAGGAGAGAGGGGGCAGTGTGGCACGGGAGGGGCGTACAGTAGGGGCGTGCAGTGTGACAGGGGATGGGCGTGCAGTGTGGCAGGAGAGAGAAGAAGTGTGGCAGGGGAGGTGGGGCAGCGTGACAGATAAGGGGGGGCGAGAATGGAGAGAACGAAGGGTGTGTGTGAGAGAGAAGGGTGTGTGTGGGAGAGAAGGGTGTGTGTTAGAGAGAAGGGGACGTGGGAGTGCAAAAGGAGGAGGTAGAGGGGAGTTCCATTAATCACCCTCTCCCACACATGCCTCCATGTCGAATTCCACAAACCAGCCTCCCTCCCACCCTCCCACCGCCGCGCCTCCCACTCCACCACACCACACACACCACATACACACACGTCTTACGCCACCACACAGTCTCCACCACCCACCCACCCTCCCATCCGCTGCAGGGGAAACTCGTTGAATTCATCAGTTATCAATGAGCGGTACCCCTCCCCCCCCCCCCCACACACACACCTGCTCCATCCCGTCTTGTTGTGCCCAGTGCCTGGTGTCACAGTTTGAGAGGGTACGCGGCTTAAAGCGGGCCTTTTCGCAATGTGCATGCATCAAAGTCAAACGGCATTTCCACGAAATTGAGATTGTACCCACTTGTAATAATTTGTTAATTAATTATTAACTTGTTAGTGCGGAGGGTAATATATACTATCAAGCATACAATATTCGCTACGATGATGCCTGAACAGTTTCCTCACTTGTCTCGCCCTACATTACCAGAGAGCTCCTCCACAGAGAGAAGCAGGCCAGAAATTCAGACGAGATTTCAGGCTTGGGGTTCGAGTTTGACACATGTGCGTTGCGAAAAGGCCTGCTTTAAACCGGGTACCCTCTCAAACTGTGACACCGCCGTGGTTGGTGGTGGAGTGCCCTGTCTCCGTCTGCCCAGCTATTGATTGCTTTGCTTTCTGGCAGTCCGGTGTTGCAGTTTCAGTGGCACACCAGTTTGCGAGGGACACCTCGCTTCTGCGCATGCATCAAAATCGAACAGCATCGTCACTAACCTTATAAATTTAAGATAATATTTTTGGCAAAGATGTTTTCTATATGTGTACCAAGCGATTTGTTTCTAGGTGGTGTGGTTTTAGAGATATTTCACTTTTGCTGTATTTTCTGTATGAAGATTGCTCATGACCATTGACAATGCCCTGAGTTTGACGGTTCGTGCAGTGCAAAATGTTAGTTTTATTAAAAATTAATAGAAATCCAGAACCCTACCCTTATAAATTTAATATAATCTTTTTGGTCCACCCACCCACTCACCCACTCACCCACCACACTTACACTTACACTTACAGTTACAGTTACAGTTACACCTGCCATATCTGTGTGTATTGGACCTGACATCATAACTGCCAACACCAGACGGGAGGGATGGCTGAATGAGTTGAGCGTCCATCTACCGTTTGGCAGATCATGGGATTCGAACCCATGTGTAGTATATCTGGAATGCCCAGCCGTATGAGCCCCAGATATATCACAGACTCTCCCCAGGTGCGTTCTGAAAACTGTCTGTCAGTTCACACCTGATGCCCCTCTCCAATGCACTCATAAGGAAGAAAGGAAAGACAAGTCATGCAAGATTGACAGTGAAGAAGTTGTGCTTTATTGGCATCAACTCCTGTTCACCTACTAGTGACCTATCACCCTGACTCCTTACCTTCTGTCCACACAGAGCCTCATTACTCTCTTTACTATGCATAGAAATCAGTGCCTACAGCCCATTGAACCGGAGTCCCATGGTTGTTGCACACAGCTCAGTTTGTATATGAAAGGTGGAGCCTCAGACAGAGTGTCTGGGTTCCTGGCCAAGAGAAGAGTGTGTTCACTTCAAGAGTCCATCCAGAAATGTGTTAGTAGTGCCTCTAGCATCATATAGATCAGAGTGTCTAGAATAATCAATATCAGAATGAGGCTTGTGTGGTCAGGTGGGGCAAAAGGGTGCAGGTGACTGGGCCTCCCACAGCCAGCCAATCAGACACCCTTCACATCCCGGGGGGTAACGGCCTAATATTGGCAGCTGTCACTCAACCCCAGCTGTAGGTGGTGTGCATAATGTATGCAGAGTGGCTGGGTGTTCTTGCCCATCGGCCCTGTGGTAACAGGTAGTTGCAGACAATTACAATAAACATATATATTAAAAATGTCCTTCTCCTCCACTTGCACCCTCACTGGTGCATAGAGGGAACATTTCACCAAATATTAACTGTCTCTTATATAGGAACATCTCATCATAATCTCGGGCACTATGTATTAACATATTTTTCACATAGCCTGATATGTCACACAGCGAGTGGGGCACCCATTGTTTTTCTATTACATAACCTTGGTCCCCACTCCGTCGCCCGAGTATAATATTGCTCTCTGCCAATATATAATTCCGAACTGAAAATCTGTATATTTTTACACATGGATTCGAACCCTGGTCGAGTCAAACTAATGACTTAAAAATTGATACTTGTCGCTCGGCATTGTTAAGATTAAGATAGATCAAGGACTGGTTGGCTCAGTGTCAGGATAAAGTGACTGAGTGGGATATGAGGTCATGGTCTGGCAGCCTTGGCTAACAGTGGGGCAGCACTATAAAGTCGTCATGAGTGCGCATTGTCACAAGTCGGGACCCATCCTGATATGATCTTAGATGTTTCCAGGATGTAAAACTCCAATAACCATCAAACCGATCGTCACTCCAGCCGCCACATACCCACCAATCCACCACATACACCTGCGATCTGTGTGTGTGTGTTGGGCCTGACACCATAACTGTCAACACCAGATGACTGAATGAGTTGAGCGTCCTTCCACAATGACACCGCCTTACAATGTGTAGATGTTTTTTTTTGTTTTTTTTTGTGGGGTTTAAAAAAAAATGTTGTTGTTTAAAAAGAAAACACTTTAAAATAAGTCGTTAATTTTGCCCATATTGGTGCGAGGCAACGTCATACAAATATAGCGGTAAATTTAAACCTGGGCCGTGTTCAGGTTCCGTCTCGGAGGCGCCTCAGCGACGGGCATGACGTTACGCCAGTCTGAACAACAACAGCAATTGGTCGCCTCGAAAATGGCTGCCCCCATAGGCGGCAGCCATTTGCAATGGACAAGCTGTGCTGTAATTGACTGAAAGCACTGAATGTGGCGGCCATTTTCGAGGCGCTTTTCATCTCCAGTCTGAAAAGAGAGGTGTCTCCGAGACGTGGCCGAGACGCACTCTGAATGGTATTAGGCCAAAAAGCATCGCCGAGACGTCTCCGCGGCGCCTCCGAGACGGACCCTGAACGCTGCCCTGGTCTATTAAGAAGAGAATTGAACGCGCAGTAGCAGATGTGTACTAGGAGTTGGTAATTTTGTTATTCTATTCATGGACCAATAAAAGAAGGGATCGCCTAGGTACTACTTACCTGAGAAAATGAGTTACAATATTTGGACTATACATATAATACATAAACAGTGTGGGGCATCGCTAATTAGAGTGATATATTAATAGTTTAAAATCCAGCCCGAGGCTAACTTGGTAGATAATTATCACACGCAGAAAGATGGGGGACACTGAGGGGGGGGGGGGGCAGAGAGGTCAGAGGGAGGACAGAGGGAGGACAGAGGGAGGACATAGGGAGAACAGAGGGAGGTCAGAGAGGAAATAGAGGGAGGGCAGGGGGGCCAATAAGGGGGGGACAGAGGGAGGACAGAGGGGGGACATAGGGGGACAAAGGGGGGACAGAGGAGAGAACAGAGTGAACAGAGGAGAACAGAGGGACAGGGGAACAGGGGAGAACAGAGGGACAGGGGAACAGACGGACAGGGGAACAAAGGGACAGGTGGATCAGAGGAACAGAGACATGAGGAACAGGGTACGACAGAGCAACATGGGGACCAGAGGGTCAGGAGGAACAGGGGAACAGAGGGTCAGGAGGAACATGGGAACAGTGGTGACTTAAGCAATAGCACATCTCATAACCATTTAGGTATAAGTTCCAAAAGCTGGAGATGGTTGGTTGTTAGAGTTTTACATCCTGGCAACATCTAAGGTCATATCAGGACGGGTACCGACTTATGACAGTGCACACCGTTATGAGAGTGATCACGCTTTAGCACGCCGGGTCTCTGGGGTTCACGCTGACGTTGGGGCATGTGGGAGGTGGGGGGGGGGGGTGTGTACCGTAGATGGCGAATAGTGGATGGGACGATCACGTGACAGAGCAGCTCTCCGGGAATCCGGTCACCGCTCAAAGAGTAAAGTGCACCAAGTGCTCGGTGTGTGCTTAGCGAGTGAGTGAGTGACTGGGTGAGTGAGTTAGTGAGTGAGTGAGTGAGTGATAGAATGAGTGATTGAGAGGTTATTTCACAACCAGGCAACATGTGAGGTCATATCACGAAATAAAAGGAGTAAAGTTTGTTTGATTTAACAACACCTATAGAGCACATTTTTTATTTATCATCGGTTATTGGATGTAAAATATATGGTCATATTTCTTTGGAGGAAACCCACTGCCGCCACATACGTAACTCTTTCCGATAAGCAGCAAGGGGTCATTTTTTCATATCTGGACAGGTTCGATATGAGACGGGCCAACAACAACGGAACAATTGATTTCCGGTAAATTTGCCCACACAGAGCATGCGCCCCACACAGAATGAGCGTGCCCCATACAGTTGGTTGTTGGAGTTTTACATCTTGGCAATATCTAAGGTCATCAGGATGGGTACCGTATTGTGACAGTGTGCACTCATGGTGACTTTATAGTGCTGTTCCACTGGGAGACCAGGCCGCCAGCACCATGACCTGACATCCCACTCAGTCACATTATACTCACACTGAGCTAACCAGTCGTTGTCCTATCCAAATAATGCCTAGCATCTGGCTAGGAAGTGACAAGTATAAATTTTTAAGTCATTGGTTTGACTCGACCAGGGTTAGAATCCCATGATCAACCAAAATGGGAGATGGACGCTCAACTCATTTGGCCATCCCGTCTGGTGGCCCCATACAGAGTAAGCGCGCCCCATACATAGTAAGCGTGCCCCATACAGAGTAAGCATGCCCTTTACAGAGTAAGCATTCCCCATACAGAGTAAGAGTTCCCCATACAGAGTAAGCGTGTCCCATACAGAGTAAGGGCACCCCATACAGAGGAAGCATTCCCCATACGTAAGCGCACCCCATACGGGAGTAAGCGTGCCCCATACAGAGTAAGCGTTCCCCATACAGAGTAGGCGTGCCCCATACAGAGTAAGCATGCCCCATACAGAGTAAGCGTGCCCCATACAGAGTAAGCACGCCCATTACAGAGTAAGCGTGCCCCATACAGAGTAAGAGTTCCCCATACAGAGTAAGCACGCCCCATAAAGAGTAAGGGTGCCCCATCCAGAGTAAGCATTCCCCATACAGAGTAAGCACACCCCATACAGGAGTGAGTGTGCCCCATACAGAGTAAGCATTCCCCATACAGACTAAGCACACCCCATACATATTAAGCACACCCCAATCCGAGTAAGCGTGCCCCATACAGAATAAGCGTGCCCCATACAGAGTAAGCACACCCCATACGGGAGTAAGCGTGCCCATACAGAGTAAGCATTCCCCATATAGTGTAAGCGAGCCCCATGCAGAGTAAGCACGCCCTGTACAGAGTAAGCACGCCCCATACAGAGTAAGCGTGCCCAATACAGAGTAAGCACGCCCCATACAGAGTAAGTGCACACCATAGACCTGGCATCTGTAGGCCTGTTGTGTGTGTCTGTTGTGGCAGTTTTGTACATAGAACTGCTTAGTGTGTACAGAACAAATCAGTTTTCCCATTGAGTAGGGTTAGAGAGAGGACAATCTATTGTTATTCCAAATATAGATCAGGAATTCAAATGGTGTTTATATTGTTAGTGAAACCAGTCAATGCTCGGCGTTATTTGTTAGTAATGCACCGATTGGGTTCGGAAGTAACCCCCCCCCCATACCCACACCCCCACCTGACAAATCAAGACGAATGCATCCTACTTCCTAGTCGGAAACCTCCATAAAAGTGACAGAAACATGGATGGTTGGTTAGTTGTTGGAGTTTTACATCCTGGCAACATATAAGGTCATATCAGTACGGGTACCGACTTGTGACAGTGTGGCCGCATGGTGACTTTATAGTGCTGCCCCACTGGGAAATCAGGCCACCGGCACCATGACCCGATATCCCACTCAGTCATGTTATCCTGACACTGACCCAACCAATCCTTGCCCTATCCTTATTATGCCTAGCGCCTGGTTCGGAAGCGGCAAGTATCAATTTGACAGGTATCAAATAAAAGCTCATGAGAGAAGCATGCTGGAAATGGCTGCCAAGGTGTGGAATGCCCAAACTGTAAAGGAACGACAAATTCCTGACCTAAAAACTTACAAAAAATATCTGTGCAAAATAAAGCTAGGAAACCCCCACTAAGCTGCACTGCAAAGGGGCATGTGATATGTCATGGCCCACCAGCAGGACGCCCAATGGAAGGTAACCATGTCAAAAGTAGCTAGATAACACACCACATAGCTACGTACAAGCCTATGTTATGTAAATAGGAGTAGGCTTCTCTAGTAATAAGAGTAGAACAAAATAAAATACATATATGCCAAGAAAATCCAAAAAAACTAACATAGGCTACTAACCATACCAACTCTCTATCTGCTACTGAAATGCAGGCAATCAAATACCTTATCAGCAGCTACTGTGTGGTAAGATAACACCAACACTACAACTGGCCAGCATTGAAAAGAAGCCTGGGTACCCGGGCTTATATGCTATGGACAGTACAAATACAGCCTCAATAACAATTTTTTTAAATTTAAAACTTGACCAGGGTTAGAATCCCACGATCTACCACGACAGGACGCTCAACTCATTCAGCCAACCCGCCTGGTCAGGAGAATCATAGATGAATTGTTAGTGTAGCAGACCGCCTGTGGGGGTGACTTGCTGGTGTAACCTTTTTTATGTTCGGAAAGTCGATTATCCACCATTTAACCGCGCTAAAATGGCTCTTAACAAAAGCGGCACATGGCGATGAAAGCACTTTAATTAATTTGATCTACCGCTACCCTGGTAGCGGCAGGCACGGGTAGACTGGGTGACTGTGGTCCCAAATGTGCTGGGAGAGTGGAGGGGTGCTTTTAGTTGGTGAGTGCACTAAAGTATAACTCGCGTGTTGCCATGGTGCCATCGTTAAATGTCGTCTGGTGTGCTGGTCTGGTCATTCTCTAAAACTGGTCACCACATATTTGCTTCCCATGCTAGTATGGTGATATTAAATTTGTCTTTTAGTTTTATTGATAGCAATTCAAATAATAATTTTTACCCTTGTGTGTTAAGTATGTTAGCAATACTACATATATGTAATCTATCCCACAAAAGATGTCAAAGGTATGCTTGCATGATTTTATGCTGAAGTGACAATTTGAAAATTTACGCATCGACACCATGCATTTACGATAAATTTGTTTAAACTTTCTTCTTGTCGGATATAATTCGGTTCGCTAAATTGTAATCAATCAAATCTTCAGGCATGTGATTGGGTGCAGGAAAGAACCCAGATGTAATATTTGTTAGGTTATCGTGGGGACACACATCATCCCACTGAGTCATGAGAGGGATGCAATTAGTGTATTTCAGAGGTGTTTCGGCGACCAGAAAAAAAACGGAATTAAAAAAAAAAAAAACGGAATTCTGGTTTCAGCGGTCAGAAAAAACCTAGAATTCCCGTTAAAACCTGAGAAATCACATGCCTGAATCTTGTTTGAATTTGTTGTGTATGTTAAAATAATGTTCCGGAGACGTGTGTGATTTCTATGTTACACGAGTGATATTAAGGTATTGATCAATCCTACTCGCCTGGCTAGGAAGTGACAAGTATCAATTAGGTAATACCCCTGTCACACTATGACGTAAGTAGGTAACGTAAACCGACGTAAGTGACGTTTCGTCATTACGTTGAGGTACGTCGAGTTAAGTCATGCTTACGTTAGACTGACGTCGATTTACGTCGAGTTACGTCGAGTTACATCGAGGTTTTGGACATGTTGAAAACTTTTGACATAGCTTGACGTGATGCTCTGACGTTCGGGTGACGTCACACTCATGTTATGCCGGCGTTAGATGTGCGGGAGGGATGCGTCGGCTACGTTAGATCAACGGGGCGTTATTTCATAGCAGAGAGCATGTATAGATGAGAGGGATGGTTGGTTGTTGGTTCGGTTGTTGGTTGGTTGGTGGTTGGTTGTTGGTTGGTTGTGGAATGGTTGTTGGTTGGTTGGTTGTTGGTTGGTTGGTTGTTGGTTGGTTGTTGGTTGGTTGGTTGTTGGTTGTGGATTGGTTGTTGGTTGGTTGTGGATTGGTTGTTGGTTGGTTGGTTGATGGTTGGTTGTTGGTTTGTTGTTGGTCGGTTGGTGGTTGGTTGTTGGTTGGTTGTTGGTTGGTTGTGGATTGGTTGTTGGTTGGTTGGTTGTTGGTTGGTTGTTGGTTGGTTGTTGGTTGGTTGTTGGTTGGTTGTTGTGTGTTTGTTGGTTGTTTGTTGGTTGTTTGTTGTTTGGTTGGTTGTTGGTTGTTGTTGGTTGGTTGTGGATTGGTTGTTGATTGGTTGTTGCTTGGTTGTGGATTGGTTGTTGGTTGTTGGTTGGTTGTTTGGTTGTTGGTTGAGTGTTGGTTGGCACAACACTATACCAATGTTACACTCACGTTAACTATGCGGCATTGACGTTCCGAATTTGCATATTACGCAGAGATTTTCGATGTGTTAAATTTATTTCCACGTTGTCCCTACGCTGGCGTGTTACGTCATAGTGTGTCAGGGCCATAAGTCATGCTTGGACTCTGCTGGAATTCAAACTCCCGACCTTCTATGCAGGAAGCCAGGCGCTCTTAGCGATTCAGCAACTGCATCCGGTTGATATGGACAGAATCCAGGTTCGCGTATGCTCCTTCCACTGCTCATCAGTGTTGAGTCATTTAAATAGAACATATCGCATGTGGTTCCAGGCGGAACTGCATCCACTGTGGACCAGACGGGATGGCCGAATGAGTTAAGCATCCGTCTCCTGTATTGGTAGACCGCAGGATTCTAACCCTGCTTGAGTCAAATAATGACTTAAAAATTGACACTTTATGAAATCATGTATTTACGGGTCCCCGCATTCTATATATGCGGGCGTTTAACTGCTATTGATGGCCGATCCCATTAGGCGGTACACATAGGTTATGGTTACTTTCATTATGTTCACTCATGTTATTAGCTGTACTGCTCAACAAGGCTAAACTGCCCTAATATCCTGCATAAGGTGTAATATCCTGCATAAGGCGTAATATCCTGCATAAGGCATACGATTCAAAGTTCCCCCCTTTCATATATGTATTAGATAAATTACATGCTAGAGCTTACCCCATAGTAGATATGACACACGACACAACACGCGAGCCAAGTTCAGCACCAGCAGAAGTGTAGCTAGATAAGAGGCTGATTGCTTAGTTTTATTCACTTATATATTGTTTTCAGATACATACAACAGTGGATGCAAGAGACCTTCTCATTGGCTATTACACTCATGCATACCAGTCACCAGCCTGGTCACTCCTCTCCCGCATGATCTCTCCCTAACATCATTCACCATTGGCTGCTTTAAGGACTCACCCCCCTCCCACCCAGCTCTGGCCACCACCTAGCCATCATGGGATTACCTAACATGACAGATACAGTGTGGCTGGGCGAGATAAGGGGGACGGATTCTGCTTAAAGGGGCACTGCTTCCCTCCCCCAGAGTGAGCATTATAAAAGGAGTACTGTTTCTTATTCAGCCATCTCGATACTCAATATATACTTAATCGGAGAATTTTACAACTTGTTGCTTCCTAGTCAGGTGTTCGGCATTATTACTATTAGGATAGGGCAAGGACTGGTTGACTCAGTGTCAAGATAATGTGACTGATTTGGATATCAGCTCATGGTGCTGGCAGCCTGGTATCCCAGTGGGGCAGCACTATAAAGTTGCCATGAGTGCGGACTGCTCCAAGTTGGTACCCGTCCTGATATGACCTTATATGTTACCAGGACATAAAACTCCATCAACCAACCGACATCCACTGCTGTGGTATTATATTAGGGACATCCTTAAGGTGGCGTCACCTGGTGGATAGAAGTGGCGACAGTAATTATCTCTAAGACCTTTCTAACACCGCAGTATACTGGTGGGTTCTGTTACCATCACCGACCTACCGACTGATCAATCTTCGGCCGATTGCTGACCGACCAATCAATCGCCGACTGATCATCGACCATTATTTCCCCCCCCCTTTTTTTGCTTTGGTCGCAAGGAGGTCGCTGGCTTATGTTCGCAAAGTGGTCGCATCATTTTAACATACACAACAAATTCAAACAAGTGGTCGCAAGCTGTAGTGTACCTGAAGCCTTAGTGACTAGCTTAGCAACGGAAAGAAGGGAACTCCCTTTGGTTAGAAGATGTATGTAAATACAAACGGCATCACTCGACATTTCACTTGACTGCGGCTGCATAAAATATACTCCACTGTTCACAGTCTGTAGGGGGCATTCCTAAAATGTTGCGAATGTGGGGAGTGCTGCAAGCGTTGTAAATGTTCACCTGCGTGTGGAGAGTGCTGCAAGCATTGTAAATGTTCACCTGAGTGTGGGGAGTGCTGCAAGCATTGTAAATGTTTACCTGAGTGTGGGGAGTGCTGCAAGCATTGTAAATGTTCACCTGAGTGTGGGGAGTGCTGCAAGCATTGTAAATGTTTACCTGAGTGTGGGGAGTGATGCAAGCATTGAAAATGTTCACCTGAGTGTGGAGAGTGCTGCAAGTGTTGTAAATGTTCACCTGAGTGTGGGGAGGGCTGCAAGCATTGTAAATGTTCACCTGAGTGTGGGGAGTGCTGCAAGCATTGTAAATGTTCACCTGAGTGTAGGGAGTGCTGCAAGCGTTGTCAATGTTCACCTGAGTGTGGGGAGTGCTGCAAGCATTGTAAATGTTCACCTGAGTGTGGGGACTGCTGCAAGTGCTGTAAATGTTCACCTGAGTGTGGGGAGTGCTGCAAGCGTTGTAAATGTTCACCTGAGTGTGGGGAGTGCTGCAAGCATTGTAATGTTCACTGAGTGTGGGGAGTGCTGATTGTAAATGTTCACCTGAGTGTGGGGAGTGCTGCAAGCGTTGTAAATGTTCACCTGAGTGTGGGGAGTGCTGCAAGCATTGTAAATGTTCACCTGGTGTGGGGAGTGCTGTGAGCATTGTAAATGTTCACCTGAGTGTGGGGAGTGCTGCAAGCGTTGTAAATGTTCACCTGAGTGTGGGGAGTGCTGCAAGCATTGTAAATGTTCACCTGAGTGTGGGGAGTGCTGCAAGCGTTGTAAATGTTCACCTGAGTGTGGGGAGTGCTGCAAGCGTTGTAAATGTTCACCTGAGTGTGGGGAGTGCTGCAAGCATTGTAAATGTTCACCTGAGTGTGGGGAGTGCTGCAAGCGTTGTGAATGTTCACCTGAGTGTGGGGAGTGCTGCAAGCATTGTACATGTTTACCTGACTGTGGGGAGTGCTGCAAGCATTGTAAATGTTTACCTGAGTGTGGGGAGTGCTGCAAGCGTTGTAGATGTTCACCTGAGTGTGGGGAGTGCTGCAAGCATTGTAAATGTTCACCTGAGTGTGGGGAGTGCTGCAAGCGTTGTAGATGTTCACCTGAGTGTGGGGAGTGCTGCAAGTGTTGTAAATGTTCAGCTGAGTGTGGGGAGTGCTGCAAGTGTTGTAAATGTTCAGCTGAGTGCGGGGAGTGCTGCAAGCATTGTCAATGTTCACCTGAGTGTGGGGAGTGCTGCAACTGTTGTAAATATTCACCTGAGTGTGGGGAGTGCTGCAAGCATTGTCAATGTTCACATGAGTGTGGGGAGTGCTCCAAGTGTTGTAAATGTTCACCTGAGTGTGGGGAGTGCTGCAAGCGTTGTCAATATTCACCTGAGTGTGGGGAGTGCTGCAAGCGTTGTCAATGTCCACCTGAATGTGGGGAGTGCTGCAAGTGTTGTAAATGTTCACCTGAGTGCGGGGAGTGCTGCAAGCATTGTCAATGTTCACATGAGTGTGGGGAGTGCTGCAAGTGTTGTAAATGTTCACCTGAGTGCGGGGAGTGCTGCAAGCATTGTCAATGTTAAGATGAGTGTGGGGAGTGCTGCAAGTGTTGTAGATGTTCACCTGAGTGTAGGGAGTGTTGCAAGCGTTGGCAATGTTCACCTGAGTGTGGGGAGTGCTGCAAGCGTTGTCAATGTCCACCTGAATGTGGGGAGTGCTGCAAGCCTTGTCAATGTTCACCTGAGTGTGGGGAGTGCTGCAAGAATTGTAAATGTTCACCTGAGTGTAGGGACTGCTGCAATCGTTGTAGATGTTCACCTGAGTGTGGGGAGTGCTGCAAGCATTGTAAATGTTCACCTGACTGTGGGGAGTGCTGCAAGCGTTGTAGATGTTCACCTGAGTGTGGGGAGTGCTACAAGTGTTGTAAATGTTCAGCTGAGTGTGGGGAGTGCTGCAAGGGTTGTAAATGTTCACCTGAGTGCGGGGAGTGCTGCAAGCATTGTCAATGTTCACCTGAGTGTGGGGAGTGCTGCAACTGTTGTAAATGTTCACCTGAGTGTGGGGAGTGCTGCAAGCATTGTCAATGTTCACCTGAGTGTGGGGAGTGCTGCAAGTGTTGTCAATGTCCACCTGAATGTGGGGAGTGCTGCAAGTGTTGTAAATGTTCCCCTGAGTGCGGGGAGTGCTGCAAGCATTGTCAATGTTCACATGAGTGTGGGGAGTGCTGCAAGTGTTGTAAATGTTCACCTGAGTGTGGGGAGTGATGCAAGCGTTGTCAATGTTCACCTGAGTGTGGGGAGTGCTGCAAGCGTTGTCAATGTCCACCTGAATGTGGGGAGTGCTGCAAGTGTTGTAAATGTTCACCTGAGTGTGGGGAGTGCTGCAAGCCTTGTAAATGTTCACCTGAGTGTGGGGAGTGCTGCAAGCATTGTAAATGTTCACCTGAGTGTGGGGAGTGCTGCAAGTGTTGTAAATGTTCACCTGAGTGTGGGGAGTGATGCAAGCGTTGTAAATGTTCACCTGAGTGTGGGGAGTGCTGTAAGCATTGTAAATGTTCACCTGAGTGTGGGGAGTGCTGCAAGTGTTGTAAATGTTCACCTGAGTGTGGGGAGTGCTGCAAGCATTGTAAATGTTCACCTGAGTGTGGGGAGTGCTGCAAGTGTTGGAAATGTTCACCTGAGTGAGCGGAGTGCTGCAAGTATTGTAAATGTGCACCTGAGTGTGGGGAGTGCTGCAAGCATTGTAAATGTTCACCTGAGTGTAGGGAGTGCTGCAAGCATTGTAAATGTTCACCTGCGTATGGGGAGTGCTGTGAGCATTGTAAATGTTCACCTGAGTGTGGGGAGTGCTGCAAGCGTTGTAAATGTTCACCTGAGTGTGGGGAGTGCTGCAAGCATTGTAAATGTTTACCTGAGTGTGGGGAGTGCTGCAAGTGTTGTTAATGTTCACCTGAGTGTGCAGAGTGCTGCAAGCATTGTAAATGTTCACCTGAGTGTGGGGAGTGCTGCAAGTGCTGTAAATGTTCACCTGAGTGTGGGAAGTGCTGCAAGTGTTGTAAATGTTCACCTGAGTGTGGGGAGTGCTGCAAGCATTGTAGATGTTCACCTGAGTGTGGGGAGTGCTGCAAGCATTGTAAATGTTCACCTGAGTGTGGGGAGTGCTGCAAGTGTTGTACATGTTCACCTGAGTGTGGGGAGTGCTGCAAGCATTGTAAATGTTCACCTGAGTGTGCAGAGTGCTGCAAGCATTGTAGATGTTCACCTGAGTGTGGGGAGTGCTGCAAGTGTTGTAAATGTTCACCTGAGTGTGGGGAGTGCTGCAAGCATTGTAGATGTTCACCTGAGTGTGGGGAGTGCTGCAAGCATTGTAGATGTTCACCTGAGTGTGGGGAGTGCTGCAAGCATTGTCAATGTTCACCTGAGTGTGGGGAGTGCTGCTAGCGGTGTAAATGTTCACATGAGTGTCGACATCATTAATCTACTTCTATTTACGTGCAGTCAATAACTCATCATTCTGGACATTCTACACGTGGAGCTGATTTCATGAAGTTATAGTTTTGTTCATTCATTTTGATAAAAAAAAACTGGTAGGGGGCGGGGGTTGGTGCGACAGCACAGCTCGACCACTTACTCTAAAATTGTCCCATTCCCTTTGGGGCATGTTGAAAATATTCGGTGGTGGTAAGCAGGTATCTGTTGGTGAATGGTAAATGGTAAATGGTAAGGCCTAAAAAGAAATATTGCTGTTTCGAGTTGCCGACCCCGTTAAAAAACCCGCCCCCCAACTCCATTTTTGTTCTGCTCTGAGTAAAAACAAAATATAAAACAAATCGCACCAGCAGGTCTTGTATGAATGGTTTCTATACTACTCATATACACAGAGCTTGAGAATGCATCATCATCATCATGCTGTCGGTCGTGATGCGACAAAGACTGCTTTCATTACTTGACTGCCGCTCTCCATTTTGTGCGGTTGTACATTTTATGAAAGCTGCCTGCAAAAGTGTTGAAGTACTGCTGGCTTTTGCAAGTTACCAGTGGCATTCTCTCTGGGAGCAAATAGAGGTTTCACACCGACAAGAACATGTCCAGACAGGCGCAAAACTATTTGTCCCTGCAGTGGCTTGAGAACTACTACGTACTATATTAGGTGACCCCAGTGTACATTTCAGTTTTGAGTACTGGGAGTGCAGTTTTATGCGATTTAACAAACAATTAAAAAAAACACAATAACAAGTGTAAAAAAACCCGGAAACATGAATATGTTTCTTGTTGGTCTAATGGTGAATACATGTGTGGCATTGAGTCGAGAACGGCCCTGGCCGCTGGCCAATACTGAAATGTACAACCCTACTCTACTGCACCCATCCAACAGCCGCCCCCCCCCCCCCCGACCACGATACACCGATACAATTACACCTGGCGACACTCAGCGGAACAATTACACACTACAGTCTCCGTTTGAAAATCGGGGAAAGCACTCTTCGGATGTGCGCTCATGTTGGGTGTGCAATCTTTTTTGGGGAGTGGGGCGGTAAATATTTGATTCATTGGAACACATATTTTGTCAGTGCCGAGGCACTGGTCTTCCAGTCATTGAAGCAATCACATTTGGTTTGTATATGGTGATGGGGAAGTGGAATGTGTTGCATTGTGTGCAGCACACCCCATTCTGAACATTAAAAGTGGGAGAGCAGTCTATGATGTATAGTGTACAGCGTAGGTACTCAACATAGTGCAGGATTGAGTCTATTGCACCTAAGGATGTGCAGCTAGGCAGATCAAAAGCGCAATGTACTCTAATGCCATTGAAGTGATCACATTTGGGCAACATGCGGTGGTGAGGGAGTGGTGTGTGCTGCATTGTTTGCAGCACACCCCATTCTGCGGCAATAAAAGTGGGGAGCAGCACATGCTGTGCAGTGTAGACAGAATGTAGACTATTGGCTGTAGACAATGTAGACCATTAGCTGTAGAGAATGTGGACTGTTAGCTGTAGAGAATGCAGACTATTGGCTGTAGGGAATGTAGACTATTGGCTGTAGAGAATGTAGACTATTGGCTGTAGAGAATGTAGACTATTGGCTGTAGAATATGTAGACTATTAGCTGTAGAGAATGTAGACTATTGGCTGTAGAGAATATACAATATTAGCCATAGAGCATGTACAATGTTGGCTATAGAGTATGCAAACTATTGACTGTAGAGAATGTAGGACACTGGCTGTAGAAAATTAGACTATTGACTGTGGAGAATGTAGACTATTGGCTGTAGAGAATGTAGAGTATTGACTGTAGAGAATATACAATAGTAGCCATAGAGAATGTACAATATTGGCTATAGAGTATGTAAACTTTTGACTGTAGAGAATGTAGGATACTGGCTGTAGAGAATAAGACTATTGGATGTGGAGAATGTAGACTATTGGTTGTAGAGAATGTAGAGTATTGACTGTAGAGAATATAAAATAGTAGCCATAGAGAATGTACAATATTGGCTATAGAGAATGTAAACTAATGACTGTAGAGAATGTAGGATACGGGCTGTAGAGAATACACAATATTGGCTGTAGATAATGTAGAATACCGACTATAGAGAATGTAGACTAGTGACTGCTCCACCCTTAGATAAGGAAGTCGACATTAGCAGAAGGCTCGGAGTGCTAGGAATGCTGCTCCAGCAGGCTTGTGTGACTGATGGAGAATCCAGCATCTGTTCTGCAGGCTCAGGCGTTCAGCCTCAGCAGGTGGTAATTTACTCACATCATGGCAAGATACAGAGGCTTTACCAGTTACTCCAGTAATTGTAGCAGTATGACAAACTGGTCTGGGATTTGTTCTCACCAAGTCATCTCCACAGAGAAGAGAGCTGGCTGGACTGAATTGTCGTACAGGAATATTGCCTTACACCACGTTGGCAATCGCTTACACGTGTGATTGATACGATGCCCGGTGGTTGTAGTTACTAACACTAACAGTATCTATAAGATGATTGGTTAGTTGATTGTTAGAGTTCTATCTCTTAGCAACATCTAAGGTCATATCAGGATGTGTACCGACTTGTGGCAATGCACATTCATGGCGACTACAGTAAAACTTCTCTATACCGACCCCTCCACAGATCGACCACTCCCCTATATCGATCGCTTTATTTGGGTCGCAACAATACCATTGTAAGGATATTCTAACTCTCTAAACCGACCACCTCTCTAAATGGACCACTTAAAGTCTGCCCCATGGTCGGTCGATTTCGAGAGGTTTTACTGTATATAGTGCTGCCCACTGGGAAATCAGGCTGCCAGCACCATGACCCCCATGAGATAACCAGTCCTTGACATATCCTATTAATGCTGAACGCCAATCTAGGAAGTGACAGGCATCAATGGTGTAAGTCAGGCCGTAATCGATTAACACGACCCGGGCGACCCGAGTCGTCAGAATTTCAAATAGAACACCGTGAGTGGAGTCGACAAATACAGGTGTCATGTGCAAAACAACCCGACCCCAGTAACCCACCTCTTGGCTGGGGTTTGCAAGGAGCGATGATGTCACATTTGTGCTGGTACCGTCCTGCAGGATAACAGCCACTGGTACCAGTCATACATATTTATTTTTGGTGATAACATAGATTAATGAAATGGAAATATCACTAAACTATGCCATCATAAAAATAGTTAAATCATATTTTGCTGTAATTATATCGGCTACTAAAAAAACAAATAAAAGGGCCACCATTTTTGTCACCCGAGCGTGGAGAAGCTGATTCGATTATTCGACCCGAGTCTGCAGGATGTGCGCATGCGCCAAAAAGTGGCTCGGGTGACCAGAGTCGATTAATCGATTACACCCTCATTGGCTTAACTCGACCGGAAATTGAACTCCTGATCTCCCACGCGGGAAGGCCACGCTCTACCGATTCGGCGAGATCGCCCCGGTGCCCAGGGAGGTGTGCGGTACAGGAAAGTGTTCCGCGCAGAGGATGGGTCCAGGTGTTGTACAGGAGTTTGGGGGGGGGGGGCAGTACCGTTATGGTGCTGTCATACTACGACGTAATGGCCAACGAGTGTCCGACGTGATATGCAAATACGGGGCCAAGTTGGACGACACTGCGGCGTGGTCGACGTGGGTGTAACGACGGTCTAACGTCATCGGAACGAGAGAGGACATAGAAGATATTTATTTGTGTGTTTCTGTGTGTGTGTATTTGTCTGTGTGTGTGTCTGTGTGTGTATGTGTCTGTGTGCGTGTCTGTGTGTGTCTGTGTGTGTCTGTGTGTGTGTCTGTGTGTGTCTGTGTGTGTCACATGTGTTTCTGTGTGTGTCTGTGTGTGTATGTGTCTGTGTGTGTCGCATAGGAGTTGAGTAGGGGGAGGGGGAGCGGGAAGGGGGAGGGGAGTGGGAAGGGGGGAGGGGGTAGGTGAGAGGGAGGAGGAAAGTGGTCACGGCCTGACCAAGAGTTCTTGTGAGTCGCTGCCTCCAGGAGGACCATGTCTGATTATCGCATCCATCACTGACTCGCCCCCCCCACTACACCCCCCCCCCCACCCCCCACCCCCAAACCCACCCCCACCCCAACCGCCACACCCCCCATCACTCACACCCACCCAGACCAGACGGGGTGCCCGAATGACTTTTATTTTGTTTTTGTTGGTAAAGTATTTATTCATCTGAATATGACATTTGTCAGCGCCGGAGCACTGGTCTTCCAGCCATCTTACAATTGGAATTGACATTCTAAATAATCTAAGTTTTGTCAGTGCTGTATTAGTCACAGCACCGATCATGTAGAATTAAGGGAGTGGCTCCTGCTGCATAATGTACAGCACCAGTCACTGCGGTTCATACAAAAATGGGGAGCAGCACTGAGTAGAAGGTGTATACTCAGGGCAACTCAAACAATCATTGCGGGTTACATTTTTCTCTTATAAAACAAGCTAAGTTTATAGTTGACAAGACATTTTGTCTGTCTTATGTAATGTTCAATGTGCTTAAACAGATTGATAGTTGTGTAGGATGTACAGTGTGTTGTTGGTTTGTTCATGATGGTTAAGGGTGGTGGCAGGGGAGGGGGGCCCGTCTGCGATGTTTGGTAGACCGTGTGATTCAAAAACACGGGTTCGAACGCTGGTCAAGTCAAACCAATGACTTAAAAATGGACAGTTGTCACTTCCTAGCCAGGCGCTCAGCATTACTAATAAGGTAGGGCAAAGACTGGTTGGCTCAGTGCCAAGATAATGTGACTGAGTAGGGATATCAGATCATGGTGCTGGTGGTCTGTTCTCCCAGTGGAGCATCACAATAAAGTCGCCATGAGTGAGGATTGTCACAAGTCGGTACCAGTCCTGGTATGAACTTAGAGTTACATGTTGCCAGGACGTAAAACTCCAACAACAAACCACACTCGCCAACAACACCCAGCGCCTCCCTCGCCACCCCCCCCCCCGTCTCGGACAAGACACCTCCCCCCCCCCCCCCCCACACCCGGACCGCGACCCAATAATCGTCTCCACCAACCGTACTGTTAGCGTGACGTCATGAAGTTACTAACGCCATAGCAAGTAGACGGAACTAACAAGCAGAGCAACTAACTGCTCTCCTGGCGGGGAAAAAAACACACACACACAGAAAACACAGATACGCCATCTTTTCAATTCCATCTGATCCCGAGCAAGGCCAGACTACCACCCCTTTGGGACAGGGCGGGGGGGGGGGGGGGGGGGGGACGTCTAGAGGAGGGGCGGTGGGACGGGGTACGGACGGTGGGAGGAGGTAGGACCATGAGGACGAAGAGAGGAGGGAGGAGGGCGGAAGGGAGGAGGGGGCAGGGAGAAGGGAGAAGGGAGGAAGGGAGGAGGGAGGAGGGGAGAAGGGAGGAGGGAGGAGGGCGGAGGGAGATGGGAGGGGGAGGAGGGTGGACAGAGGAGGAGAGGAGGGAGGAAGGAGGAGGGAGGAAGGAGGAAGGAGGAGGGGGGAGGGAGAAGGAGGGAGAGGAAGGGAGGAGGGAGAAGTGAGGAGGGAAAGGAGGGAGGAGGAGGAGGGAGGAGGGAGGGAGCGGAGGAGGGGGAGAAGGAGGGGAGGAGGGGAGGAGGAAGGAGGAGGAGGGAGAGGAGGGAGGAGGGAGGAGGAGGAGGGAGGAGGGGAGGAAGGAGGAGGGGGGAGGGAGGAGGGAGTGGAGGGAGGAGGAAGGAGGAGAAGGAGGAGGGAGGAGGGAGGAGGGGGAGGAAGGAGGAGGAGGGAAGGAGGAGGGAGGAGGAGGAGGAAGGGAGGAGGGGGAGGAGGAGGGAGGATGAGAGGAGGGAGGAGGGGGAGGGAAGGGAGAAGGGAGGGGGGAGGAAGAAGGGGGAGGGAGGGAGAAAGGGAGGAGGAAGAGGAACATGGAGAGGAGGGAGGAGGGAGGAGGGAGGAAACAGGGGAGAGGAGGGAGACGGGAGGAGGAAGGGGAGGAGGGAGGGGGAGGGTGGGAGGAGAGAGAAGGGAGGAGGGAGGAGGGAGAGGAGGGAGGAGGGAGGAGGGGGTGGAGGAAGGGAAGAGCAATGAGGAAGGAGGGAGGAGGAAGGAGGGAAGAGGAAGGGAGGAGGGAGGAGGAAGCAGGGAGAGGAGGGGGGGAGGAGGAAGGGGAAGGAGGAAGGAGGGAATAAGGTGGAAGGAAGAGGGAGGAGGGAGGGACGATGGAGGGATGGAGGAGGGGGAAAGAGGAAGGAGGAAGGAGGGAGGAGGGAGATGAGGAAAGAGGAGGGAGAAAGGAGCAAAGCGAAGGGAGGAGAGACAAGGCAGGCAGGAAGGGGGAGGGAGGATGGAGCAGGGAGAAGGGAGGATGCAAAGAGGCAGAATGGAAGAGGAAAGAGCGAAGAGGAAACAGGAAGCAGATATCACTGATTCCTTCTAGAATCAATAGTACATTACTGTACCACTCACAGCGTGGTGCTACGCCGCTGAGAAATGACAAAAGGAAAAGGTAAAAATAAAACAAAAAGGATTCCCCTTGAGAAGTATTGGAGCAGGAGCATTCTGCTCATTCAGTGGACTGTTCTGTGTCTTTCAGTTATTTGCCTAATCCTCACAGATGTTGCCAGGATGTAAAACTCCAACAACCAACAGCAGCCTAACCCTCCCACCTCCCCTCCACACTAATCCATGCAAGAGAAACTGTTCGCTATTCCTGGCACTGTATAGCAATAATCCATTTATAAACAATTTCAGACAGAGTGCGAATAAAAACGACCTAAATACATTAGCATATGGATATAGCCAAGACATTAAGCATCTAACCCAACCACTAAGGGACATCAGAGCAAGCAAGGCACCACTACTAAGGCTGACCAGAAGCCAGATCAAAGCCCATGAAAGGAGCACACTGGAAATGGCCGCCAAGGCATGGAATGCGCAAACGGTGAAAGAGAGACAAATCCCTGACCTAAAAACATACAAAAAATATCTGTGCAAAATAAAAACTGGGAACCCCAACTGAACTACACCACAAGGGGGCAGGTGATATGTCACGGCCCACCAACTGGACAGCCCAGGGTGAAAACCGGAAATATAAAAGCCAGATAACATGTCCAACAACAATATAAATCAAATCAAATTCAAACAAACATAACTCAACCACCTATTACGTACAAGCCTATGGACATGTAAATAAAATAGGCTAGTATAGAATTAAGTAGAAAAAGTGGAAAACTCTTCCCAAGAAAACCCCAAAACACTAACATAGAACCTTAAGAAAACAACTAACATAGTAATAAGAATAGAACAAAAATACAATGCCAAGAGGGCCCAATAAAATCTAACATAGGCTACTAAGCATACCAACAAACTATCTATCTGCTACTGAAATGCAGGCAATCAAATAACTTATCAGCAGCTACTGTTTGGTAAGATAACACCAACACTACAACTGGCCAGCATTGAAAACAAGCCTGGGTACCTGGGCTTACATGCTATGGACAGTATAAATACAGCCTCAATAAAAAACCAACAACAAAAAACCCCCAAAAAACATGGATTAGGCGCATTAGGCCAAAAATTGATGATCGTCCCCGCACGTGCCTGAAAAAAATCAACCATCTTTTACTCCATTTATTATTATTTTTAACTGTTAAAAAAGTGTTGGGCTAGCAGCAATTCAACTTTTGTATCAATTTAGAAGTCATCGGTTTGACTCGGCCATGGTTCGAACCCAGGCATTCGAATCCCACGACCTACCAGAACGGGAGGCCAATGCTCAACTCATTCAGCCATTGCGTCTGGTAACGTATTACGTCTATGTAACAAAATATATAATAAAGATAAAAACCGCCCGCCCGACCCTGATTTTTATTTCAAAAAGGCGATCACCATTCTTTTTCCATTTGTTTGTCCTTATTGAAAGAGACAATAGTCAGAGTGCATTGTGGATACGCAATTGCCTGTGCCTCTTCCTCGAGTACCAGCGCTCGTTGTTTCGTTGGAGCCCGGTGCGGAACAGTGTAAGTTAGTATCACTATCAGATACCAGTAGAAATAATCTGACAGCGGAGGTGCTATAGAAGTCGCCTCGCTCCAGGGACTGCTCAAGTGGGCGCGGGGGGAGCCTCGTATGACATAATACAGGCAGGAGACAGGCGATACTGGTGGCTGTAGTAAACTACAATACAGCTACACTGGTCCCTGTGTGGAACATGATACAGCTACACTGGTCCTGGTGGGGAGTAGGTGTATAATATCATAATATCATAATACAGCTACACTGATCCTATTGGAGAGTAGGTGTATAATATCATAATACAGCTACACTGGTCCTATTGGGGAGTAGGTGTATAATATCATAATACAGCTACACCTGTCCTATTGGGGAGTAGGCGTAGAATATCATAATACAGCTACACTGGTCCTATTGGGGAGTAGGTGTATAATATCCTAATAGAGCTACACTGGTCCTATTGGGGAGTAGGTGTAGAATATTATAATACAGCTACACCTGTCCTATTGGGGAGTAGGTGTAGAATATCATAATACAGCTACACTGGTCCTATTGGGGAGTAGGTGTATAATCTCATAATACAGCTACACTGGTCCTATTGGGGAGTAGGTGTATAATATCATAATACAGCTACACTGGTCCTATTGGGGAGTAGGTGTAGAATATCATAATACAGCTACACCTGTCCTATTGGGGAGTAGGTGTAGAATATCATAATACAGCTACACTGGTCCCATTGGGGAGTAGGTGTATACTATCATAATACGGCTACACTGGTCTTGTTGGGGAGTAGGTATATCATATCATAATACAGCTAAACTGGTCCTCTTGGGGAGTAGGTGTATAATACCATAATACGGCTACACTGGTCCTATTGGGGAGTAGGGGTATAATATCATAATTCGGCTACACTGGTCCTATTGGGGAATAGGTGTATAATATCATAATACAGCTACACTGGTCCTATTGGGGAGTAGGGGTATAATATCATAATACAGCTACACTGGTCCTCGTGGGGAGTAGGGATATAATATCATAATACAGCTAAACTGGTCCTATTGGGGAGTAGGGGTATAATATCATAATACAGCTACACTGGCCCTATTGGGGAGTAGGTGTATAATATCATAATACAGCTACACTGGTCCTATTGGGGAGTAGGTGTATAACATCATAATACAGCAACACTGGTCCTATTGGGGAGTAGGTGTATGATATCATAATACAGCTACACTGGTCCTATTGGGGAGTAGGGGTATAATATCATAATACAGCTACACTTATCCTATTGGGGAGTAGGTGTAGAATATCATAATACAGCTACACTAGTCATATTGGGGAGTAGGTGTATAATATCATAATACAGCTACACTGGTCCTATTGGGGAGTAGGTGTAGAATATCATAATACAGCTACACTAGTCATATTGGGGAGTAGGGGTATAATATCATAATACAGCTACACTGGTCCTATTGGGGAGTAGGTGTAGAATATCATAATACAGCTACACTGGTCCTATTGGGGAGTAGGTGTATAACATCATAATACAGCAACACTGGTCCTATTGGGGAGTAGGTGTATAATATCATAATATCATAATACAGCTACACTGATCCTATTGGAGAGTAGGTGTATAATATCATAATACAGCTACACTGGTCCTATTGGGGAGTAGGTGTATAATATCATAATACAACTACACTGGTCCTATTGGGGAGTAGGTGTATAACATCATAATACAGCAACACTGGTCCTATTGGGGAGTAGGTGTAGAATATCATAATACAGCTACACTCGTCAGGAGGGGAGTAGGTGTAGAATATCATAATACAGCTACACTAGTCATATTGGGGAGTAGGTGTATAATATCATAATACAGCTATACTGGTCCTGGTGGCGTGTATCCTGTAGGTGTAGAACATCATATTGCTGCTACATTGGCAGGGGTGGAACATGATACAGCTACACTGGTCCCGCTGGGGAGTAGGTGTGGAACATCATAATACGTGTAGTATATCAAACAGCTACACTGGTCAGGGAGGGGGGGGGGGTGTATAATATCATAATACAGCTACCCTGGTCAGGTGGGGAGTAGGTGTAGAATATCATAATACAGCTACACTGGTCCCGGTGTGGAACATGATACAGCTATACTGGTACTGGTGGGGAGCAGAGAATATCATACATAATACAGCTACACTGGTCCCGGTGGGGAGTTGGTGTAGAACATCATAATACATAATACAGCTGCACTGGTTCTGGTATCATATCATAATTATAATACAGCTACACTGGTCCCAGTGGGGAGTGGGCATGGAACATTATAATACATAATACAACTACACTGGTCCTTTTGGGAGTAGGTGTAGAACAACATACTACAACTACACTGGTCCTTTCGGGAGTAGGTGTAGAACAACATAATACAACTACACAGGTCCTTTCGGGAGTAGGTGCAGAAGAACATAATACAACTACACTGGTCCTTTCGGGAGTAGGTGCAGAATAACATAATCCAACTACACAGGTCCTTTCATGAGTAGGTGCAGAACAACATAATCCAACTACACTGGTCCTTTCAGGAGTAGGTGCAGAACAACATAATACAACTACACTGGTCCTTTCAGGAGTAGGTGCAGAACAACATAGTACAACTACACTGGTCCTATCAGGAGTAGGTGCAGAACAACATAGTACAACTACACTGGTCCTATCAGGAGTAGGTGCAGAACAACATAGTACAACTACACTGGTCCTATCAGGAGTAGGTGCAGAACAACATAGTACAACTACACTGGTCCTGGTGGGAAGTAATCTGGGATTCAAGTATATAAAAACATCCGAACCTTGTTAGCATGGATGCAGATTATTGATAGCGCGGGCGGCCGGAAGGGGGCGGGGTGTAGGTCAGGGTGCACTAGTCACATTGTCAGATAACGCTGGTAGGAGGTTGAGTGATGTGTGTTCGGCCGGACACCAGGTGGACGGGTGAAATCTGTCCCCGGGCAGGCGCCACCTGGCGGATCGCCGGGGCGCCCTTTGGTGTGGTGTGGGGACCGGGACGCGCCACCTGGCGGACCGGGACGCGCCACTCTGGTGCGGTGCGTGGACGGTGATGCGTCACCTGGCGGGTTGCCGGTGCACCCTCTGGTGTGGTGCATGGACGGTGACGCGCCACCTGGCGGATCGCCGGCGCGCCCTCTAGTGTGGTGCGTGGACAACGACGTGCCACCTGGCAGTTCACCAGCACGCCCTCTAGTGGTGTGCGTGGACAGTGACGTGCCACCTGGCAGTTCACCAGTGCGCCCTCTAGTGTTGTGTGTGGACAATGACGTGCCACCTGGCAGTTCACCAGTGCGCCCTCTAGTGTTGTGCGTGGATGGTGACATGCCACATGGCGGATCGCCGACGCGCCCTCTAGTGTGGTGCGTGGACGGTGACGCGCCACCTGGTGGATCGCTAGCATGCCCTCTAGTGTCGACTTGGAATTGAACTCCCAATCTCCCGCACGGGAGGCCTGCGCTCTACCGATTCGGCCACCGCGCCCGGTAACATAATTAGACTCTGTAGACACTGTCAATGGCGTCGCTAGGCGCATTTATTCACCAAATGCCCAACTACTGTTTGTATCCCCATGGTGACTTCCTTTTTACACTGTCCAGCAGCTTGACAGGTTTGATATCACGTGATGCTGGTTTAAAGCTGCATAGTCCGATATGGGTCTGCGCTTGACAGAACCGAATGCTAAGGGAACAAACCCTAAACAGAAAACCATGTCACTGTGGCAGCATTAAGGGCGGTTGATGTATGGAACTCCCAACATCTCCCAACCAGCCACTGCAGGGACAAATAGTTTTGTGCCTGTCTGGACATGTTCTTGCTAGTGTGAAACCTCTATTTGCTCCCTGAGAGAGTGCCACTGGTAACTTGCAAAAGCCAGCAGCAGTTCAACACTTTTGCAGGCAGCTTTCATGAAATGTCCGTATTGATGCTGAAATACAGTGGAGGATGGCCAAGGCTAGCACATCTTTTGGCCGACTACGCCAGAGACTCTGGAACAACCACCATGTGTCTATGCGTGTCAAAGGCAAGATCTACCATGCAATCATGCTACCCTCCCTACTATACAGAGCCGAGGCCTGGACAGTGTACAGACGACAGGTGAAAAAGCTGCATACCTTCATGATGTGACATCTGCATTCAATCATGAGGCTAACCTGGAAGGACAAAGTGACAAAAAAGGAAATACTCAGACGGACGGGGCTGCCATCTATGGAAGATCTTCTGATCAAAACGAATCTCCGGTGGACTGGACACCTCATGAGGATGTCATCAGACAGGCTACCAAAGCAGATCCTCTACTCTCAAATGTCTTCTGGTTACAGAAAGAGAGGGGGCGCTCCTCTCCGGTTCTAGTATACCACCAAGAGAAACCTGAAGCTGAGAGACATTAAGACCGACTGATGGACATCACTCTCACAGCAGAGAGCTAAATGGAGAGCGGCAGTCAAGTAATGAAAGCAGTCTTTGTCACATCCCGACCAACAGCATGATGATGATGAGTCCGATGAAGTGTAAACATTTCAAAACCAAAGCAATTATCTAGAATTGATTCTAGATATCTAACTTAGACGCTGATGCACTTATTAAACATTTGTTTCTGCATAGAAAGGAATAGTGAGTCAATTTAATAGAACTGGTTACTGCAGAAGCCTTTGTTGTCAGATTGTTTTCGTGCTCAGCAAAATTAATTTGACATGTTTGCACTTCAAATATCTTAAAACTTAGTTAGGCATTTAAAATAAAAGTTACTTCAAACTAAAGTAAAGTAGATAATAGTGATCAATCTAATATATTTATCTAAAAAAAATGACAGAAGCTCAAAACCATCCGACTATGCAACTTTAAGATTACTTTTCTTGTGGCGTTCTCTGTGGTGGAGTGGTTAGAGTGTCTGACTTTTTTCTAGGTCAGACTCCTAATCTGAGGGTCGACGGTTCGATTGCCCGTGCCCCCAGCTCTGCCAATTTGGATTTCCACCGCTGTGTATAACTTACAGCGTCATCAAAGGCCGGTTGCTCTCATACCATGTCTATGTGGTGTGGGAGGTTAAAAATCTGCTGGGTCGGTAAAAGTGTAGGCTCGGGCTTTCTATCGACCAGCAGTGGAATGAGGAAGAACGGTCGTCTATGACTTAAATTTCCCCTGCTTAAACAACTAATGTACCAAAAAAAAACAAAAAAAAAACCCAGATTCATAGTAAAACAAATTCAATGGAGATGACAACTTTTGGTGCTTCAACATTGGTTGCAATTCCAATATTAATGACTGGTGTGTTTTCCCTTTTTCCTACTTCAACAATGCCCCATTGTTCAGTCGGAAATTCTTCTTTGTTTGTGTTTACGTCCTAGCAACACCTAAGGTCATATCAAGACTAGTACCAGATGCGGTGGACGAATCGGTATAGCGTAGGCCTCCCCTACCGTGCGGGAGATTAGGAGTGATAGTGCGCACTCATGAAGACTTTATAGTGCTGCCCTACTGGGACAAATGAGGCCACCAGCACCATACCCCAATATCCCACTCAGTCACATTATCCTGACACCGAGCCAACCAGTCCTTGCCCTATCATATTAATGCCGACCACCAAGCTAGGAAGCCACAAGTATCATTTGTTGTTTGTTTAACCGCCCCCATCCCAGAAGTCAAACATCAGCTTTTGGGGCGGGGGGGGGGGGTATCAATTGTGTAAGACATTGGTTTGACTCGACCTGGAATCGAACTGCGCTCTACGGGATTTGGCCACCGGGTGCGGTTGGCCGCCTCTGAGGCTACAAGTCCCGGGTAAATAAGGGCGGTCGGCCGTGAGGGAGGCGGTCGGCCGTGAGGGAGGCGGCCGCATGTGTGATGGTTTTGTTTTTGGGGAGTTTTCAGTCACATTGGTGCACTGAAGGTTGCAAATCTGCAGCACTGTATGAGCACCGCTGAAAGCAGTTCAATCTGGTCAGGAGTTGGCTTCCGATGGGTAGTGGTCAGAGAAATTGGGGGAGGGTGGGGGGGTGAGAAAGGAAAAAGGCAGCCGAAGAGCTCAACCACAGTCCTCTGAGACTAAGAGGGCCGGAGGAGGCTGGGTGGTTGATGTAGTTTTACACCCCAGTAATACCCTAAGCCATACCAGGACATGCCCCGACTTGTGACAGCGTTCAGCCATGGTGACTTTATAGTGCTGCCCCACTGGGAAATCAGACCGCTAGCACCATGACCTGATGTCCCACACAGTCACAATATCCTGACAGTGTACACCCAGCCCCTCTCCTGACCTCATAATGCCAAGTGGCCGAGCAGCAACAGGTACCTATTTTATAAGTCATTGGATTGACTCTACCAGGATCCAAACTTCAGTCCCCCCAGATTCACCAGTATGCACAGTAAGTCCGGCCAAGGCCAGAGGAAGAAGTGAAGTGAGGATCGAATTAGTTAGGAAGTGGGTGGGGTTACCTGTTAGTTGTTGGTGAAAATTAGTGGGTAGTTGCTAGTGGTGTCAAGTCAGGTATGAGGATGAGGTGGGGCCTGCTAGTCCTCGCTGTCAGGGTCTGGGTGAACAACAATGTTGATGATATCTGCGTTCTGTTGGTAGAAGCGAGCAAGTGCGTTCCAGGATGACTTGGAAATCCTGTGTGATGGAACGAGACGCTGAACACATAACCAATACGGACATGGGGGTGGGGCGGGGAGGAGGGAGGAGGGGAGGAGGGGGCGGGGACGTGGTGGAGGGTCGGGAAGAGGGGAGATAGGGAGAAGGGGGGTGGGGGCGTGGGGGGGGGGGGGTCGGCGGCTTGTAGAACAACCTCCATTATTCAATGCGCCGCGCCCGGTAGGTGATGGAGGGGAGGCTGATGGGTAACTTAACCCCGCCACGCTCCACTCAGGCGTCCGGAGGAGGGGTCACGTGACCGCGCGGCGCGTGCGCACTGCCGTCTGGCGGCGGGCTATGGCACCATCGCTTGGCCTGCCTTTTGACCTTGCTCAACCTGTGACCTCATACATCAGGGACCACCAATGCTGTACGGTGGTGCTAGTCGTCGGTGTTGGCTTGCGTGCTGGTGGGTGGTGGGTAGTGGGTACTGGGCAGTGGGAGGTTGTGGACAGTGGGCAGTGGGCAGTGGGAGGTTGTGGACAGTGGGCACTGGGCAGTAGGCAATGGGCAGTGGGAGGTTGTGGACAGTGGGCTGTGTGAGGCTGTGGGCAATGGGCAGTGGGCAGTGGGAGGCTGTGGACAGTGGGCAGTGGGCAGTGGGAGGCTGTGGACAGTGGGCAGTGGGAGGATGTGGGCAGTGGGCAGTGGGAGGCTGTGGACAGCGGGCAGTGGTCAGTGGGAGGCTGTAGACAGTGGGCAGTGGGAGGATGTGGGCAGTGGGCAGTGGGAGGCTGTGGACAGTGGGCAGTGGGAGGCTGTGGACAGTGGGCAGTGGGAGGCTGTGGACAGTGGGCAGTGGGTGGCTGTGGACAGTGGGCAGTCGGAGGCTGTGGACAGTGGGCAGTGGGAGGCTGTGGACAGTGGGCAGTGGTCAGTGGGAGGCTGTGGACAGCGGGCAGTGGTCAGTGGGAGGCTGTAGACAGTGGGCAGTGGGAGGATGTGGGCAGTGGGCAGTGGGAGGCTGTGGACAGTGGGCAGTGGGCAGTGGGAGGCTGTGGACAGTGGGCAGTGGGAGGTTATGGAAGGTGGGCAGTGGGAGGTTGTGGACAGTGGGCAGTAGGAGGTGGGCGGTTGTGGGCAGTGGGCAGTGGGAGGTTGTGGACAGTGGGCAGAAGGAGGCTGTGGACATTGGGCAGTGGGCAGTGGGAGGTTGTGGATAGTGGGCAGTGGGAGGCTGTGGACAGTGGGCAGTAGGAGGTGGGAGGTTGTGGGCAGTGGGCAGTGGGAGGCTGTGGACAGTGGGCAGTGGGATGTGGGAGGTTGTGGACAGTGGGAGGCTGTGGGCAGTGGGCAATAGGAGGCGGTGAACGGTCGGTAGTAGGAGGCAGTAGGCAGTGGGCAGTAGGGGGTGGTGGGCAGTAGGAGGTGGGCAGTAAGCAGTAGGAGGCGGTGGGCAGTGGGCGGTAGGCAGTGGGAGCTAGAGAATATTGAGACAGAAGGTGTGTCAAGTGAATTAGCCTCTTGCGATATAACAATATATGCACTCACAGTACTAACATAGGGTGTGTGTTGTACATCACACACAGTACTAATGTAGGGGTGTGTGTCACAGTACTAACGTAGCGTGTGTGTGTTGTAATACACACACATTACTAACGTCGGAGTGTGTGTGTTGTAAAATACACATACCCCTACGTTAGTACTGTGTGTGTTGTAATACACACACAGTACTAACGTAGGGGTATGTGTGTGTTGTAATACACACATTACTAACATAGGGGTGTGTGTGTTGTAAAACACACACAGTACTAACGTAGGGGTGTGTGTGTTGTAAAACACACACAATATTAACATAGGGGTGTGTGTGTTACAGTGCTAATGTAGGGGTGTGTGTGGTGTAATACACACACAGTACTAACGTAGGGGTGTGTGTGTTGTAAAACACACACAGTATTAACATAGGGGTGTGTGTGTTACAGTACTAATGTAGGGGTGTGTGTGTTGTAAAACACACACAGTATCAACATAGGGGTGTGTGTGTTGTAAAACACACACAGTATCAACATAGGGATATGTGTGACAGTACTAACGTAGGGGTGTGTGTGTTTTAAAACAAGCGGGAAGATTATGCATGTAGCATTCCACACTGAGTGTACTAAAGCGCTGGACACATACACGTCAGTGAACGTATTTGAACGTAGTTGAACATAGGATAGATTAACTTGGGTAAAACGTGCTATCACTACGTTAAACTATGTTAAGGTAATGCAGTTTTCGGTTGATAACTCACCTAATAGTATGGATAAATATGTTACGGTACGGATCCCAGTACCTTATGGTACGGATCCCAGTACGTCCGAAGACATTCAATGACGTTCAACTATGTTCAACTACATTACCGTCCATCAAGTTCAACTACGTTCAACTTCGTCCACTAACAGCAATGTGAGTATGGCAGAACGGCCAAGGTTTTGTGCAGGTCAAAGTATGCTAGAATATGCTAGAGTATGCTAGAGTACAGTAAGAAGTATGCTAGAGTAGGCTAGAGAAGGCTAGAGTACGTTATCATCACAGAGGCTACGTCTGCCTCAAACGTACCTCTCTTTTGAACATGTCCAAAGCTTGAATCGGAACTCACGGCCCACACACATTCTTATCACGTTCTCGTCACGGAGAAGTATGGATGCCTGTACGTTCAACTACATTCAACTGTCTAGACTGCCCGATCCCACCCACGCGTGACGCCTAGTTGTGTGAGTGTGGCATTTCACTGCAGTATCACACTCCTTCCTCTCTATCCCACACAATATGGTGCCCTTTACCTATCCCTCATACTCTATCACCGACACCCGACACCCGGCCCCCGACACCCTCTGATCGCTCATATCCGGGCATCACTCACACCTATCACACTCACAACCTAACAACACACATAACACACCCGCACCGACAGCACCCTCATAACCACATTTATTTTCACCATTAGACAGTTTGTCGATAGAAAGCCCGAGCCTACACTTTTACCGAGGCATGTCTATGTGGTGTGGGAGCAACTGGCCTTTGATGAAGCTGTAAGTTATACACAGCGGTGGAAATCCAAATTGGCAGAGGTGGGGGCACAGGGAATTGAACCACTGACCTTCAGATTAGGAGTCCGACCTAGAAAAAAGGCAGACGATCTAACCACTCCACCACAGAGAACACCACATGATGCTGGTAAGTACCATATTGCAATACTATCGCTACAGGAGGCTGCTTCTGACGCACACGTGAGAGGGGTAATTCAACTTATACCAATGGGGACCTTTCAGTTTGCATTGATGACTCTCTCGTCAGATGGCGCACCATGCCGGTCCCATGTAATGCTGCAGTTGGATAGAAGCAGGGTGTGGTGAGGATTTTGGTGGGTGTGGTAGGGGGTGTTGGGATTTAGGGTGTGTGGTGGGGGTGTGGGGGTGTGTGGTGAGTGGGTATGGTAGGGTGGGTGTGGTTGGGGTGTAGATGTGTATTGTGGGGGTGTGGCGGCATATATGTTTGTGGGGTGGAGGCATAGGGGTATGGTGAGGATTTTGGTGGGTGTGGTGGGGGGTGTTGGGCCTTAGGGTGTGTGGTGGGGGTGTAAGGGTATGTGGTGAGTGGCTATGTTGGGGTGGGTGTGTTTGGCGTGTAGGGGTGTATGGTGTGTGTGTGGTGGGGGCATATGTTTGTGGGGGTGGAGGTGTAGGGGTGTGGTGAGGATTTTGGTGTGTGTTGTCGGTGTGTGTGTGTGGGGATTTAGGGGTGTGGTGGGGTGTTGGGGAGTGTGGGGGTGGGTATGGTGTGGTGAGTGTGGTTGGGGTGTAGGTGTATATGGTGTGTGTGTGGTGGGGGCATATGTTTGTGTGGTGGGTGTGTTGTGGAGGGTGTAGGCATGTTGTGAGGATTTTGGTGTGTGTGGTGGAGATGTCGGGATGTCTTGCAGAGCAGCAACTTACACTGTTTAGCATCCCTAAACCCCTACCACAAACCTAGACCCCCACCACAGCCCTAAACTCCCACCACACCCCCTACCACACACACCTATGCCCCCTACACCCCACCACACACCTATACCTCCAATACCCCTTACACCCCTACCACACACCTAAGCCCCCACCACACACCTACACCCCCACCCCAGCCCTAAACTCCCACCACACCCCCTACCACACACACCGATGCCCCCTACACCCCACCACACACACCTATACCTCCAATACCCCTTACACCCCTACCACACACCTAAGCCCCTACCACACACCTACCCCACCCCAGCCCTAAACTCCACCACACCCCTCCACCCACACATATGCCTACACCCCACCACACACACTACAACCACAACGCCTTACACTACCATCACACCACCTAAGCCCCAGCCCACACCTACACCCCACCCCAGCCCTAAACTCCCACCTCTACACCCTACCACCACAACATATGGCCCTACACCCCTCCACACACAGCTATACCTCCAATACCTTACACCCTACCACACCTAAGCCCCCACCACCCCTACACCCCACCCCAGCCTTGAACTCCTTCACCCCCTTACCCATCTCACCTATGCCCTACACCCACCCACACACTTATGCTCCATACCCTTACACACCTACCACACACCTAAGCCCCCTCCACACACCTACACCCTCACCAAACACCTACATACCTACACCCCCACCACACACACCACACCTACCCCGCACACCTACACCATCACCACACACACAACTACACCCCACCACACACCTACACCCCCACCACACCCCTACACCCTCACCACACACCCAACACACACCGAAACTCCCACCCCACACATACCTACACCCTCAGCACATCCCTAAACCCTCACCACCCCCACCACACCCCTACACTCTCTCTCCCAGGCTGACCGCCAGGCTTCATTACGCCAATGTCCAGGTCTTGTTTCCTTCACCGACAGAAAGAAGAAGAAAAGAAGCAAAAAGGCTAAAAATAACCATGGAAATGACTAGCCGCCCCACGTGACCTTCCTGTGTTCTGCAATCGCTCCCAGTGTGGACAGTTTTCGCCACCAGGTGGCGGGTCAGTTATCGGCCTTATTGATTCCCACTCGCGTGTGGCGCGATGGGCAAAGGCCGCCAGGAGCGGCCCCCTACCCCCCACCCACCCTACCACATACCAGCACGACACACCCACATCCCCACCACCCACCCCCTCAATCCCCACATCTCCCAACCACACCACCACACACCCCCACCACACCCCACCACCACACACCCCACACAAACCCACCACCAAACCCCCACCACAACCTGCCACCACACAGCACCACCACACACCCCAAACAACCCCACCACCACACAACCACACCACCATAGCACCCCCACCACACAGCACCACCACACACCCCACACAACCCCACCACCACACCCTACCACCACACAACCCAACCCACATACCCCAACCCCACACCCAACAACCCACCACCACACAGCACCACCACACACCCCACACAACCCACCACCACACCACCACACCCACCCCACACCTCACACCACCCACCACCACTCACCAAACCCACGCCCCCCCCCCCTCCCCCACCTGAGCCTGGCCCGGTGTCGCGGTTTCAGCCCTCTGTCAGTTTCAGCTCTCCGCATCGATTCTGCACATGAGTCAAAATCGAACAGCATCGTTTGCGCATGCGTCAAAATCGAGCCAGATTCAAGCCGTGGCCGATCGCCGCAAATCGCTGCACTCATACTGTCAATATAGTGTCAGTGTCATCTCGGGACGGGGAGGGGATTATTTTAATAATTCTTTTTGTATCTGATGTCAGTGTCACATATGCGTGAAACGTCCTTACGTGCGAATATGAACACTACCGTAGTGCAGAAAACATATAGTATGCGCCAACTGATTATTTTAATCATTCTTTTTGTATCTGAGAAGGGGGTGGGTGATTCTTTTTGTATCGCTGAGGTGGGGGGGGGGTACTTTTTTTTTCATTTCCATGGCTGGTTTTTGGGCGGGGGGGTTATTTCCATACTCAATCACACAGAGGCTGGCTTGGTTTTTTGGGAGGGTTGGGGGTTTTACATTCTTTTAATTATTGTTTCATATATCTCGGGGAGGGGGAGATACTCTCTTTTTTTTAACTATCTCGGGAGGGGGAGGAGATTATTTTAATAATTATTGTTGTATATCTGAGAGGGGGGTAATTCTTGTTTATTTGTGTTCCTATCTAGGGAGGGGGAGGGGACTATTTTAATAATTATTTTATTATGACCTCGACTTTGCTGATGACCTGGCACTTCTTTCCCACACCCAGCAACAGATGCAGGAGAAGACCACTATCATCGCAACTCACTCAGCACGCCTTGGCCTCACTATACACAAAGGGAAGAGCAGAAACCTCAAAATTAACGATAACAACACAGCCCCCATCAGACTAGAGGGAGAAGCACTAGAGGAAGTGGAAAGCTTCACCTATTTTGGAAGTGTGGTTAACAGGCTGGGAGGGACAGATGCTGATGTGAGGGTTCGGATTGGAAAGGCAAGGGCAGCTTTCCATCAGCTGAAGAATGTCTGGGGATCCTCGGAGCTGCCTAGGAACACCAAGATCAGGATATTTTGCTCCATGGTAAAGCCTGTTCTTCTGTATGGTGCAGAGACTTGGAGAACAACGGTCACCACCATGAAGAAAATCCAGTCCTTTATCAACACCTGTCTCAGACGAATCCTAAGAGTATGCTGGCCAAACACCATCAGTAACCTGGAGCTGTGGCAGCGAACACGACAGCAGCCTATTGAGGAGGAGATCCTTCGGAGAGGCTGGAGATGGGTTGGCCATACCCTTCGCAAGCCTGCATCCAACACCGCAAGACATGCCCTCTCCTGGAATCCACAGGGGAAAAGGAAGAGAGGCAGGCCAAGAAACAGCTGGCGCCGTTACCTGGAAGCAGATGTGAAGAGGTCTGGCCATACATGGAGACATCTGGAGAAGATGGCCCAGGACCGGGATAACTGGAGAGCCCTTGTTCGTGGTCTATGCCCAAAGGTGGGTGGTAGGCGTAAGTAAGTAAGTAAGTAAAAAAGAAAAAAAATTTAAGTTGAATCTATTGCCATTTTCTTCTGTAGTCCTGGTTTCAGACCGCTGAATGCCACCACTATTACTTCCGGTTCACCGTTTCCGGTTCACCTGAGCTTACATCTCCTTCGTTCTTTTGTCCGATTTTCCATTGCACTAGAACTAACGGAAATCGATCTCAGCCGGCACGTCAGGCAGGGCGAGGCAATAGGCAGTGCTGTACCTCCCAACCCCACCAGGTGACGCGGCGAGCCTCAAGCAGCAAGCCTGAGCTGGTAGCCATCACATGGTGAGCAGGCCTAGTAATATAGTCTAGCTGTGGATTGGCACACTGAGTATATATACCATAAATACCATTCACTATATAAATACCATAAATAAATACTGTGGATACATATAGATGTATACTTATATTTATGGGAACTGGAGATAACATTAATGATTACATCTTAATTTGATTGCGGAAGGTTGGGAGTTCAATTCCTGGTCGAGTCAAATCAATGACTTACACAATTGATACTGGTCATGTCCTAACCTGGTGCTTGGCATTAATAGGATAGGGCAAGGACCGGTTAGCTCAGTGTCAGGATAATGTGACCATGCCCTGATATCCCACATGGAGCAGCACTATAACGTCGTCATGGGTAGGCACTGTCACAAGTCAGTAGCGGTCCTGATATGACCTTCGATGTTACCAGGATGTAAAACTCCAACAACCAACCAACCAGTACCTCCCACCCCCACCAGGTGGCATGGAGGGCTTCAAGCAGCAACCCTCGGCTGGTGGCCATCACATGGCGAGCAGACCTCGTATAGTAGTATAGTCTGCCTGTGGAATAGCACACTGAGTGTATATACTATAAATACTATATACTATATAAATACTATTAATATATGGGAAGTGGAGATAACATTAATGATTAACTCTTAATTTGATCTGCATGGATGGTATGCGGGTCAGAAGGTGGCAGCCATGTTGTACAGAGGGGCTGACTATATACCACTATAACATTGCATCTATTCACAACACCAGCTATAATTGTGCGCGCGCACATGTCAGACAACACACCTGTATAACATCACATAAACGTGTGTGGGGGCCTGATTTCCCAGTGGGGCAGCACTATATGAGTCGACATGAGTGTGCACTGTCACAAGTCGATACCCGCCCTGATATAACCTTAGATGTTGCCAGGATGTAAAACTCCAACAACAAACCATAAACGTGTGTACATTAGTGGCACTTTTTCATCACATCGCCATATTGAGTTTGCAAATGTTCGAGCACAGTATTTTAATGTAGCAAGCATGAAATGTTTATTTGACATGGTTAGTACTAGATAAATGATCGACCCCGTACTTGTAGTACATGGGTGAATACCAGCCCTATATAAAAACAGTCGAAAAAGCGGGGAAATGAAATCAGAGCCGAATTTCACAATCTGAGAAGCAACATTTATTCTTTGTATAAATCGAGGTTCTATTGGAGGAGAAGGGTTGAGTGTCTTTATTTCCTCTTGACACGGGAGAAATCGCCGTATCGTCAATAAATACTAAACTTTTTTGAGCGAGTGAATCAGCATAGTTGTAACATAAGTACCAGGATTACCCCGGTGGCGGTGCCACCATCACCCCATAGGCTCGGGCAAAATCCTAGCTGATATCGAACTGGATGAAAAACGAGCCTATAATGATATATAATAATAATAAAATACCTCCAGCCGAGGATCTATACACGTATAGGAATATACTCACTATATGTCTTCATATTTCCCCGCTACCTTTGAGTTGAATAATATAATAAAACATTTAGTTTAATAATATTTAAAAGTGAAATCAATAGCGTTCTACGGCCGCCATCTTGTCTTTTTGCATTCTCTTCCATTTCACCAACTCTGTGCCGATATAAGTAACCATTTGACACTGGTGCCAGGCATTCTACTTCCTGTTGCATACTAAAGCTATTTTCGCCCATATTTAGACTACGTTGTCATTCACCCCTGTACTGTAAGTACGGGGTAAATCTTTTATCTAGGTTAGTACTGCCTTGGTTTTATCGTTTTTAAAGCACATTGGACTGTTTAACCGGTTTTCAGACATTTTGATGGCATTGTATAGCCCTAAAGGCCCTGTCACATTACGGCGTATGGCGGGAGCGTATTGAAAACCTATGTAGGTCCTGCACATGCCGGCCTATGATGACATTTGGTGACCTTTTGGCTGGTTTTAAGCATATTTGGAACCTATGAGGAGCGTACGAGGAGCGTATGAGGAGTGTGTGGGAGCGTGCTGTGACATTTTTTGACAGTTTTGATTGGCAAATGGAGCGTACGAGTAGCGTATGAGTAGCGTATGCATAGCGTATGCGCGTATGAGTAGCGTGCATACGCTGTGCATACGCTAGGAGTACGCTCCCATACGTAACTCGTAGGTTATGCGTACGCTACATACGCTAGAGATACGCTAGAGATATGCCGGTGACACAAGTTGAGCGTAAGAAAAACCTATGCTGGCATACCCCTAGCGTACGAGGAGCGTATGCCGGCGTATGAGGAGCGTATGTCGGCGTATGAGTAGCGTATGGGCAATACGCTCTCATAGGTCGAGATTTTTTGAGCATGCACAAAAAAATGTGGACGGACGGATTTATGAAAGCGTATGGCAGTGTATGCCTCATAAGCCGGCATCTGGCGGCATCTGGCGGCATATGAGTAGGGTATGCGTAGCGTATGAGTAGCGTATACAGCGTATGCTGACGTATATGACGTAACTCGCCTACGCCGCCATACGCTCCCGCAAAAAACCCTAATGTGACAGCCCCTTTAGTGTGCTGGTATGCCGTTAAGCATTATTCATTCATTCATACATTCATATCGCGGCCACTTCCCAACCGTGACTGCTTTCACACTAGTATTAAGTACTTGTACAATGGTGCCGAGCTTCAGCGACCACCCGTTATCTGCGAACATTTTTGTTTTAATAGACGAACTACTTCTTTTCTTCTCCGTCCTCTCACTTGACGGTCCTTCGGATGACACGACACCTGCTAGGTCAGAGCAATATTGCTACTGTCGGGGCGTTGATGAAAATGGGAAATGCTGCGCCCAGAGCAGGAATCGAACCCACATCTGTTGCATTCCGGGCCAGTGTGCTAACCATTACACCACCCAGGCTCCCTGATGTCACCACCCTACCCACGCCTACCTGTGTATATGGCTCCTTACAGATGCAGTGGGCAGGTATGACTGTTATACATGCCATACTACATTAATTGAGTTGGTTGACACAACCTGATGACACTAATAAATAACCCACAGCCAGGGACCATCATACTAACAGTTCACCAACATACATAGGTACTGCCACTCTGGATTTGACAACAACAGAGTAAAACATCTTTTTGTTTAAAGGATCAAAATTGTACACTCACTACGGAGTCACGATGAGATCACACTGTTGGCTGCATGTCGATAGCCATTATACTATGGTTTCAGATGTGACCAAGACAGAAAACCCCACTGGAACATAAATAGCCAAAGAGTAGAACTGGCGAAAAAAAAGCCAATTTCAAACCAAGCCATGTCTGGTATCATCCAATATCACCCACATTGCAGGAACTAGCAAGTACTGAGGTGCACTCACCTCCACTGGTGAAATACTACATACACAGGAAGGATGGAACATTGATTGCACCAGGGAACCTAGATGGACTAATGGTTAAGACACTAGCCCCTCAATGGCAGAAGTGTGGGTTGGCGTAAAACTCCCGCAAAGAGACTAGCAAAGCACATTTCTCAATCTCATCAAATTCCTAATTCTAAATCTGAAGTTTTTAATTACCAGATTGGCAATTCTTAGACAAAAAAAAAAAAATGTACCCATGAAAAAAGTATGAAAAAAGAATAAGAACTTTTTCCTTGAAAAAGATACAATACTTTTTTTTTTTTAATATAAATTTGCAGCGCTGATACATGACTGAAGATGGCCACCGGCTGGACCCATTTTGCACACATTCCAGGCTGCCTGCAGAAAACCATTACTCAGTTCAACAGCTGGTGCTTAGATTCCGCCCAGCAGCTCCAAGCACATCCCTGCTGGGATTCTACCAGTGGGACTGCGCTTGGAGAGTGATGCGGAAGAATCGATGTTCACCGACCTCCGGTATGTGTGTGTGTGTTGGGGGTGGGGGTGGGCGGGGAACAATTCGGAATGCAATATCTGAGCACGATGACTGCAGATACCAGCAGGAGGAGAGGCGTGGGTTGTGTGGGGTTGGTTGTTGGAGTCTTACGTCCTGGCAACATCTGAGGTCATATCAGTACGAGTACTAACTTATGACAGTGCATACAGTCACAAGTCGGTCCCCGTCCTGTTATGACCTTAAGTGTTGATATTTTTTTTTCTTTAAGATTTATACTGCCTATCATGGATAAGTCTGAATAGACTTGTTTTCACCATTAGACAGTTTGGCGATAGAAAGCCCGAGCCTACACTTTTACCGACCCACAGGATTTTTAACCTTGCACACCACATAGACATGGTATGAGAGCAACTGGCCTTTGATGACGCTGTAAGTTATACACAGCAGTGGAAATCCAAATTGGCAGAGGTAGGGGCATGGGTAATAGAACCACCGACCTTCAGATTAGGAGTCTGACCAGAAAAAAGTCAGACACTCTAACCACTCAGCCATAGAGCTCAGCTAACAACAAACAAAAACAAAGTTGGGTCTCAATAGATGTTCTTCGGGCCTCAAACCCCATTTATGTCAATAACTGTTTAAAGTTGTATAGTTCTGCATTTTTGTGAGATAAATAATGAGATTGATCGTTATTATCTACTTTACTTCAGCTTGAGGTACCTTTTAGCTTAAATGGCTAACTTTTGAACATTTTGAAGTACTAAAATGTCAAATTAGTTTTGACATGCATGCCAAAAGTCTGATATCATAGCCTTCAGTGGCAACAGGTTCTATTAAATTGACTCAGTATTCCCTGAAACAAATGTTTAATAAGTAAACCAATACCTAAGTTAGATACTATGTAAATACTTGCATTGATCTGACTAATACTGATCTGGTTATATGACACTACTGTACCATATTGTTAGGGAACTTTTGGGTTTTAGAATTTCATTGTGTTACATGGTGCAAATTGTCTATTCAACAGGTATTGTACACCTTATTCTATATACCTTTTGTGTAAATAACCCTGAATTGAAAAATGGCTGGAAGACCAGTGCTTCGGCACTGACAAAAGATTTATTCAGCAGAATAAACATATTTACCAAAAAAAATACGTCGAATCGAAATCTTGATACAGTAAAACCTCGCAAACAGACCACCTCCACAGATTGACCACTCCCCTATATTGACCGTTTTATTTGGGTCCAAAACGATCGCCCATACAATACCATTGGAACAATAAAAAAAACCTCCCCAAACCGACCACCTCCCTGAATGGACCATTTAAAGTCAGCCCCATGGTCGGTCAATTTAGAGTCGTGTTACTGTAGTTGTTTTGGTTTTTATAATGTGATGTTTTCATCGGACTATTTGGTCCATTAGTTGTTTAAGCAGGGGAAATTTCAGTCATAGACGACTGGTCTTCCTCATTCTACTGCTGGTCGATAGAAAGCCCGAGCCTACACTTTTACCGACCCAAGGGATTTTTAACCTCCCACACTACATAGACATGGTATGAGAGCAACCGGCCTTTGATGACGCTGTAAGTTATATACAGCGGTGGACATCCAAATTGGCAGAGCTTGGGGCACGGGGAATCGAACTGCTGACCCTCAGATTAGGAGTCTGACCTAGAAATAAGTCAGACACTCTAACCACTCCGCCACAGAGAACGCCACTATGCAGCTTTAATAGTGTGTGAATGGAGTGTCGCTGTTGGTAGCCATTAGGAGAATGTGGTAACTGTTTGCTGGTACTGCCAGACGTGACAGTAAAAATCAAAGGCGGCTTTATTAGATTCAAAGCGGCTGGGGCGTGGTCACGTGATCAGTAATCGCTGGGTCCAAGCCACTCCCCGCCTGCCTCATAGTCAATGGCGGGTAATGTAGAATTTGTTGGTTTGTTGTTGGAGTTTTACTTCCTGGCAACATATACGGTCATATCAGGACGGGTACCGACTTGTGAGAGTGCACACTCATGGGGACTTTATAGTGCTTCCCCACTGGGAGACCAGGCTGCCGGCACACCATGACTCGATATCCACTCAGTCACATTATCCTGACAGTGAGGTAACCTGTCCTTAACCTATCCTATCCTATTATTGCATAAGGCCAGGGTTGGAAGTGACAAGTATCAATTTTGTAACTCATTAGTTTGACTCGACCGGGAATCGAACTCCCGATCTCCCGCATCGGAGGCCTGCACTCTACCGATTCTGCCACCGCGTTCGGTAGAATGGGAGACAGGTCCGGCATAACTGTCGGGGCGCTACGGCCTAGCAACATCTAAGATCATATCAGGATTGCGTATTCATGGCAACTTTACGCTGCTCCCCCCCCCCTCCCACCAGGAGACCGGGTGGCTAGCACCATTTCTGGATACCTCACTCACTCATGTTATCTAGACACTAACCAAACCGGACCCTTCCCTATTCTAATAATACCTCACTCACTCATGTTATCCACAATAACCAAACCGGACCTTTCCCTATTCTAATAATACCTCACTCACTCATGGTATCTAGACACTATAACCACACCGGACCTTTCCCTATTCTAATAATACATCACTCACTCATGGTATCTAGACACTAACCAAACCAGACCTTTCCCTATTCTAATAATACCTCACTCACTCATGTTATCTAGACACTATAGCCACACCAGACCTTTCCCTATTCTAATAATACCTCACTCACTCATGTTATCTAGACACTATAGCCACACCGGACCTTTCCCTATTCTAATAATACCTCACTCACTCATGGTATCTAGACACTAACCAAACCGGACCTTTCCCTATTCTAATAATACCTCACTCACTCATGTTATCTAGACACTAACCAAACCAGACCCTTCCCTATTCTAATAATACCTCACTCACTCATGTTATCCACAATAACCAAACCGGACCTTTCCCTATTCTAATAATACCTCACTCACTCATGTTATCTAGACACTATAGCCACACCGGACCTTTCCCTATTCTAATAATACATCACTCACTCATGGTATCTAGACACTAACCAAACCAGACCTTTCCCTATTCTAATAATACCTCACTCACTCATGTTATCTAGACACTATAGCCACACCGGACCTTTCCCTATTCTAATAATACCTCACTCACTCATGTTATCCACAATAACCAAACCGGACCTTTCCCTATTCTAATAATACCTCACTCACTCATGTTATCTAGACACTATAACAACACCGGACCTTTCCCTATTCTAATAATACCGAGTGCTGACCTATTGTCATGGGGGGGGGGGGTGATTCAAATGGGAAATATTGCGTCTAGAGCAGGACTCGAACCCACATCTGTTTGCTTTCCGGGCCAGTGTGCTAACCATTACACCACCTACACTCCCTGATGTCACCACACTACCCACGCCTACCTGCCTATGTGGCTCCTTGCCTGAGATGTCAGTGCAGAACACTACACTATATAGCAACACGTATGTATCAATGGCATCGGCTTAATGCAGTCGAGGTTCGAACCCACAGTCCGACTAAGACGATGGTGGATTCAAAGTGGGCTGAGGCATGCCGGGAGGGGGTGGGTGTTGGTGAGGTGGTGGTAGTTCGTTGTAATTTGAACTGCTGACAGTGATATATCGAATACAGCAAAGCAGCAGTTCATACAAGAAGGACACGATGACAGAATATCAATGACTTATGACCTAGCGAAGCAGTCAAAGACTGACCGATTAGCCATAAAATAACCGCGAACTGCATTGGGTTGTCATGTCTAATAGCTCTGAATGCATCGTCTACATAACATTAACAAGCGAGCAAATCTACCAGCTCACGCGCCACCCAATCAATATACCGCAACGTGGACGCCAGCCACTACATCACATGACCCTTCCCGCCAACCCGAGCTCCCAATCTACCATTCAGTGCTGCCACCTATGTGTTCGGGGTAACTGCTTCACCCACATTTTGCTTAGCCTTTGAACATTTTGACAAGATTATAGCACTTTATTATATATATATATATTATATATAATATGCATAATATATATAATATAGATATAATATATAATATATATAATATATATAATATATAGAATATATAGAATATATAGAATATATAGAATATATATAACATATATAACATATAGAATATATAGAACATATATACCATATATAACATATATAACATATATAACATATATAACATATATAACATATAATATATATAATATATACAATATATATGATATATATAATATATATAATATATATAGCATATAACATATATAATATATATAACATATATATAATATAAGTCATGCTACGAAATGATAACAACAATTCCAAGTTGGTTGAATGCCTCCAATTGATATAATATAATATATACAGTAACACCTCTCTATATTGACCGACCTTGGGACCGATTTTAAGTGGTCGTTTTAGGGAGGTGGTCGGTTTGGGGAGTTAGAATATCGCTATAATGCTATTGTAGGGGCCCAAATAAAGCGATCGATATAGGGGGGTGGAGATCTCTGGAGGTGTTCGGCTGGAGAGGTGCTACTGTGTATATATATATATATTATATGTGATATATAGCGTATTATGCGAGTATAAAGATACACAAGGGAACATTATTATTATTATTATTATTGTTATACTCTGTAAGATACGACACTGTAATTGTGGCGTCATCTCGGCCCATCTCACCTCCCCACGGATGTTGACCAGTGTCAGTCGCACCAGAGTATTTTTTCTTAATAGAATGCAAAATGTATTGTTGCGTGATGAAGTGGATGTCGAAGTGTGAATTTAACCAGTTCCATGTCTATTTAGCCAACCGGGCTAGTTGGTTGGTTGGTTGTCTGTGTGTATGTATATGTGTATGTGTGTGCATATACATGTATGTATGTGTGTATGTACATGTTAATTGTTATGCCTTTATGTCTGTGTATATGTGTGTGTTTACAAACGCAAAACCACGTAAACGCCAATCTAAAAATGTAGTTTAAATAAAATATTTGTACCTGAAAATAATTTTAATTCTCACCAATTAAACTTTTGATATGATCACATGGTTATGAATCAATGAGCAAAGGAGAAGGAATATAACAATATAAAGTTGTTGAGGGTTTGATTCCAACATTTATCCCCATTTTAGGATTGGAGTTTACGTGGTTTTGCGACAGAACTCTTCATGTGTGCATGTATGTGTGTAGGCATGTGTGTAGGTATGTGTGTATGTGTTTACATGTGTGTTTGTATGTGTATGTATGTGTGTCTCTGTGTGTATGTATATGTGTATGTGTGTGCATATGCATGTATGTATGTGTGTATGTATGTGTATGTGTATGTATATGTGTATATATATGTGTATGTGTATGTGTGTGCATATATGTGTGTGCATGTATGTGTATGCCTTTATGTATGTGTGTATGTATGTGTTCATGTATGTGTGTATGTATATTTGTATGTGTGTATGTATATGCGTATGTGTATGTGTGTGAATATACATGTATGTATGTGTGTATGTGTACATGTACATGTGTATACCTTTATATATGGGTGTATGGCTGTGTGCATGTATGTGTGTATGTATGTGTGTATGTGCTTACATGTGTGTATGTATGTGTGTCTGTGTGTGTATGTATATGTGTATGTGTGTATATACATGTATGTATGTGTGTATATGTGCATGTATGTGTATGCCTTTATGTATATAGGTGTATTTGTGTGTGCATGTACGTGTGTAGGTATGTGTGCAGGTATATGTGTATGTGTTTACATGAGTGTATGCATGTGTGTATGTGTGTATGGATATGTGCATGTATATGTCTATGTGTGTATATACGTGTATGTATGTGTGTATGTGTGCATGCATGTATGTATTGATTTATGTATGTGTGTATGTCTGTGTGCATGTATATGTAGGTGTGTGTTTGTGTTTACATGTGTGTATGTATGTGTGTATGTGTGTATGTATATGGGTATGTATATGTGTGTGTGTATATACATGTAGGTATGTGTATGTGTGCATGTATGTGTGTATGCCTTTATGTCTGTGTGTACGTATGCATGTGTGTAGGTATGTGTGTACATATGTGTGTATGTGTGTACATGTGTGTATGTGAGTGTGTCTGTGTGTGTATGGCTGTGTTTATGTATGTGTGTAGGTATGTGCGTAGGTATGTGCGTATGTGTTTACATGTGTGTATGTATGTGTGTCTGTGTGTATGTATATGTGTGTATATACATGTATGTGTGTAGGTGTGCATGTATGTGTGTATGCCATTATGTCTGTGTGTATGTGTGTGCGCATGTATGTGCATAGGTAGGTGTATGTATGTGTGTATGTGCTTACATGTGTGTATGCATGTGTGTCTGTATGTGTATGTCTGTGTGAATATATGTGCATAGGTATGTGTAGGTATGTGTATTTATTTACATGTGTGTATGTATGTGTGTCTGTGTGTATGCATTTATGTTTGTGTGTATGTCTGTGTGCATGTATGTGCATGTATGTGTAGGTGTGTGTAGGTATGTGTGTGTGTGTCTGTGTGTGTGTCTGTTTGAATATATGTGTGTAGGTATGTGTAGGTATGTGTGTATGTGCTTAAATGTGTGTATGTATGTGTCTCTGTGTGAATACATACGGATTGGTCTTGTGACTGCATATTTAATAATCATATCCCGTTGCCAGGTCTGTGTTCTTTCATCATGGTTGACAGTGTTTAAATAAGCATGTAAATATAGTCATAATGGCGACTATTACAGTCGGCAATCACAAACAAGTGCGGGGCGTGCGGCTGCAGGCTTTGTACTAATTGTAGTGAGTGACGTCAGACGCCGCATTGTCGCTCAGTGCGACGTCTGCATAATCAAGCCACTTTACCCTTATCTGATTCCACGCAAACAGAATATGGAATGAGAGTCTGTATTTACTGAATAAACCAGAGCTTTCAGGGACTCGGGAGCCTTGGGTCAAATTGCTTGAAACCAAATATGTGACGTGCATTGACAAAGAGACTCATCCCAGTGATGCATTAAGTTGGTTTGTCGTTGAAATTTTACGTTCTAGCAACATCTAAGGTCATCAGGGAGCCAGGCGCTCGGCATTATTAGGATAGGGCAAGGACTGGTTGGCTCAATGTCAGGATGATGTGACTGAGTGGGATGTGACTGGCCTGGTCTCGCAGTGGGGCAGCACTATAATGTCACCATGAGTGCGCACTGTAACAAGTCGGTACCCGTCCTGATATGACGTTAGATGTTGCTAGGACGTCAAACAACAACAAACAAACAATAGATTGCAACGGTAGTTGGGTGACAGATATAGCGCAGCAATTACATAATGTGTTATTATAAATAAATAGTAACTGAAAATTAATCATATGAAATTATAATAAATTGGGGTGAGGAGGCCTAATTACCAGGCGAGTATAATTTGCAGTATGGCATCCAGTGCATTGATAATGATACAATGATAGTATGATCTGTACTGAGAATGTGAATGGAGAGTAAAAACATATTCAATGATTGGTGATGGTTTGACAGCGTTCCAGAAACAAATGCCAGATCCACGAAGAAAGGCAGATATGGTGTATAAATATATACAGTACGCTTCCGGTTATACAATGTATAACTAGGCCGGCGGGTCGGGCGCGGTGGCCGAATCGTAGAGCGCAGGCCTTCCGGGCTGAAGATCGGGAGTTCAATTCCCGATCGAGTCAAACCACTGACTTTCCTGTCCTCTCCTGATATGAACTTAGATGTTGCCAGAACGTAAAACTACAACAAACAGCCAACTTAATGCATTAAGTCATTGTCACACCCCGTCCTGATATGACCTTATATGTTGCTAGGACGTAAAACAACAACAAACAAACAACAAACAAACAACATTGTCACACCGTACCGGATTGGGGGAAACGGACGAGAACCGGACACTGTCCGGGTGTGTACGGCGATGTCCGGGTACCGTGCGGTAACCATCTGGCGGTGTCCGGTGGTATCCGGCAGTCTCCGGTACAAGTTTTGAACATGTGCAAAACTTCTGCCGGATGTGTCCGGTTGGTGTCCGGTTTGTCCGGTACCCATCCTGTACCAATCCGGTACCCATCCGGTATCCATCCGGTATCCATCCGTTCATGTCCGGTACCCATCCGGTGGTGTCCGGTTTGTCCGTTTTGTCCGGTACATGTCCGTACCCATCCGTTACGTGTCCGGTTCTCGTCCGGTACATGTACGGCATATGTACGGTACTTATCCGATTGTCCGGCGGCAATTAACCCAATTTTACATTCCATTTCGATACATTTCGATAGATTTCTTCCACCGGAGAGCACCGGACAAGAAAATTATTTTGTCGGCGGTCTCCCGTGCTCAGTCCGGTTAGGTGCGACAATAGCTTTAGTGAAATGAGTCTCTTTGTCAATGTGTGTCAAATATTTGGTTTCAAGTAATTTGACCCAAAGTTCCCGAGCCACCAAAAGGCATGGTTTATCCAGTAAATACAGACTCTTGTTCCGTATTCTGCTTGCATGGAATCAGATAAGGATAAGGTGGCTTCATTGTGTAGAATTAGCGCTGAACGTCAATTGAACTGCCAGTCGGGTAAAGTGGTTTGATTCTGTAGAATTAGCGCTGAACGTCAATTGAACTGCCAGTTGGGTAAAGTAGTTTGATTCTGTAGACTTAGCGCTGAACGTCAATTGAACTGGCAGTCGGGTAAAGTGGTTTGATTCTGTAGACTTAGCACTGAAAGTCAATTGAACTGCCAGTCGGGTAAAGTAGTTTGATTCTGTAGACTTAGCGCTGAACGTCAATTGAACTGCCAGTCGGGTAAAGTGGTTTGATTCTGTAGATTGGTGTTTGTGGTGGGTGTGTTTGTTTGTGTTGGTGTTTGTGGGGGGTGTGGTTTGTTTGATTAGCGCTGAACATCAATTGAACTGGCAGTCGGGTAAAGTAGTTTGATTCTGTAGACTTAGCGCTGAAAGTCAATTGAACTGCCAGTCGGGTAAAGTGGTTTGATTCTGTAGACTTAGCGCTGAACGTCAATTGAACTGCCAGTCGGGTAAAGTGGTTTGATTCTGTAGACTTAGCGCTGAACGTCAATTGAACTGGCAGTCGGGTAAAGTGGTTTGATTCTGTAGACTTAGCGCTGAACGTCAATTGAACTGCCAGTCGGGTAAAGTGGTTTGATTCTGTAGACTTAGCGCTGAACGTCAATTGAACTGGCAGTCGGGTCAAGTGGTTTGATTATACAGACTTAGCGCTGAACGTCAATTGAACTGCCAGTCGGGTAAAGTGGTTTGATTCTGTAGACTTAGCGCTGAACGTCAATTGAACTGGCAGTCGGGTAAAGTGGTTTGATTCTGTAGACTTAGCGCTGAACGTCAATTGAACTGCCAGTCGGGTAAAGTGGTTTGATTCTGTAGACTTAGCGCTGAACGTCAATTGAACTGCCAGTCGGGTAAAGTGGTTTGATTCTGTAGACTTAGCGCTGAACGTCAATTGAACTGGGAGGTGGGTAAAGTGGCTTGATTATACAGACTTAGCGCTGAATGTCAATTGAACTAGCAGTCGGGTAAAGTAGTTTGATTCTGTAGAATTAGCGCTGAACATCAATTGAACTGCCAGTCGGGTAAAGTAGTTTGATTCTGTAGACTTAGCGCTGAAAGTCAATTGAACTGCAGTCGGGTAAAGTGGTTTGATTCTGTAGACTTAGCGCTGAATGTCAATTGAACTGCCAGTCGGGTAAAGTGGTTTGATTCTGTAGACTTAGCGCTGAACATCAATTGAACTGCCAGTCGGGTAAAGTAGTTTGATTCTGTAGACTTAGAGCTGAACGTCAATTGAACTGGCAGGTGGGTAAAGTGGTTTGATTATACAGACTTAGCGCTGAACGTCAATTGAACTGGGAGGTGGGTAAAGTGGTTTGATTATACAGACTTAGCGCTGAACGTCAATTGAACTGGCAGTCGGGTAAAGTGGTTTGATTCTGTAGACTTAGCGCTGAACGTCAATTGAACTGCCAGTCGGGTAAAGTGGTTTGATTCTGTAGACTTAGCGCTGAACGTCAATTGAACTGGCAGGTGGGTAAAGTGGTTTGATTATGTAGACTTAGCGCTGAACGTCAATTGAACTAGCAGTCGGGTAAAGTGGTTTGATTCTGTAGACTTAGCGCTGAACGTCAATTGAACTGCCAGTTGGGTAAAGTGGTTTGATTCTGTAGACTTAGCGCTGAACATCAATTGAACTGCCAGTCGGGTCAAGTGGTTTGATTCTGTAGACTTAGAGCTGAACGTCAATTGAACTGGGAGGTGGGTAAAGTGGTTTGATTATACAGACTTAGCGCTGAACGTCAATTGAACTAGCAGTCGGGTAAAGTGGTTTGATTCTGTAGACTTAGCGCTGAACGTCAATTGAACTGGGAGGTGGGTAAAGTGGCTTGATTATACAGACTTAGCGCTGAACGTCAATTGAACTAGCAGTCGGGTAAAGTGGTTTGATTCTGTAGAATTAGCGCTGAACATCAATTGAACTGCCAGTCGGGTCAAGTGTCTTGATTGTAAAGACTTAGCAATGAATGTCAATTGAACTGCCAGTCGGGTAAAGTGGTTTGATTCTGTAGACTTAGCGCTGAATGTCAATTGAACTGCCAGTCGGGTCAAGTGTCTTGATTGTAAAGACTTAGCAATGAATGTCAATTGAACTGCCAGTTGGGTAAAGTGGTTTGATTCTGTAGACTTAGCGCTGAACATCAATTGAACTGGCAGTCAGGTAAAGTGTCTTGATTGTAAAGACTTAGCAATGAATGTCAATTGAACTGCCAGTCGGGTAAAGTGGTTTGATTCTGTAGACTTAGCGCTGAACGTCAATTGAACTGGCCGTCAGGTCAAGTGTCTTGATTGTAAAGACTTAGCAATGAATGTCAATTGAACTAGCAGTCGGGTAAAGTGGTTTAATTCTGTAGACTTAGCGCTGAACGTCAATTGAACTGGCAGTCAGGTAAAGTGTCTTGATTGTAAAGACTTAGCACTGAACGTCAATTGAACTGCCAGTCAGGTAAAGTGGTTTAATTCTGTAGACTTAGCGCTGAACATCAATAGAACTGCCAGTTTGCTTCTGGTGCCGTGTTCTGACAATAACGTCCTAATTACAGCTGACAGACAGGGAAGCTCTGACAGCGCCTGGGAGCCACACGCTTAATATCACGGCAGGTGTGTGCTCATTGCCTCACTTAGCATTCACCTCTCGAACCAGCTCCCGCTGAATACCACGACTGCGCATGTGCACAAATTCACCAGCACAAAACCAACGGCGCAGATTTAGTTGTTTCGTTGTTGGTATTGTAGTAATCTGCACTGACCTCTCAGGCAAGTAACCACATAGACAGGTAGACGTGGATAGTGGGGTGACATCAGGGAGCCTAGGTAGTGTAAAGGTTAGCACACTGGCCCAGAATGCAAAGAGATGTGGGTTCGAGTCTGCTCTAGGTGCAATATTTCCTATGTTCATCCCCCCCCCATGACACTGGTTGCCGTGACCATGATCCTGTACAAGCTATGCGCTGTATGGTTGTTGAACCTACCCTGTGTATGTATGGTTAAGCGCATTGCCTGTATGCATGTCATTGTAAGGAACTCAGGCCGCAAAATTAAAACTAGTCCCTTCCTAGCCAGGTGCTCGGCATTATTAGGATAGGGCAAGGATTGCTTGGCTCATTGTCAGGATAATGTGACTGAGTGGGATAACAGTTCATGGTGCTGGTGGCCTGGTCTCCCAGTGGGGCAGCACTATAACATCACCATGAGTGTGCACTGTCACAAGTTGGTACACATCCTGATATGACTTTAGATGTTGCCAGGACGTCAAACTCCAACAACCACCCAACCTATAAAGTTGCTATGAGTGTGCACTTGTCATAACACAGTACATGTCCTGATATGACCGTAGAAGTTGCCATGAGTGGGCACTGTCACAAGTCGGTACACATCCTGATATGACCTCGGATGTTGCCAGGACGTAAAACTCCAACAACCACCCAACCTATAAAGTTGCCACGAGTGTGCACTTGTCATAACACAGTACATGTCCTGATATGACCGTAGATGTCGCCATGAGTGCGCACTGTCACAAGTCGGTACAGATCCTGATATGACCTCGGATGTTGCCAGGAGGTAAAACGCCAACAACCAAGCAACCACCAGAGTTGGCCCGCTGCCAGCACATGACGTGTGGATGAACTCGTAGAGGGAGAAGCTGGCGTTCAATAGGACATGGTTGAATGCATCCAATGCCTCCGCTGGTCGATCGGTCAGCGTATGAATATTTATTGCAACGCTGGCACCACTTGTAATGGAGAGAGCAGAAATACTCAATGGCAAGAACACTCAAATGTAAATATCAGGGTCCGTATATATATGTGAAGATATGGAAGATTTAAAGGCTTTTCAACACTGTTTTTGATGCAAATTGAAGACTATTTTCAATTTGATTTCAGGAAAAAAGAACAATGGCAAATGGCGATTTTGGACCAGTTTAGATCAGTGGGGACAGTTTAATGGCATTCAAGGCTTTTCAAGACTAATTACCAAAAATAGGTTGAATTCAAAGCTTTTCAAGGCCTTGAAATGGAGCAAATGAAACTCAAGACTTTTCAATAGTTTCCAGGCCCGCACGGACCGTGAAATATTATACAGGGATGAAAGTGGTCTCCGGCAAAAAAAGCGGAAATCTATGTCTATGGTGAGGTTATCTTTTAAACCGGTAGCGAATTTCCGTGAAAACGCGATATTCTCCCATAGGCTTAGCACTGTCAGGGAATCGATGGAAAAATGCCGGAAGTCAAGTTTCAACAATCCTAGTGCTTACATTGGTCGTAATGCGTAGCATTACATTTGATGCGAGGAGAGGAAGAGACCCTCCCCCGCCCCGCGCTGTCGCGCTGCTTTCCCACCTCGGCCGCCGCCCACCCGCCGCCTCCTCCCATCGCCCCCCTGCCGCGCAGCACTCGCGCCTCACCCGACGCCCGCTGCTCGCCACCTCTCGCCCTCCCCCGGGCCGGCAGCATTCACACCTCATCCGCTGCCGCCCTTTCCCTTCCCCTTATAAGGTCGCCCGCCGGCCTCCCTCAGGCACTCGCCCTCCTGCCGCCTTCCAGCTCTCTACCCTTTTTCTTTGGGCCTACCTCCACCTCGGACCGCTGCTACACCATGCCTCGGGGGAAAGGGAACGGACGTAAGGGCTCCCGGGCGGCCGCCCGCGGCACCCCGGGGCCGGCTTCAACCCCGCGGCGGGACGAGTCCCGGGCCTCCGCCCCGGCGTCGCCCTCGGACCCCGCCTCGGGCGCCGAGACCGCGGCCATACTTGAGGCGCTCCAGCGTCTCCGACTCGAGCAGCGTCAGACTACCGCCGATCTCCACGCTCGGATCGACGGCCTGGAGGCCGGGGGGGCTCCGCCCGTCCCCGAGGCGACCTCCCCTGCGCCCAGACGCCAGGCCGCCGACACTGCCCGTCCACCTCGGGCGCGCGCTCCGGCCGGGGCCCGGCCCCCGCCGCCGCCTCCGGCGCCCCTGCCGGGGGCCGCCCACCCCCAGTATGAGCGCTACCATCACCTCGGGACCCAGGCCCCAGCTCCCCCGTCACCGGCCTACCACGAGGAGCCCACGCACCACACCCCGGCGTCCGCGGCCGACGCCGTCCGGGAATTACTTGCCTCCGACGAGGCGCGGCACTCGGTCAGGCGGCGAGGGATCCGGTCGAGTATATCATCCCATCGGACCTGGTAGAGAGGGGGCCTGAGAGGAAGTCGGTGAAGAGGGGGGAGGCAACCAAGGACGAATATAGCCTCGCCCTTCTCACCCTGATCGACCACCCCGACTTCCCGGCCCACTCCTTCCAGGGCCTACACCACCATCACCTCACCGTGCTCAGGGACGTCCTCCTCTACCCCTGGCCCACCGTCCGCCGCTACTCCGAGACGGTGTTCACATGGATAGCGGACGGGAGGCTCCCCCATGGGTGGCACGACCCGGTCGCCCTCGACCTCCTGAGGGTCCAGACCCTCACCCTCCCCGCCCCTCAGGCCGCCCCAGCAGCAGCGGTCCCCCGAGGTGATGACCCTCCCCGAGGCACACACCTGCCCCGAGCCCACGTCGACGCCCGCACCGCCTACGATAGGCACACCCACGGGGCCCCCTGCCCAGCCTGGAACCGCGACCCCGCCTCGTGCGATCGGGCCCCTGTCGGAGAGGCCCACGGCGAGGCGTGGGACAGGCGCTGTCACATATGCGCCTACTGAGGCGCATTCTGACTATGCACTGCGAGGCGGGATGCATGACCAAACAAGCCCGTGAGCGCCAGACCCCCCCCGCCTCGGCGGATTTTTGATCCGCTGGCCTCCCCCCGGCCGGCCCGGGGGGGCCCTTCCCGGCGCCTCACCCTCACCACTGCCGACAGCCCCGCGACCTCCACCGACAACCTCCCAGCGACTACCGATCGCAGCGCCGCCCAGTCCCAGCCGGGGATCATCACCTCAGGCCTCACGCCTCGGACCACATCCCAGCCCAGCCTCACGAGGAACCCTCTGCCGCCGACCCTCACGACACCGCCTTCAACAACCCACCCGCCCAGACCCCGACCACCGCCCCACCCAGCCCTGAGGACTTCGCTGCCCCCCTGCTCGACCCTCGTCGGACCTCCTCACCGGATCCCGCCAAGGAGCGGGCCTCTTCCCTTTTGGCCGCCCGCTCCATGTCGACGCAGGCCCCGGACACTCGCCGCCCCCCGAGGGAACCTGACCCCTGACGCGGTCCGCCTCTATACCGGCCCACCCCACATGCTCCGCCCTGTCGACCCCCCTCGGGCGTGCCGCGAGCCCTCTCCGCCTTTTTTGGTGGAGGGCTCCTCGGCACCCCCTCCCTCATCTACTGACACTCAACTATAACCTTCATTCACCTGTACTTTGCTCCTCATGAGCCCTTTCTACCGTATCTCCATTTATTGATTTACCTTACATTGCTCCTTATGAGTTCCTTACATTGCTCCTCATTACACTGCTCCTCATGAGCCCCTTCTACCTTTCTCCATTGTTTGATTTACCTTACATTGCTCCTTATGAGTTCTTTACCTGCTCCTCCTGAGCCTCTCCCTCTGTCTGCTCTGTTTGTTTGAGGCGTAAATAAACGCCTTACTTCCACCCCCGCCTTGCTTTCTTCCTTTTCGCCCATCGGTCGTAATGCGTAGCATTACGTTTGATGCGAGGAGAGGAAGAGACCCTCCCCCGCCCCACGCTGTCGCGCTTCTTTCGCACCTCGGCCGACGACGCCGCCCGCCGCCTCCTCCCCCCGCCCCCCTGCCGCGCAGCACTCGCGCCTCACCCGACGCCCGCTGCTCGGCACCTCTCCCCCTCCCCCGGGCCGGCAGCATTCACACCTCACCCGCTGTCCCCCCTGCTTTCCCCTTATAAGGTCGGCCACCGGCCTCCCTCAGGCACTCGCCCTCCTGCCGCCTTCCAGCTCTCTACCCTTTTTCTCCCCCCAACTACCCATCTTCTTCCTATACTCTTTCTTCCAGCAGGGTGGAGGGCTCCTCGGCACCCCCTCCCTCATCTACTGACACTCAACTATAAACGTCATTCACCTGTACATTGCTCCTCATGAGCCCCTTCTACCTTATCTCCATTTATTGATTTACCTTACATTGCTCCCTATGAGTTCTTTGCATTGCTCCTCATTACATTGCTCCTCATGAGCCCCTTCTACCTTATCTCCATTTATTGATTTACCTTACTTTGCTCCTTATGAGTTCTTTACCTGCTCCTCCTGAGCCTCTCCCTCTGTATGCTCTGTTTGTTTGAGGCGTAAATAAACGCCTTACTTCCAACCCCGCCTTCCCTTCTTCCTTTTCGCGCATCATCACCCATACATAACTCGTTCTTGCTTCGAGTTTATGCTCTAGCAACAACTATGGTCATTTAAGGACGGGATTCGAACTCCCCAATTTCTGTGTATATATACACACATCCTGATTATTTAGCATTTTGTTTAACGTTAAAGCCCCAGTCACACATAGCCGGACAAGCCCCAAATTTTGAGCCAGAGCACCCATGGATCAACGGCCCAGACTGTCCCAGACTGCCACGGATAAAATCACTGTTTTCCTCGATTTTTGCCTCGCAGTCACACTTTCCCGGACGAGCCCCGGACCGCCCCGTACCATCCCCGGAGTGCCCCCGGACTGGGCCGGACTGGCCCCGGACAAGGCCAGACCACCCCTGGACTGCCCCGGACCACCCCAGGACTATCCTGGATCACCCCCCGGACTATCCCGGATCACCCCCGGTCTTACGGGGGCAGTCCGGGAGTGGTCTGTGGCTAGGCTGGGGGTAGTCCTGGATAGTCCGGGGATGGTCCGGGTCAAATCATGGCTCAAAATGACCCCGGACCTCCCCCAGACAGGCCCGGTCCACACCGGACCACCCCCGAAATACCCGGACCACCCCTGGATCAGGCCGGATCAGACTGGATTGAGCCCGGATCGCAAAATCCCCCGGACCACCCTGGATGTTTTAAACATTTTAAAACATCCGGGGCTGAGCCCGGATGGCACCGGACGAACCACGGATCAGGCTGAATCAGGGGGTGTCGGCATGGACAAGCCACGGATGAGTCACGGATCACCCCGGATCGCCCCGGACCACCCCAGATGGCGGTCCGGGGCTCGTCCGGCCCCTGATCCGGGTATGTGTGACTGGGGCTTTATCAGTAAATATAAAAAAATCGCGGAAATCCGAGAAATCGCAGAGATCTTTCATACCTGAATATATCTGCCAGGAATGCCTAATCTGTGTTACAGTTGTTCACAATAACCACAAAGAACATGCATTGTATAAAAGTCAGCAACTCCCACCCCAGATTGTGAAACAGAGGACCGGACGCGATGCCCTAATCGGTAGAGCGTAGGCTTCCCATACTGAAGGTCGGGAGTTCGAATCCCAGCCAAAAATCAAAATTGCGCTCAGCATTTATAGGCTAGGACAAGGACTGGCTAGCACAGTATCGGGATAATATGACTGTGGGATATTGGGTCATGGTGCCAGCCGCTTGATCTTCCAGTGGGGCAGCACTATAAAAGTCGCTATGAGTCTGCACTCTCAAAAGTTGGTACCCATTTTTATATATACTTCTGTTAGTGATTGTTTATTCTGCTCATAACGGTTAAGTGCATGCACTTGTTTTCGCCGCTGTGCAGTAGTCGTCATAATTCACATGGATTGATTTCCTTAATTAATCATTTCTGTAGATTTACATGATACTTGATATGAACTTAGAAGTTGCTAGGACGTAAAACAACAAACAAACTAACTAAAAGCAGCGACTGCCACGCACCAAGCGGAGATTATTAAACGAGGCGTTTCGGTCAGTGTTGATGAGTGTCCGGTCATGACAGTAGGCGCACTTACATCTAACATACAAATGTATTTAACAAAGAATATGTATTTAACGAGGCTTTCTTTTCATTTTCACAAGTTTAAACGTTGTAAGTGAGGTTACAAACAGCACATTTGCCTCTTGACAAATCATTGAATCTTGCTGTGTTTTTTTCGTGTCTGAGTTGAGTGTTGTCCAGTGTTTTTAAAATAAGATGAACAAAAAAGAAAGTCCTTCCTCCAACCCCTTTACGATCACGTGTTGTCTTTCCTTTAATAAGATTTAAATACAAAATAAAAATACAGAAACCAAATACTCTTGTAATTATGTAAACAAAAGGTTTTAACATTCCGCCAACTGGGCGCAGTGGCCGAATCGGTAAAGCGTGCGGAAGGTCAGGAGTTCGGTTCCCGGTCGAGTCAAACCAATGACTTATAACATTGATACTTGTCGCTTCCTAGCCTGGCGCTCGGCATTAATAGGATAGGGCAAGGACTCGTTAGCTCAGTGTCAAGCCAATGTGACTGAATGGGATATTGGGTAATGGTGCTGGTGACCTGTTTTCCCACTGACAGCACTATAAAGTTGCCATGATTCTCCACTGTCACAAGTCGGTACCCGTCCTGATATGACCTTAGATGTGCTAGGACGTAAAGCAAGAACAAAACAAACAAAAACCAATACATCAGCACTAACAACATGTTACTCAGAGGAATAACAAAACTATAAAGACCCTTAACAATAAGAACCATTCTTTATAACATGCACAAACACCATGTTTTATTCAGAGGAATAAAAACCGCATGAATAAAAAAACAAAAAAACCTGTAAAAACCCTTAACAATGAGAACCATTCACTAGATAATCACCTGCACCGTCGTAATGCTACACTATAATATCTAGATAAAGGATTCACCCGGTACTCGCAGTACATGGGTGAAGACCAACCTTATATAAAAACGGTCGAAAAATCGGGCTAATGAAATGAGTCTTTATGAGAGCCTAATTTCACAATCGAAGAAGCAAGATTTATTCTTTGTATATGTCTTCATATTTCCCCGCTACCTTTGAGTTGAAAAATATAATAAAACATCTAGTTTAATAAGATTTAAAAGTGAAATTGATGGGGTTCTATGGCCGCCATCTTATCTTTTTGCATTCTCTCCCATTTCACCAACTCTGTGCCTATATATGTAGCCATTTGAACCTGGAACCACAGTTTCTAGTTCTTATCCCATACTAAAGCTATTTTCGCCGGTATTTACACTACTTTGTCGTTCACCCATGTACTACAAGTACTGGGTGATCGCAAGTTCAATTCCCGGTCGAGTCAAACCAATGACTTACAAAATTGATACTTGTCGCTTCCTAGCCTGGCACTCGGCATTAATAGGATAAGTCAAGGATTGGGTAGCTAAGTGTCAGGACAATGTGGCTGAATGGCATATCGAGGCATGGTGCTGGTGGCCTGATTTGCCAGTGGGGCAGCACTATAAAGTTGCCATCAGTGTGCACCATCAAAAGTCGGTACCTGTCCTGATATGACCTTAGATGTTGCCAGGATGTAAAATTCCGACAACCAACGACAAGCCAATAACAAGCATTCACTATAGACTCACCCTGCACCACAGTAACACTACACTAGAATACCCTGCTAAAGAAAGTAACATTTGTTTCATTTAACAACGACTCTAAAGCATATTGATTTTTATTATCAGTTATTGGACATCAAACATACGGTCATTCTGATCAATTTCTTTGGACGGAACCCACTGCCGCCATGTAGGCTAATCTTTCCAAGAAGCAGCAAGGGTTTTTTTATATGCACTTTTCCAGACAGGACAACACATACCATATCCTTTGATGAACCAGTCGTGGACTATTGGTTGGAACGGAAAATAGCCCAAACTGCAAATGGGTCCACTGAGCAGGATCGATAGGATGACAGATAACTTCACCGGTGGACACTCTACCGGCTGAACTACGTCACGCCCTCAAAGAACACCCTGCTGCACTGAATAGCAGGTTGGAGAGCTTACCTCGTTTTAGCTATGGCGGTCATTTGACCCCCGATTCAATTACCAAGGTCGAATTTTATATAGGATTAGGGTGCACTTTGACAAATGAAGGGGTGTAAAGGGTGTGTGTGTGGGGGGGGGGGGGTCAATCACAGTGTGTGTGTGAGAGTGGGGAGGGGGCGGTAACACATGGTTTGCCATAGATATAAGATTCACCCCCGTACTTCCAGTACAGGGGTGAAAACCAACCCATTAGAAAAACTGGCGAAGAATTTCGACATGCTGGGTTAATTAACTGAGCTGGTAAATTCTTAATTTAAGAAGCACAATATATTGTTTATCTACGTCTTCATATTTACGCACTACTTTTGAGTTGGAAAATATAATCAAACATATACATAATGCAATTTAAAAGTGAAATCGATGGCATTCTCTGGCCGGCATTTTGTGTTTTTCATTCTCTCCCATTTCACCAACTCTGTGTTGATATAAGTAACCATTTGACACTGGTGCCAGGCATTCTACTTCCCGTTCCATACTAAAGCTATTTTCGCCCGTATTTAGACTACGTTGTCGTTCAGCCCTGTACTTTAAGTATGGGGTGAATCTTGTATCTCGGTTTGCCACTGACCTGCATATATACACCCATGGCTGACTGGAGGTAGTACCCCTATCGTGATGTTGTTGTTTGATTATACCAACGCAGGAACTAGCACAGGGAACCTGGTTCATGACCATTAAGTCATTGTCACACATCACCGGACTGAGCACCGGAGACCACCGGATATGACCTTAGATGCTGCCAGTACGTAAAACTATAACCAACCAACCTACCCAGTGGGGAAACACTAAAAAGTCGATATGAGTGCGCACTGTCAAAAGTCGGAACCCACCCTGATATCACCTTAGATGTTGCCAGGACGTAAAACTCCAACAACCAACCAACCAAACGACAGTGATTTCCTGAACAGTTTGCTCGCCGATATCCTCACCCATCCGACTTCTGACAACAACAACCTTACAACATGTGTGTGTATATATCTTGTTTAGAACAAAAGGAAAGGAAAACATGTTTAAATACAATTGTGCATGTTACGAGAACATGGGTAATTGAATGCGTATGACCGACGTCTTATTTAGCTTGGATACAAAGCATCTATTCTATTTATAGAGTAAGGCCCGGCGCTGCGCCGTCGCCGCCACCTAGCGTAAGAATTCCATATTAACCAAATAGCCGCCGGTTTGATTTACTTTCGCCTCAACTGCGGTTCGTTCAACATCATCTCCTAAGCCTTTTGTTTTAAGCCATCCCACCCACCCATACTGTTATATTCGGTGGGGTCAAGTTATGTAAGCCTTGAAATCATGACACCACACTCTGATATGTGACAATAAAAACAAGACAATAATAAATACCAATATTAAAGTCTGTCGGTCTTCTCGTGTTTTCAATTCTAGAACCACGCAATGCCATACGCCTATTGAGTATTAACCGAATGCATGATAATTTTATTGAACTGGAATTGTACACAGTTAATACTACAGCTGATCTTTCGTTTATACTCTGATAATATGTATAATACTTTTAGTATCAAACCCGGATTTGCATGTAGTTACTATTACAACTGATAGTTTCATTTACGTATCAAGGAATTGTACTGTACGGCTGAAAGACCAGTGCTCTGGCGCTGACAAGAGATATTATTCGATGAATAAAATACATTTTAGTATAAAAATCTTTTTGTTTAAACCCAGAAGCGCCCCATAGTGGGAGTGCTGCTCCGCTGAAGACCAGGCGGAAAGACTGAATGACTTGAGTGTTCAGCTCCTGTTATGGGAGATCGGGGGATCTGAACCCATCGGTTCGTGGGTTCGAACCCTGGTTGAGTCGAACCAATGACTTAACACATTTATATCTGTCGCTTCCTAGCCAGGCGCTTGGAATTATTAGGATAGGGCAAGAACTGGTTGGCTCAGTGTCAGGATAATGTGACTGAGTGGGATGTCAGGTTATGGTGCTGATGGCCTGATTTCCCAGTGGGGCAGCACTATAAAGTCACCATAGGTGCGCACTGTCACAAGTCGGTACCCGTCCTGATATGTCCTTAGATGTTACTAGGACGTAAAACAACCACAAAACAAACCAACCAAAAGACAGTTTGCCCCGCCGCTATCCCCACCCCTCCAACTTTACTTCTGACAACAACCAGGCAACAACGACCAGGCGACAACGACCAGGCAACAACAACCAGGCAACAACAACAACCACCAGGCAACAACAACAACCAGGCAACACCAACAACCAGACAACAAAACCAGGCAACACCAACAACCAGACAACACCAACCAGACGACAACGTCCATGCAACAACAACCAGGCAATAACAACAACCATGCAACAACAACCAGACAACAACAACAACCAGACAACAACAACAAGGCAACACCAACACCCATACAACAACCAACCAACAACAACATCAACCAGGCAACAACAACCAGGCAACAACAACCAGACAACAACAACCAGGCAACAACAACAACCCTGCCCATAAACCAGAAGTGGCCCACAGTGGGAGTGCTTCCCCCGTGACTGTTATCAATCATTATCGGACTCCTTCCGCTTGTGTCCTCCCTGTGTCGCGGTTTAGATTCTCAGCGGGTTTAGAGCCTGTGCTCGGGGTGCTGTGCATGCGCGTATTTGATTAACACGACCCGGGCGACTCGGATCACCCGAGTTGCTAGAAATTCAAATAGAACACGGTGACTGGAGTTGACAAAAACACGTGCCGTGTGCAAAAAGTCCCGACCCCAGTAACCCACCTCTTGGCTGGGGTTGGCTAGGAGCGATGACATCACATTTGTGTGTCAAAAAGTTGTTTGGGTCACCCGAATTGATTAATCAAATACGCTGAAATGCCGTTCGATTTTCATGCGTACCCAGAACCCCGAGCGTAGACTCTAAACCCACTGAGAATTTAAACCACGACACCAGGTCAGAAAGTAGGCCGGAACTGACTGCAGCGAATTGAATTTATTGATGCATTAATCCCCGCCGGGTTACGGTGCACTGGTGGGCGTTTTACTCCCGAACCTTGACAGGAAGTTGTAACTCGACCAAATAAGTCACGTGACAAATGTAGTAAGCGATTGTAGCTGCTATGAAACGTGGTCCACTTGAATACTGCAGTTATTCAACTAGTATTTTGTTTGTGGTTTGAAATGGATTTCACAATTTTGGCAAGTAATTGTCAATTTCAGTAATTGTCAATATTTTGGAGATTAACAAAAAAAAGAATCCTGTATGTTCGATACATCAGATGTTGGTTGGTTGTTGGAATTTTACGTCATTGTTGTTGTTGTTGTTTTTTAGATTTACCTCATGGCAACATATAAGGCGATATCACCTCTGGTCAGGGGGAGAAGTATGCCTGGGAGAAATAGAAAGGGTAGAGTCTAGGAAAGAGAAATGAGGAGAGTTGAGTCAAAGGACCATGTCTCTTTGCTCTATGGAGACCAACCAGCAAGCCATAGACACGGACAGAGTAAGAGTAGAAAGTGAAATGCCGGTGGGCTTCCCCTCCTGGAACTCTTTTCAGACATATCAAGGAGCAGCAAGGCCAAGTGAACTCCTTTCCCTATCTAATTAATGCTAAGCACCAGGCTAGGAAGCGACAAGTATCAATTTGGTAACTGGAGACCAAACCCCCGATCTCCCGCATAGGAGGCCTACGCTCTACCGATTCGGCCACCACATTCGGTCCCGAACATACGACCATCAACAAGTTGAGAGCAAGGAAACAGAAATTTGATGCATCTGTTTAAATTTGTGGGGAGAACGAAACTAATATTTCTTTCCCTGAAAGTTTCTGTTGCAGTCTCAAAACACTCATGCACTATTGGATGCGCAGAAGTCACGTGACATGAGCACTGGGCTCCGGACTTTGCTTCCGGAAGTAGTTTGTGAATTGTTGGTTAACTGGTCCCATGGGAAGGCCCTCTGGGTGCTCCTATTTGAGGTTTCTAATTCAGTGTTCTGGGATTGGATTCAGTACTGACAGGGCCCGAGCAAAGAGGGGAGGCGCAGGATGCTTATCCCGACATACAGGCCTGGGTTTAGATAAAAGAGTCACCCCGTACTGCAGTAGCCTGAGTAGGGGTGAAGAAGAACCTTATACCAAATGCGGAGAAAATGAGCAAATATATTCTTAATCATAAATGCTAAATATGCTTGGGCAGTTCGACAATGACAAACATAAGGAAACGGTTACTAAGGTTGGTTGGCTGTTTTAGTTTTACGTCCTGGCAACATTTAAGGTCATATCAGGACAGGTATCAACTTGTGACAGTGCGCACTCATGGCGACTTTATGCTAGTGCTGCGCCACTGGGAAATCAGGCTACCAACACCATGACCCGATATCACACTCAGTCATATTATCCTGACATTGAGCTAACCAGTACTTACCCTATCCTATTAATGCAAAGTGCCAGGCTAGGAAGTGACAAGTATCATTTTGATAAGTCATTAGTTTGACTCGACCGGCAACCAAACTCCCGATCTCTCGCACGCGAGGCCTGCGCTCTACCGATTCGTCCACTAGAATGGAGAATGGATGCAGCCAGGAAGAGGTGGAGCGACGGCGTCCCCAATAAACAGGCGCGATGTGTTTGTTGTTTTACGTCCTAGCTATATCTAAGGTCATATCAGAACGGCAGGGGGGGGGGGGGCGGAGGGGGTCACTACAACCGAAGTAGCGCCTAAGGCTGTCCATTCATAGACTGCATAAGACTATGGTGTCAACATTTTCACGTGCTTGCCAAAACTAATTTTGCATATTTGCACTTAAAATATTTCAAAACTTAGACATTTAAAATAAAAGTTACTTCAAGTTAAAGTAAGGTAGATGATAACAATCAATTTAATATATTTATCTCAGAAAAATGACAGAAACTCAGAACCAGCTGACTGTGCCACTTTAAACTAAGGCATTATACAGCAGTTTCACCAACTGCCAATTTTACAGCAGGTGGATATTGTTACAACAAGTGCTTTACAGCAGTTTGACAGCTTCAACTATCCTCTACAGCAGTCATGGTTCACGACAGGTGTCAACTGCTGTAAATCGTGAGTTGGAGCAGTTCTCAACTACGGTAACATTACCCCCTTTCTGTCACCAACTCCCAGAAGTTGTAGCTGACGGTTTACAACTTGTAACTCGCGCTGCACGAGCCCCTTACATTACACTGCCCACTAACGAGCCGGGCCCATCCACGCATTGCTAACAAGCTTTGTTCGTCTGGAGGCGCGTTATTGCAAAGCGCCTTCTTTATGGCACCTACCCGTCACACCGAACCAGCCAAAGTCAGCTGAACCGCACCAACATGATTCACCGCAACAGCATGTCGCCCCCGTCAAATTCACACCAAACCAGATTCCTTTCACCATCATAATTACTGCCAGTGTATGCTACTGATTAGCTGAGTGTCAGGATAATGTGACTGAGTAGGATATCGGGTCATGGTGCTGGCGGCCTGATTTCGGAATGCTTTGCGAAGTTTGCTGTTTATGGAAAGAAGCTGGTTGGTTGTTGTTGTTTTACCACCTGGCAACATATAATGCTATATCATGATGGTTACACACTTGTGACAGTGCGCACTAATGGCGACTTTATAGTGCTGCCCCACTGCGAAACCAGGCTGCCAGCACCATGATATGATATCCCACTCAGTCACAGTATCCTGACACTGAGCCAACCAGTCCTTGCCCTATCCTAATAATGGTTGGCTAGGAAGCAACAAGTATCAATTTTTAAGCCATTGGTTCGACTTGACCAGGGTTCGAACTCGAACCCATAAGTTCGAACTCGAACCCATGGGTTCGAATCCCACGATCTACCAAAACGGGCACCACACTAGAGGGCGCGTCACCGTCAGTGAGCCACACTAGAAAGGCGCCAGCGATCCGCCAGGTGGCGCGTCACCGTCCACGCACCACACTAGAGGGCGCGCCGGTGATCCGCCAGGTGGCGCATCCCCGGGGGACAGATTGCACCAGTCCTTGCCCTATCCTAATAATGCCGAGCACCTGGTTAGGAAGCGACAAGAATCACTATTGTAAGTCATTGGTTTGACTTGACCGGAAATTGAACTCCCGACCTTCCGCACGGGAGGTCTGCGCTCTACCGATTCGGCCACCGCGCCCGGTACCATTACAAAGGCGACCTAGCCCCTATGCACCATACCAGGACACACTGCACAGCCCCGACCACGTACGCCATCTGTCACATTTTACTCGGCCCTGACTTTGATCTAGACGCGCTTGCAGTAGGCATAGAGAATAGGGCGGCGCGTGTGTGCCACGAGAGGTTGACGTCATCACACCGGCATCAGAGCGGCTGGTTGGTTGATTGTTGGAGTTTAACATCCTGGCAAAATCTAAGGTCATATAAGGACGGGTACCGACTTGTGACAGTGCACACGCATGGTGACGTTATACAATAGTACTGTCCCACTGGGAAATCAGGCCGCCAGCACCGTGGCCCAATATCCCACTCAGTCATGTACATGTGGTGTGGGAGGTTTTAAATCCCTTCGGTCAGTAACAGTGGTTTATCAAAGGCTGTGGTATGTGCTGTCCTGTCTGTGGGAAAGTGCATATAAAAGATCCATTGCTGCTTATCGGAAAGAGTAGCCTATGTGGCAGCAGTAGGTTTCCTCCAAAGAAATATGTATGTCAAGACGACCGGACTATGCAACTTTAATCATTATAGTTGACGTCCAATAGCCGATGATAAAACTCAATGTGCTCTAGAGGCATCATTAAATAAAACAAACTTTCAAAAAGGGAATTCCAAATCCAATTTATTTTGGATTTTATTCTCTCTTGCTGCTATTCAAAAACTGTGCTTTTGCAGGAGTATTGTGATTGACTACTTTCAATGTCTGCCCCAGTACCGCCATGACCGATTAATATCACGTGTTTATTTCACGGACAAGGATGGATTGCCTGACAACCGCACGACTGGACTTTTTTCCCCCCAGCACCGCAAAGTTGTGAAGAATGGACTGTTTGCGAATTCCTTATATCTATTTATCCTTGTCAGATTACTCTGAGAGATTTATATTAACCATATCTTATTTATGAAATATTCATTGTTGGGGATAACGCTTTTGTTGGGTAGGGCTCTACGCCCTAGCATCATTTAAGGTCATATCAGGATGGGCACAGACTTGTGACAGTGCGCACTCATGGCAACTTTATAGTGCTTCCTCACTCAGAAATCAGGCCACTGGCACCATCACATGATATCCCACTCGGTCACATTATCCTGACACTGAGCTAACCAGTCCTTGCCCTATCCTATTAATGGCGAGCGACAGGCTAGGAAACGACAAGTATCAATTTTAAAGTCATTGGTTTGATTCGACCAGGGTTCGAACTCAAGAACATATGGGTTCAGACCCCCCGATCTCCTAAAACAGGAGACGGACGCTCAACTCATTTGGCTGCAACGACTGGTCTGAGGAATTGAACTCCTGAGCTTCCACACAGGAGGCCTGCGCTCTACCGATTCGGCCACCCCGTCCGGAGTTACAAAGACAAAACTCTGAAATATAATTTACACCGAAAGGTCTCCCAATGTGGGCAGTCATTCTAATTTTCGTGGACATTACACGAGAACTGCGAAGAAGACTTGGATTGTGGCCCGTTGCCAATAGTGGAACTGTTTACTCCCACGTGGTTCAATGCCCCCAACACATCACGTGATCAATCATTGCTGTCCTCAGTAATCATTGCGCTGCAGGAACTGCTGGAACAGTCGTTCAATACCGAGGTGTGCGTGGTGGTGGCCGCATGAGGCAGTGAGGTAATCACCATCCATGCAGCCGCGTCTCCACACTGCTGTCATGGCCGAACCCTGGTCGAGTCAAACCAATGACTTAAAAATGTATACTTGTCGCTACCTAGCCTGGTGCTCGGCATTACTAGGATAGTGCAATGAGAAGTGGAATGAGGAAGACCAATCATCCCCGATTGAAATTGTCCCTGCTTACTCAAATAATGTACAACAACAACAGAAGTACTATTGCTACGAATAATAGCCACAGACAGTGATCTACATGATAATAATCTCACTAGTAACACTACCAGACGGACATCTAGTAACACTACCCACATACAGTGATCTACATCATAATAATCTCACTAGTAGCACTACCAGACGGACATCTAATAACACTACCCACAGACGGCGATCTACACGATAACAATCCCACTGGTAGCACTAACAGATAATCTACACCACACTAACACCCTGATAACGCTAGACAATCTACAGAACACTAACACCCTGATAACACTACACAATCTACACCACACTAACACCCTGATAACACTACACAATCTAGACCACACTAACACCCTGATAACACTACACTATCTACACCACACTACCCTCAATAGTAGCTATCCAGAAAGATAGCAATACATCATACGACTGCCGTTACTCCCCACCGACAGCATTACATCGCACTACGCCTCCCCTGTCCCACACACAACATCATATTCTATAACACCTGGGTGCCTCTCCTGTCAAACACAACATCCATATCAAAGAGCTAAGATGTTACCTCTTTACAATATCTATAACACCTGGGTCCCTCTCCCTGTTTACACACAACATCCATATCACAGAGCTAAGCTGCTACCTCTCTACATTATCTATAACATACAGGTGCCTCTCCTTTCACACATGCAACATCCATATCACAGAGTTAAGCCACAACCTCTACATTATCTATAACACCCGGGTGCCTCTGCCTGTTTACACAAACAACATTCATATCACACAGTTATGCCACTAGCTCTACAATATCTATAACACCCGGGTGCCTCTCCCTGTTTACACACACAACATCCATATCACAGAGCTAAGCTGCTACCTCTCTACATTATCTATAACATACAGGTGCCTCTCCTTTCACACATGCAACATCCATATCACAGAGTTAAGCCACAACCTCTACATTATCTATAACACCCGGGTGCCTCTGCCTGTTTACACAAACAACATTCATATCACACAGTTATGCCACTAGCTCTACAATATCTATAACACCCGGGTGCCTCTCCCTGTTTACACACACAACATCCATATCACAGAGCTAAGCTGCTACCTCTCTACATTATCTATAACATACAGGTGCCTCTCCTTTCACACATGCAACATCCATATCACAGAGTTAAGCCACAACCTCTACATTATCTATAACACCCGGGTGCCTCTGCCTGTTTACACAAACAACATTCATATCACACAGTTATGCCACTAGCTCTACAATATCTATAACACCCGGGTGCCTCTCCCTGTTTACACACACAACATCCATATCACAGAGCTAAGCTGCTACCTCTCTACATTATCTATAACATACAGGTGCCTCTCCTTTCACACATGCAACATCCATATCACAGAGTTAAGCCACAACCTCTACATTATCTATAACACCGGTGCCTCTGCCTGTTTACACAAACAACATTCAATCACACAGTATGCCACTAGCTTCTACAATATCTATAACACCCGGGTGCCTCTCCCTGTTTACACACACAACATCCATATCACAGAGCTAAGCTGCTACCTCTCTACATTATCTATAACACCCAGGTGCCTCTCCCTGTTTACACACACAACATCCATATCACAGAGCTATGCTGGTACCTCTCTACATTATCTATAACACGCAGGTGCCTCTCCCTGTTTACACACACAACATCCATATCACAGAGCTATGCTGGTACCTCTCTGCATTATCTATTACACCCGGATGCCTTTCCCTGTTTACACACAACATCCATATCACAAAGCTAAACTGCTACCTCTCTACAGTATCTATAAAACCCGGGTGCCTCTCCCTGTTTACACACACAACATCCATATCATAGAGCTAAACTGCTACCTCTCTGCATTATCTATAGCATACATGTGTCTCTCCCTGTTTACAGAGACAACATCCATATCACAGAGCTAAACTGCTACCTCACTGCATTATCTATAGCATATAGGTGCCTCTCCCTGTTTACACACACAACATCCATATCACAGAGCTAAACTGCTACCTCTCTGCATTATCTATAGCATACAGGTGTCTCTCCCTGTTTACATACACAACATCCATATCACAGAGCTAGACTGCTACCTCTCTGCATTATCTATAACATACAGGTGCCTCACCTGTCACACACGCAGCATCCATATCACAGAGCTAAACTGCTACCTCTCTCCATTATCTATAACATACAGGTGCCTCTCCCTGTTTACACACACAAAATCCATATCACAGAGCTAAACTGCTACGTCTCTGCATTATCTATAACATACAGGTGCCTCTCCCTGTTAAGACACAAATCCATATACAGAGCTAACCTGCTATTCTCTGCATTACTATACATACAGGGCCTCTCCCTGTTTACAGACACAACATCCATCACAGCTAAACTGCTACCGCTGCATTATCTATAACTCAGGTCCTCTCTGTTTACCACAACATCCATACAAGAGCTAAACTGTCTCTCTGATTATCTATATAGGTCTCTCCTGTTTCAGACAAAATCCTATCCAAGCCTGCTCTCTCTGATTTCTAACATACAGGTCTTCCCTGTTACACAACATCCATATCAAGAGCTAACTGCTACCTCCTGCATTTCTTAACATACAGGTGCCTCTCCCTGTTTACACACACAACATCCATATCACAGAGCTAAACTGCTACCTCTCTGCATTATCTATAACATACAGGTGTCTCTCCCTGTTTACAGACACAACATCCATATCACAGAGCTAAACTGCTACCTCTCTGCATTATCTATAACATACAGGTGCCTCTCCCTGTTTACACACACAACATCCATATCACAGAGCTAAACTGCTACCTCTCTGCATTATCTATAACATACAGGTGCCTCTCCCTGTTTACAGACACAACATCCATATCACAGAGCTAAACTGCTACCTCTCTGCATTATCTATAACATACAGGTGCCTCTCCCTGTTTACACACACAACATCCATATCACAGAGCTAAACTGCTACCTCTCTGCATTATCTATAACATACAGGTGTCTCTCCCTGTTTACAGACACAACATCCATATCACAGAGCTAAACTGCTACCTCTCTGCATTATCTATAACATACAGGTGCCTCTCCCTGTTTACACACACAACATCCATATCACAGAGCTAAACTGCTACCTCTCTGCATTATCAATAACATACAGGTGCCTCTCCCTGTTTACACACACAAAATCCATATCACAGAGCTATGCTGGTACCTCTCTGCATTATCTATTACACCCTTGTGCGTGTCTACGTTGACAAGCGGGCAAGTAACCATAATGAAGCATAAACCTAATTGATAATTCATCAAGCCCCCCCCCCCCCCTCCTCCTATCCCACTCTAACTTCAGCTGGTGCTCAGAACATATCGCAACATGCCACTAATTATCCACGGCCTGCTTTACGAAATATTCACCGACCAAAATTTACTCCCGCATCATAATTCATATTTCCGTACCTGACTTGATTTGTCCGAGCGCGTGGGGGGTGGATGGGGGTGGCCTGTGGTGTCATGGTGTTGGGTGGCGTGGGGTTGGGTAGCATGGGTTGGGGTCGGGTGGCGTGGGTTAGCATGGCGTGGTGTGGCGTGGGGTTGTGT
>CM059197.1:87286169-87347872 GCA_030323885.1 Branchipolynoe longqiensis
AAAGTCCCTGACACTTGTGGATTCATGATGCACTCAAATGTCACTCTTTTGACAGCTCCAACACCCTCCACAACGAAGGCTACACTTTGAGACTTTGACAAATTGATGGTCGAATAGCGTCAATATTGGTTCACCTGCGCGTGCCGCGGCTATGGACAATAGTCATCATTTATTGACACGCTCTGCTGGCTGCCAGCATCATGTCTATTTAATTGGGCCCGCATCCACGCACCATGTAACTGTCTGGTTACTGCTTTGTGGCCTGCACAATCATACACCATCTTATTACAAGTCGAGTCGAAACAACGACTTATAAAATTGATACTTGTCACTTCCTCGCCTGGTGTTCGACATTAATAGGATAGGGCAAGGACTGGTTAGCTCAGTGTCAGGATAATGTGACGGAGTGGGATATCAGGTCATGGTGCTGGCGGCCTGATTTCCCGATGGGCCAGAACTATAAAGTCTCCATAGGTGTGCATTAAACATTCTGCAAGTTTATGCACCAACCTCAGATCACGATGATGAAGAAGTCAACGAGTTCTATGACAGCATCAAAAAGGTAATGGAATACACCAAGTCTGGAGAAATAACAATTGTTATGGGCGATTGGAATGCGAAAGTTGGAGAACAACATGAATATCCAGTAACAGGAAGATTTGGCTTAGGTGAGAGAAATGATCGTGGTGAATACTTGATAAATTTCTGTTTGACATCAAAACTAGTAATTGCTAACACCTTATTTGAACATCCAAAGAGAAGACTATATACATGGAAGAGCCCTGGTGATGTATGTCGGAACCAGATCGATTACATTCTTGTCAACCAACGATATCGAAATTGTATCAAACAGGCAAGGACATATCCAGGTGCTGACATATGTTCGGATCATAATCCAGTAGTAATCAGTATGGTAGTGAAATTGAAACAGCAGAACAAAATTAAAAACAACATTCAAATGGATATGAACATGTTAAAAGATGCAAAATACAGAACTAAGTATAATGTCTCTGTTCATAACAAATTCAGTGTACTGATGAATGAAGAAACTCCTCAGAGAGAGTATAACAACATTGAAATGGAATGGGAAGCTCTCAGAGAAAGCATGGTCAAGTCAGCAGAGGAGGTGTTACCAAATAAAAAACGAGAGACAAAGCAATCATGGATGACGCAAACCATACTAGAAAAGATGGCAGAAAGGAAGAAAGTGAAAACCACTGATCCACCTAAATACAAACACCTGAAGAATGAAATAGAAGATGAATGCAAAAAAGCTAAAGATGAATGGTGGAATAAGAAGTGTGAAGTAGTGGAACAACTTGAGTCTCAACATCGTTCAAGAGAGATGCACAAGAAAGTGAAAGAGATAACAGGTCAAGGATACAGACAGAGAAGCAGTAAATGTATCAAGAACAAAGACGGCAAAATGCTCTTTGAAGAAGATGAAATAAAGTCCAGATGGGAAGAATATGTAAACGAACTATACAATGATGACAGAGGGAACCCACCCACAATTGAGAAAGAAGATGGGAATATTATATTAGTATCAGAGGTTGAGAAGGCTATCAATGATCTAAAGGCAGGTAAGGCTCCTGGAAGTGACCAGATAACATCAGAAATGATAAAAGGACTAGATGAAGTGGGGATTCAAATCATTCATAAGCTAGTAACTGACATCTATGAGACTGGATTTATACCATTGAATATGAATGAATCCATATTTGTACGACTCCCAAAGAAGCTAAAACCAACATTGTGTACTGAGTACAGAACACTAAGCCTGATGAGTCATATGTTGAAGATGATCCTGAAAATAATTTTACTGAGAAACAGACAGAAAATTGAAGAACAAATCAGTAACGTACAAAGTGGGTTTATATCTGGAAGAGGTACACGTGAAGGGATTTTCAATATGAGAATGATTTGTGAACGTTATTGTGAAGTGAACCAGGATGTTTATGCCTGCTTTATTGACTATGAGAAGGCCTTCGACCGAGTCAATCATGAACTGTTAATCAAATGTTTACAAGATATTGGTGTCAATGGCAAAGACATTAAACTAATTGTGAACTTATACTGGACACAACGTGCATTTATAAAAATGGAGCAGGGCCTATCGGATGAAGTTATGATTAAACGAGGAGTTCGACAGGGGTGTGTATTGTCACCATGTCTATTTAACCTGTACACAGAGATGATTTTCAGACACATTGAAGATTGCAAGGGAGTGACAATAGGTGGCATGAACGTCAACAATCTTAGATATGCCGATGACAGTGTAATACTAGCAGACAGTGAGAAAAACCTACAAGATATAGTGAATAGAATCAATAAAGCTGGAATACTATTCAACATGAAGATGAATGCCAGGAAGACCAAAACAATGGTTATAAGTAAAAAGACAGATAAACCAAATGTCAATATAACCATAGATGGCACAAACATAGAACAAGTATCCGAATTCATATATCTCGGACAAAAGATTACAAATGATGGGAGATGTGAGGAAGAAATTAAAAGAAGGATAACAATAGCCCGAACAACATTCTCCAAAATGTATAGAGTGTTAACATCAAGTAAGATATTAATACAAACAAGGAAGCGTATTCTTCAGTGTTATGTGTGGTCTACTCTAATGTATGGGGCAGAGACATGGACAATCTCTAAGAAAATGTACAAACGTTTAGCAGCATTTGAGATGTGGACTTATCGAAGGATGATGAAAATATCATGGACAAAGAAGATCACCAACAAAGAAGTTCTCAGAAAAATTAAAAATAAGAAAAGCTTGTTTGCCACTATACAGACAAAGAAACTTATTTATTTTGGCCACATCATTCGTCAGAGTTCAATATACCGTACATTGTTGGAAGGGAAGGTGAATGGCAGCAGAGGGAGAGGGAGACCAAGAACATCATGGTTTACAAATATTTCACAGTGGACAGGCTTGAATTATTCACAGTCTATCAGAACAGCACAACATCGGGACAAGTGGAGAACCATTGCATCCAACCCTCGACTAGAGGATGGAACTATTGATTGATTGAGGTGTGCATTGTCACACGTCGGTACTCATCCTGATATGACCTTAGATGTTGCTAGGATGTAAAACACCGACAACCAACCAACCAACCAACAAGCGAAGCACCTTCTGAGAATGCGGGTTATCGGCAGTGTATGATGGCTTTAGTATGTGCTTTATAGCACAGTCCCCTGATATACCGTGCCACCAGCACCTTCTGACAAATTGTGCTTTATAGCGCAGTCCCCTGATATACCATGCCACCAGCACATTCTGAGAATGTGGGTTATCGGCAGTGTATGATGGCCTTAGTATGTGCTTTATAGTGCAGTCCCCTGATATACCATGCCACCAGCACCTTCTGAGAATGCCGGTTATTGGCAGTTTATGATGGCCTTAGTATGTGCTTTATAGCACTGTCCTCTGATATACCATGCCACCAGCACCTTCTGAGAATGCCGGTTATTGGCAGTTTATGATGGCCTTAGTATGTGCTTTATAGCACTGTCCTCTGATATACCATGCCACCAGCACCTTCTGAGAATGCCGGTTATCGGCAGTGTATGATGGTGTCGTGGGGGTGATGAAAATGGGAAATACTGCGCCTAGAGCGGGACTCGAACCCACATCTCTTTGCATTCCAGGCCAGTGTGCTAACCATTACACCACCTAAGCTCCCTGATATCAACACACTCCCCACGGCAACCAGTGTCGTGGGGGTGATGAAAATGGGAAATACTGCGCCTAGAGCGGGACTCGAACCCACATCTCTTTGCATTCCGGGCCATTGTGCTAACCATTACACCACCTAAGCTCCCTGATATCAACACACTCCCACGCCTACCTGTCTATGTGGTTACTTGCCTGAGAGGTCAGTGCAGACCACACAATGGCTTTAGTATGTGCTTTATAGCACAGTCCCCTGATATACCGTGCCACCAGCACCTTCTGAGAATGCCGGTTATTGGCAGTTTATGATGGCCTTAGTATGTGCTTTATAGCGCAGTCCCCTGATATACCGTGCCACCAGCACCTTCTGAGAATGCCGGTTATTGGCAGTTTATGATGGCCTTAGTATGTGCTTTATAGCGCAGTCCCCTGATATACCATGCCACCAGCACCTTCTGAGAATGCCGGTTATCGGCAGTGTATGATGGCCTTAGTATGTGCTTTATAGTGCAGTCCCCTGATATACCATGCCACCAGCACCTTCTGAGAATGCCGATTTTTGGCGTGGACTCTGATTTTGGCTTTATAGCGCAGTCCCCTGATATACCATGCCACCAGCACCTTCTGAGAATGCCAGTTATCAGCAGTTTATGATGGCCTTAGTATGTGCTTTATAGCGCTGTCCCCTGATATACCATGCCACCAGCACCTTCTGAGAATGCCGGTTATTGGCAGTGTATGATGGCCTTAGTATGTGCTTTATAGCGCAGTCCCCTGATATACCGTGCCACCAGCACCTTCTGAGAATGCCGGTTATTGGCAGTTTATGATGGCCTTAGTATGTGCTTTATAGCGCAGTCCCCTGATATACCATGCCACCAGCACCTTCTGAGAATGCCGGTTATTGGCAGTTTATGATGGCCTTAGTATGTGCTTTATAGCGCAGTCCCCTGATATACCATGCCACCAGCACCTTCTGAGAATGCCGGTTATCGGCAGTGTATGATGGCTTTAGTATGTGCTTTATAGCGCAGTCCCCTGATATACCGTGCCACCAGCACCTTCTGAGAATGCCGGTTATCGGCAGTGTATGATGGCCTTAGTATGTGCTTTATAGCGCAGTCCCCTGATATACCGTGCCACCAGCACCTTCTGAGAATGCCGGTTATCGGCAGTGTATGATGGCTTTAGTATGTGCTTTATAGTGCAGTCCCCTGATATACCATGCCACCAGCACCTTCTGAGAATGCCGGTTATCGGCAGTGTATGATGGCTTTAGTATGTGCTTTATAGCGCAGTCCCCTGATATACCATGCCACCAGCACCTTCTGAGAATGCCGGTTATCGGAAGTGTATGATGGCCTTAGTATGTGCTTTATAGTGCAGTCCCCTGATATACCGTGCCACCAGCACCTTCTGAGAATGCCGGTTATCGGCAGTGTATGATGGCTTTAGTATGTGCTTTATAGCGCTGTCCCCTGATATACCGTGCCACCAGCACCTTCTGAGAATGCCGGTTATCGGCAGTGTATGATGGCCTTAGTATGTGCTTTATAGTGCAGTCCCCTGATATACCATGCCACCAGCACCTTCTGAGAATGCCGGTTATTGGCAGTTTATGATGGCCTTAGTATGTGCTTTATAGTGCAGTCCCCTGATATACCATGCCACCAGCACCTTCTGAGAATGCCGGTTATCGGCAGTGTATGATGGCTTTAGTATGTGCTTTATAGCGCAGTCCCCTGATATACCGTGCCACCAGCACCTTCTGAGAATGCCGGTTATTGGCAGTTTATGATGGCTTTAGTATGTGCTTTATAGCGCAGTCCCCTGATATACCATGCCACCAGCACCTTCTGAGAATGCCAGTTATTGGCAGTGTGTGATGGCCTTAGTCTGTCCTTTATTGTGCAGTCCCCTGATATACCATTACACCACCTAAGCTCCCTGATATCAACACACTCCCCACGGCAACCAGTGTCGTGGGGGTGATGAAAATGGGAAATACTGCGCCTAGAGCGGGACTCGAACCCACATCTCTTTGCATTCCGGGCCAGTGTGCTAACCATTACACCACCTAAGCTCCCTGATATCAACACACTCCCCACGCCTACCTGTCTATGTGGTTACTTGCCTGAGAGGTCAGTGCAGACCACTACAATGGCTTTAGTATGTGCTTTATAGCGCAGTCCCCTGATATACCGTGCCACCAGCACCTTCTGAGAATGCCGGTTATTGGCAGTTTATGATGGCCTTAGTATGTGCTTTATAGCGCAGTCCCCTGATATACCGTGCCACCAGCACCTTCTGAGAATGCCGGTTATTGGCAGTTTATGATGGCCTTAGTATGTGCTTTATAGCGCAGTCCCCTGATATACCATGCCACCAGCACCTTCTGAGAATGCCGGTTATCGGCAGTGTATGATGGCCTTAGTATGTGCTTTATAGTGCAGTCCCCTGATATACCGTGCCACCAGCACCTTCTGAGAATGCCGGTTATCGGCAGTGTATGATGGCCTTAGTATGTGCTTTATAGTGCAGTCCCCTGATATACCATGCCACCAGCACCTTCTGAGAATGCCGGTGTGGTGGTTTCAGCTCGTTCCCGTGCTCAGCCGTGTCCCTCGCTTCTGCGCATGCGTCAGAATCTAGTAAACATGGCCGTAATCGATTAACACAAACCCGGCGACTCGGGTCATCTGAATTTCAAATAGAACACGCGAGTGGAGTCGACAAATACATGTCCCGTGTGCAAAAAAAGAATAACTTAGATGAATGAAATGGAAATATAGCTTAACTGGGCCATCATACAATACTTTAAATCCTATTTTGCTGTACTTTTATCGGTTATTAAAAAAAAAAGAACAAATTGTCCACCCGAGCGTATTCGATTATTCAACCCGAGTTTGTAGGATGTGCGCATGCACCAATAAGTGGCTGGGGTGACCCGAGTTGATGCGAAATCCGCCCATGCGCAGAAGCAACGGGACACGGTGTGCAAATAGAACACCCCGAGGTGAAGCTAAAAATACACGGGCCGTGTGCAAATAGAACACCCCAAGGTGAAGCTAAAAATACACGGGCCGTGTGCAAATAGAACACCCCGAGGTGAAGCTAAAAATACACGGGCCGTGTGCAAATAGAACACCCCGAGGTGAAGCTAAAAATACATGGGTCGTGTGCAAATAGAACACCCCGAGGTGAAGCTAAAAATACACGGGTCATGTGCAAATAGAACACCCCGAGGTGAAGCTAAAAATACACGGGTCGTGTGCAACATGATCCGACTCCAGTGCCCCAGGTCTTGTATAGGGGTATCAATTAATCACGTGAATGAGGAGCCCATGTTATGGAATTTTATTGAATCAAAGTCATGTAAAAAGCAAGTAAGTAATATCAGATCAATGTGGTTTAAGGTAAAGTTCGACTCAGGCCCTCAACCCTTGCGTTTGACTGTTCGTTTGATGGGTTGGGTGGGCGGCTGAGTTGCGGTGGCGTGGTCTTGGTCGTCTGACTGCCTGGTTGGTAGTGGCAGGAGCATTCATTCATTCATATGGGGTGTTCGTAACCTTAGGACGGTTACCGGTTGCAGGACTGCAACATTATAGAGAGGCTCCGATAAATCGGCCCAATCTTTGGTTGAAGACTTGTCTTCTGTAGGGGAAGTGGTGTTCGTAGAGGAGGTGTCCGGGAGCTAGGCCATCACGTGGTGGCGGGGGGCGCGTGGTGGTCTGTGAGCTGGCTTGCGCTGCGGTGGCACGGGAGTGGTGACGTTCTTGGGCCCACGGTCAGTACCTCGGCCGGAGATCGAAGCGGGATCCGGTTTCATTGGTAGCAGGCCATGGCTGCGGGTCGGTCATCCGGGTCCTCATCGGAGGGAGGGTGGTAGAGAGAAATAGAAAATAGGTCTTGGAGCGGGGTGATGTGGTGGGTGTGACTGGATCAGCGGCCCCGGCACCCACTCCGTCGGTGGTCGAGGTGGGAACCGGCGTTGTGGGTGCAGGGGCCGAGGCCCGTCAGCTGGGTGTGTGCAGGACCGCACGGGGCTCCTGGTGTGGGGGCTGGATCTTGCCCGTTTTTTTTTCACCTTTTTTTTTTTTTGAGTGGTGAGGCGGAGGCCCGGCAGTGGCAACGCGTTATCGGTCCAAGGTCCTGTACCTCGACCGGAGATCTAAGCGGGATCCGGTGTCATTGGCAGGGGGGCAGTGGGCGGCGCGCTGGCACTCCGGGCCCTCGTCGGAGGGTGGGTAGTAAGAGGTTTTTTTTTTTTTGGGACCTCACGGGGCTCCCAGGTGGGACCTCACGGGGCTTCCCTGCGTAGGGGCTGCGTCTGGCAGGCCGTGGGTCTCGCGAGGCGAGATCGTGACGTCAGAGTCTCGTGTGGTAGTTTTGGCTGTCTCCGGCAGGGTTTTAGTTGGTGGGGTTCAGTTCAGATGGCGCCAGCGTCGGGGTAGAGGGGTGGAGGGAGGAGGTAGGGGATGGGTGTGGGTAGGGGAGGGAGGGTAGGGCTCCTCGTACGCGTGCAAATTATCCATGTTGGTAGACCATCAGGAGCATTTGTGCTGGTACCTGTAGTGAGAGGCTCTACCGCAAAGCTACACTTTTTCCCCCTTTTTTTTTATGTATAAGACTATCCAGATTAAAATGGACGTATAACTAAACTATGCAATCATAGAATACATTAAATCCTATCTCGCTGTAGTTATATTGGTTTATTTAAAAAATAAATGTTTTGGATTACGCCACCATTGTTTCCCCTCTGAGCACATTCGTTTATGCAACCCGAGGATGTCTGGTCTGCGCATGAGCAAAAGAGTGGTTGGGATGATCCGAGGTGATTAATCGATTACGGCCTACGTGGCTCGTGGCCTGAGGTTACTCCTGGGTCCTACTACTAGCTATACCATCAAACAAAGAGGACACAGTAAACAATGCACACACGAGTGACGGTGGGGAGGTGTGCATATGTAATGAACCCAATAAGCCGAGTGAATAATGTAGTGACCGAGCTGTTGATTGAGGAGACCTCATACATCAGCCTGCCTGAGCCCCACTCACTGTGATTACAGACCAGACGGGATGGCCGAATGAGTTGAGCATCCGTCTCCCATTTTGGTGAACCCACGGGTATGAACCCTGGTCGAGTTAAACCAATGACGTAACAATTTATATTCATCGCTTCCTAGCCAAGCGCTCGGCATTATTAGGATAGGACAAGGACTGGTTGGCTCACTGTCAGGATAATGTGACTGAGTGGGATATTGTGTCATGGTGCTGGAAGCCTGGTCTCCCAATGGGGCAGCAATATAAAGTTGCCATGAGTGTGCACTGTCACAAGTCGGAGCCCAACCTGATGTGACCTTAGATGTTGCCAGGATGTTAAACTCCAACTAGTGTTGACCTTACATATCCAATGTAAATCATTATCATCCATCATGCTGTCGGTCACGATGCGAGAAAGACTGCTTTCATTACTTGACAGCCGCTCTCCATTTAGCTCTCTGCTGTGAGAGTGATGTCCATGAGTCGGTTTTAATGTCTCTCAGCTTCAGGTTTCTCTTGATGGTATCCTTGAACTGGAGATGAGGGCACACTCTCTTTCTGTAACCAGAAGACAGCTGAGAGTAGAGGATCTGTTTTGGTAGCCGGTCTGGTGACATCCTCATGAGGTGTCCAGTCCACCGGAGATTCTTTTTGAGATACTGTTTCACAAACTAACCATTTCTTGTCTGCTTGTTGTATAGACACAATGCTAAGTGAATTTGATTTGTCACTCAGTGTTGAAGCATCTCATGTCCAGCATCTCGGTGAAGACATGAACATTAGATTTTGTTTTCACTTAAAATATTTCCAAAGTTAAAGCCTTCAAAGTAAAAATTAACTAAAACGAAAGTTAGAGCTGCATAGTGCAATAAAACATCGATTTTTCGAAACCAAAACAATTATCTAGATTTGTTTCTACATAATTGTCCAACTTAGATATTGGTGCACTCATTAAAGTTTTAAACATCCATTGCCACATAAAATGGAATACTGAGTCAATTTAATAGAACCTGTTAATACAGAAGCCTATGGTGTCAGAGTTTGACGCGCCAAAATTAATGTTGCACGTTTGACCTTCAAATATCTCAAAAGTTAGCGATTCAAAATAAGTTACTTCAAACCATGTAAGGTAGATTCTAACAATCAACCTAAGAATAAGATGCTTATCTCAGAAAAAGACAAACTCAACGCCATCGGACTAATAAACTTCAACTGCCGACTGCAGCAGAAGTGTTTGACACTATATTCTCTCCATTTCAGATATTCTCTCTCCTGATCTTCGGGCACGAGGTAGCCTTAGAAGGTAAGATTACAGCTTCACATACCTACCTAAACCTACCTAAACCTACCTATCAGCTCTTATCTATCTATACCAGCGATTTTGCCAGAGGCTGAACTGGGTAAAATTCTGTATCCTTACATTTTCTGAGAGTGCGACTCTGTACCCTCACATTGTTGGAATAATATTTGTTTTAAAGGTTCTTCATGGAGTAGTGACAACAAATCCTCCAGATCCCCAGACTACCTTCCCCCCTACCGCCCCCCCCCCCCCCATTCTGCATACCCTCAAGCTATTTTCTGGAGGAAACCCTGTGTACCCACACCTCTTACCGTTATAGTGTGACACTGACCCATGTCGTGACAGCTAATGCTGCTGTCACATCTGGCATTAAGCTAAGATTCCTTACACGCGGTATGCGGTATGCGTTATGTGAATGCGAATGCGGCAAAAAGTCTAAATGCCTTGAAGTCAATGGGCTACATCCCTTACACATGGTATGCAAATGCGAATGCGGCAACTCGATCGGTCCCTGTAGCGATCGGTGTGGATGTGGCATGCGCACGGTATGCAATAGAAACCTCAGTCACACTTTCCATTAGTTTTAGACAGGAGAGGCGACTGAGCATTACGGAACGGTCAACACAGGGTGCAGAGGGGAAACATATGGTAGTGGTGGTGGTGGGGTTACGGGTTGTAAAAATGCTACCAAGCCACAAAATATGAATACTTATCTATAATTTGGTAATTATAAAGGTAGGAACCCCTGTGACGTACAAGAGGTACATAGATATACATGCCATATTAGGCCATATACAGTGCAGTATGGAGTATACTTGTTTATTTTTATTTTTTAAATATATCCAGTTGTGTGCCGCATGCCGTATACCGCGTAGAAGGAATATTAGCTTATTCCAACTGGGGTTTGCTGTCACATCACCCTTGATTATGCATTACTCCATGTCCCTGTCACACTCACTGTGCTTGCCAAGGCTAGGACGGATGTAGATACGACCAGTTTCGTCACTATCTAGAAGGTGTTCGCAAGTTTAGGACACTGTCCTAGAAGGTAAATGTTCGCAAGTTTTTTTTATTACAACTCAGAACCATATAACAGGGTCCGTATGGGGCCTGGACAATCTTGAAAAGTCTCAAATTTCATTTGCTCCATTTCAAGGCCTTGGAAAACCTTGAATTTAACCTATTGTTGGTAATTAGTTTTGTAAAGCCTTGAATTCTATTAATTTGTCCCTAGCGATCAAAATTGGTCCGGGATCGCCATTTGCCATCGTTTCCCCCCCTCCTGAAATCCAAATGAAAATCGTCTCCACTGATCTAAATTAGTCTGATATCGCCATTTACCATTGTCCCCCCCCCCTCTGAAATCCAAATGATAATAGTCTTGAATTTCTTTCAAAAAGAGCCTTGAAAAGCCTTGAAATAGCCTTGAATTCCATATCTTCACATGCGTATGAACCCTGATATAAATATAGACCAGCCGTTCTTTTGAAGTGGCTATATCTGAGTGTGCCTGTCTGCAGCTCATGACATGTCGAGGAGATGCATCTCTTGTACTGCTAGCAGATTCTAGTCTACACACTGATAAGCATAACTATTTTAGACCGACTCTCAAGGACCAAAGTATATTTAAAAATAGAAAGAACAAAAATCTCAGCCACACGTTAGAAATAAATTGATTCGAATAACTGACATTAAATGTTGAAATTAGCAGTTTTGCCGTGTGTGATGTCTGGAGGTGGCACCTCCGTCATCAAATGACTTTAAAATCTATACTTGTCGCTTCCTAGCCAGGCGCTCGGCATTAATAGGATAGGGCAAATACTAGTTGGCTCAGTGTCAGGATAATGTGACTTGAGTGGCATATCAGATCATGGTGCTGGCAGCTTGGTCTTCCAGTGGGGCAGCATTATAAAGTCGCCATGAGGTTGCACCATCACAAGTCGGTAGCCATCCTGATATTATCTTAGAAGTTAGATGTTGCCAGGACATAAAACTCCACCAAACAAACAAACAAGCAAACCCAGTGGGGCAGCACTATTAGGTCGCCATGAGTGTGCACGGTCACAAGTCGGTACCCGTCCTGATATGACTTTAGATGTGACCAGACGGGATGACCGAATGAGTTAGAGCGTCCGGCTCCCGTGCTGGTAGATCGTGGGGTCGTGCGTTCGAACCCTGGTCGAGTCAAACCAATGACTTTAAAATTGATACTTGTCGCTTCCTAGCCAGGTGCTCGGTATTATTAGGATAGGACAAGGACTGGTGTGCTCAGTGTCAGGATAATGTGACTGAGTGGGATATCAGGTCATGGTGCCAGCAGCCTGGTTTCCCAGTGGGACAGTACTATAAAGTCGCCATGAGTGCGCACTGTCACAAGTTGGTACCCATCCTGATATGACCGTAGATGTTGCTAGGACGTAAACCAAAAACAAACAAACTTTAGATATTGCCAGGACGTAAAACTCCTACAACCAACTAACCATGATGCAGTGGGTGCCCCCCCCCCCCACACACACACATACACGCACACACCCACCCACCCACACATCCACACACACACACTCATCCACACACACACATCCACACCCAGTCTGGCCTGATTGTTGGTGCTGGGTACCAGCTTCCGAACGTCGGGAAGACACGTATTGGTGTGCTGGCTGGTCGATTCGCTGCAGTGACGTGTGGGGGGGGGGGGGGGGAAGGGGTGAGAGGGGCGCAGGGGGGTAATTAATCCCGGCTGTGGGCGTGATGCAATCAGTCGCCAACCGGTAGGGAGCGCCAGTAACTTCATTAGGAACGCCGCCCCCAGGTGACGTCAGAGCGAGTCACCTCCTGCTAGCTACCACCAACACCACCACCATCACACACCACCAGCACACACCACCATCACACACCACAATCACACACCACCATCACACACCACTATCACACACCACCACCATCACACACCACCACCATCACACACCACCACCACCACCATCACACACCACCACCACCACCATCACCAGCTCACCATCACCACCATCAGTATTATCACCCCCACCACCCCACCACCATCATACGCCACCACCACTACCACCACCACCCCACCACCTTCACACACCACCACCACCACGACTACTACTACCACCACCCTCACCACCAGCCCCACCACCAGCATCACTACTACCAGTACACACCAGCAGCACCACCCAACACCGCAACCACCACCATCATCACTAACGCAAGTACACACCACCACAGCCAGCACCACCACCACCAGCAGCAGTACCATCACCACCACCAGCACCACCACACACCGCCACCACTACCACCACCACTACCACTACTACCACCACCACACACCACCACCACCACCACCACAACCGCCACCAAAATCACACACCACCACCACCACAACCACCACACACACCACCATTACCACTCAACACCACCAGCACCAGCATCACCACCACCGACACCACCACCACCATCACCACCATCACCACCACCGACACCACCACCACCATCACCACCATTACACACCACAACCACCCCCACCCCCACACCCACACTCCCCACACACCACTACACGCCACCACCACCACACCACCACCACACCACCACCACCACTACCACCACACCACCCCTCTCACCACCACAGTGACTTAGAAAATTGATACTTGTCGCTTCCTAGCCAGGCTCCTCAGCATTATTAGGATAGGGCAAGGACTGGTTCGCTCAATGTCAGGATAATGTGACTGAGTGGGATATCAGGTCATGGTGCTGGCGGCCTGATCTCCCAGTGGGCGACACTATAACGGTACCCGTCCTGATATGACCTTAGATGTTGCCAGGGCGTAGAACTCCAACAACCAACCAGGCTTCCCCGAACCGACAGGACGGCTCATTCCGGTTGTCGGCTGTTGTTCACCGGGCATTACTGTGTAATAATAACAACGCTGCATTTGACAATGTTAAGAACATTCACCACGCTGAGCTTTAACTGTCACACCGCGTCAGTTGTGATAGAACGGAAACCCACACCTCGGCAACTACATCAACCACGTCAACCGCGGCAACCCCTGTAACCACGGCAACCGCGGCAACCACTGTAACCACGGCAACCACGGCAACTACGTCAACCACGGCAACCGCGGCGTCCGATGGGAGTAGTTGACAAACAGGGCGCTGCCCCAGTGGGGGGGGGGGGGGGTGACAGCGCGAGAGAGGGGTTGACAGCGCGGGGAATGGGTGGTTTGATAGCGCGGGGGGGGGGGAGGGTTGACACTGGAAGGGTTGACAGCGGCTTTGTTCTCCTGGAGGCGAGTTGACAGAAATTAGTTGACAACGGATATTTGCTCCTTGAGGCGAGTTGATTGACAGCACTTGTGACAGTGGCTTTGTTTTCCCGGGGGCGAGTTTCATGTCTAAATAAGATGAGATTTCATTCATGCGTTCCATAGAAAAGCGCCCTAGGACACACTCCCACCCACCTGCTGACTGAGTGCAGCTGTGTATCCAAGGCGGAGCGGGACGTAGCTCACACGGTAGAGTGTCCACTTGGAAAGGTGTCGGTCATCCAATCGATCCTGCTCAGTGGACTCCTTTGCAGTTTGGGTTATTTTCCGTTCCAACCAGTGGTCCACATCTGGTTCATCAAAGGCTGTGGTATCTGCTGTCCTGTCTGTGGGAAAGTGCATATAAAAGACCCCTTGCTGCTTATTGGAAGGAGTAACCTATGTGGCAGCAGCAGGTCTCCTCCAAAAAAATATGTCAGAATGACCATACGTTTGACATCCAATAGCCGATGATAAAAATCAATCTGCTCTAGAGGCATCATTATATGAAACAAACTTGCCTTACAAACAAATCACAGCCATTTCAGATGGGAAAATAAATCTAAATTTAGTACTAATAGTAAGTAGTCCAGCACAGCATGACCAGCAGACGACATTGTTGTGATGGAATTATCGGCTTAAAGGTGCAATTCAGTTTCCGGTTGCAGACGCCATGGGCTGGTAACTGAAAGAAGTTAGTATCAAATATGGATTTCAAAATCAACAACACAGCTCCGCCCCAAAAGTGTGTGACCTTACTATGAAAAGGATCTATCTGACAAAATGGTGCTTTCGAGATAGTGAGGACTGAAGCTGTGTACCTGCATGATAGCAAAGCAGGTAGAACAATATTATTTTAAATATATCTCAGTGAAAAATACCAGTTGAGAAACTGTTGTGTAACTGCATGATAGCCTTTTGTCGAAAGAACATCTTTACATCCATAACACCAATTCGGTCACTTTGTCAGATAGAACCGTTTTATTGTAAGGTCATATATTGACACCTTTGTGATTTGACAATTCTCATTTGATATAAACATGTAGAGAAGAACGTTTCCCCTCTTGGCTAACTTCAATATAGATGAAAGGATTTCTATGATCAGAATAATATGTTAAGATGAAAAGCATATGTATGTATAAAGAACCTGCAATAAATCTCGATATTAAATATACAATGCACATCATGAAACAGTCAACCAATTAATAATTAATCAGTCAATCAGTTACAAATTGGCTGTCTGGGCAATAAGCACTTCCCAATGCCGCATTCACAACTGACTTTTCTAGAAACCTGCGGTGAACTTTAAGGCTTCCATAATACCCCTCTTACACTATGATCTAACAGGCCAGCGAGTGGCCAACATAAAAATCACTTTTTTACGTCGAGATAGTTAGAAATTCTCGGCATTTCAGGGCCAAATTGGACGTCAGTGCGATGTAGTGGACATAGTAAAAACATTGGTCCAATGTAGTTGTAACGTGTCTCAACGAGTTAGAACATAACAAAAAAAAGAAGGCCCACCATAAGGCTAATGAGCCTCCAGCGTGCGTGGTGTCAGCCTAGCGATACCCTAGCATTGGCTTAGCATAGGACTCAAATAATTACACCTGCACTAAAGTAGCTTTGTGTCACTCTGACGTAATTCGTAATCTGAGTCGACATCAGGCCCGCGAGTGAGCAGCGGTAGTCTAATGATAGTCCAGCATGCTCAGCATAAGGACAGCCAGTGCTCAATGCGTTTGACGTGAGCGTAATGGATGCCTTTATATACTCGAAGGCAAAACGTTTGCACCATGTTCACACCATTTTCACACCACATTCATTTACATTCAAAGAACCTTGGCCACATTACATATGTTACGCGCGTGCCAGCCATTCGTCAACTACGTTGAATACATCAAGACACGTTGGACTTATGTTAGACTAACATTAGACACACATCAGAGACACATTAGACCTATGTCAAGATACGTTAACACCATGTTGTCAGCATGCAAGCTGCACGTTCCTCCAGGGTCTCCATCAGTCTACCTTAAGTTGACGTAGCTCAACGTAGACTGACGTAGCTCTAAGCAACATCTATCGTATCTCGACGTAAGCCTAATGTGAGCGCAACATAAGCCCAACGTAACCCAACGTAATGGCCTTACATCGAGCTACGTCGAAAGTTTTGGGTATGTCCAAAACCTTGACGCATGTCACCGTATCTCATCGTAACTTGACGTAACTTGACTTATCTTGACATAATGGCCAAATTTCATCCACGTCATCTTACGCTATCGCGTTATGTCGTATTGTGAAAGAGGTATTAGGTGCGTGATTTTGCAGTCTATTTGCAGTGCCTCAGTTAATGTTAACAAAGCGCATGACTCAGGGGGAGGGTATGGGGGCGGGGGGAGCCACCACGCCGCCAGGTGGAAGCGTCTGATACTAACAGCCACGCCACACGGCCCATAGAAAGGCACTTGGCTGAGCAGCTCAGGACTCGGAGCATCTCAAATTTTACCACGCCCACCAACCCTCTATTATGAACTATGTCTAGGGCTCGGCTTGGGGCTCCTCCTCGGCGGAATCCTTGGTCCCTCCCCGTCCTTATATGACCTTAGATGTTGCCAGGACGTAAAACTCCAACAACTAATAAACCAATCTTGGTCCCTTGAGAGTATCCTTACCAGCTCGATTAAATATAAAGTGTACTTTCATTTAAATAGATTAATAAATAAAATTAAGGATGTTCATTTCCCCAAACCTATACTGTGTTCGGCTCCCTCTGGCCGACCCCCCCCCCCCCCCCCCCGCTGATTTCCTAGAGGTGCCATGTAATCATTACAACACCGACTGATGCTTTACGAGAAGAATAGTCCGTATTGGGCCTGACAAGTCTTGAAAAGTCTCGAACTTTATTTACCTCATCTCAAGGCCTTGAAAACCCTTTTGGGTAATTAATTATTATATAAGCTTTTAAACTTTTGAAAAGCCTTGAATTCCATTAAACTGTCGCCACTGTTCTAAATTAGTCTGAAATCACCATTCACCATTCACCATTATTGGTTTCTTTTCCTGAAATCCAAATGAAAATAGTCTTGAATTCCTATCAAAAACAGCATTGAAAAGTCTTAAAATAGCCTTTAGTTGCATATCTTCACACGTGTACGCTGACCCTACTTAAATGCCCCAATAGCTGATGTTTACTTTTGCGCTAGGGGAGGGGGGTCGGTAAAGAAAGAAACAAACGGACCCTGCTTAGCATGATGATATCTGCTTTGCTGATGTTTGGCTTGCTTTATATCTGTCAGGACTATTGGTATTTTAACCAGTGAGGGGCGGGGTCACCACTACCCGGACAGTACAGATCCTCTTCCTACTGTCGAGTATGGGTGCTTAGCAGCTGTAGGTCTTACTCTATGATTGGTTCTTGTCTGCGTTCGCTTAAGCTGCATTCCCGTCTTGACGCACACATTCAGTTTTTTTTTGTTATTGCACTCTTCTCTCAGATGAGGGCATCACAGGTAACCACCACCTACTGTCACTCTTGTACATTTTCACTTTACGCTAATTTCTACATTTCTACATTTTCTTTAAATTTTCTTTACATTTCTTTATATTTTCTTTACATTTTCTTTACATTTATTTACATTTATTTACATTTTCTTCACATTTCGTTACATTTCTTTACATTTTCCTCTACATTTTCTTTACATTTCCAATGCCTGATATCGGGGATTGAAGCCCGCGCATTAAGTATTGACCGTGTGTGAATCCGAGATCAATACACACTCTAGACGCATGAGTGACACAACGCCCCCACCTACACACCCCATATTGGTGTAATCACGTGCTTATTACATATCTTCAATTTTATTACCTATTATTACTTGAATACTTGATTAACTTATTTGACTTCCAATTTCCTTGTCATTTTGATCAGTAGTGTATTAATATTTCAATTTACTTTTAACTTATATATGACTAGTGTGGCAGGTTGAGTAAGGCTGGTTCCCCCGGGTCTGTTTCTTGAAGTGCATGCGGAACGAAGGATGACAAAGAAGAAACATATGTTTCCACGTTTATTGCTTGATCTCTGCCCACCGCGGCATCACAGTACCAAGTGACCCGCCCTCTGACCAACCAGGTTGCAGCAAGGGGGGGGGGGGCGCTAGCCGGGCACAGTAGGGCCAACCAACCTGGGGACTTGCACACTGGCTAGTGTGCCACCATCTGTCACAGCAGAACTGCAACAGTGGACATTTACAGGGTTTTGCGCCTGAACTCTTCTGATGCTTTTAATATGCATCCTATGAATGTAAAGAATCAACAGATCGATCAAACTGTCAATGATTCACTGCCCATATTTTGGACCATTTTCCGTTCCAACCAGTTGTCCACAACTGGTCCATCAAAGGCTGTGGTATGTGATGGCCTGTCTGTGGGAAGGCGCACATAAAAGACCCCTTGCTGCTTATCGGAAAGAGTAGCCTATATGGCGGCAGCAGGTTTCCTTCAAAGAAATATGTCAGAATGACCATACATTTGATGTCCAATAGCCGATGATAAAAATCAATGCACTCTCAAGGCGTTGTTAAATAAAACAAACTTTTTTAAAACTGCCCAAACTGACCGCCGAACAACCCCAACCTCCTGGCCCAAAGCATACTTTGTATACTACTTACACCTATAATGCCAAGCCCCAGTCACAGTGTGTGAGGGTTTGCGACCACTTTCTGACCAAAAATCCAACTGGTCGCCGACTGGTCGCCGACCGGTCCAGGTGGGGGTAGGGTGGGGGTTGGGTGGGTGTAGGGTGGGGTTGGGTGGGGGTTTGGGTGGGGGTAGGTGGGTGTGGGGTGGGTGTAGGGGGTGTAGGGTGGGTGTAGGGTTGGTCGTTGGTGGGGTCGGGGGTGGGGGTTGGGTGGGGGTTGGGAGTGTAGGGCTGGGTGTGGTGGGTGGGTGTAGGATGGGGGTAGGGTGGGCGTAGGGTGGGGATAGGGTGGGGTAGGGTGGGGGTAGCGTGGGGGTTGGGTGGGGGTAGGGTGGGTGTAGGGTGGGCGTATGGTGGGGGTTGGGTGGGTGTAAGGTAGGGGTGGGATATGGTAGGGTGGGGTGGGGGTAGGATGGGGTAGGGTGGGTGTAGGGTGGATATGGGCGTAGATTGGGTAGAGTAGAGTGGGTCTAGGGTGGATGAACGGTGGGGATAGGGTGGGGTAGGCTTCGCTCATCCTGAACTGACAACCTTTTAAGAGACCACCCTTAAAGTGCGACCACCCTTAAAGTGCGACCACCCTTAAAGTGCGACCACCCTTAAAGTGCGACCACCCTTAAAGTGCGACCACCCTTAAAGTACGACCACCCTTAAAGTGTGTCAGGACAGACTCTTAAAGCCTCTCTTTGGCATCAGGCGCCAGCTGTATACGATAGAACCCTGAGGACGCACCACACACACGCCACCCACACGCCACACACGCCACAGCCACGCGCCACACACATGCCACCCACGCCCCACTCACCCACCACATGCGCCCCACTCACCCGCCACCCACGCCCCACTCACCCGCCACCCACGCCCCACTCACCCGCCACCCATGCCCCACTCACACGCCACCCACGCCCCACTCACCCGCCACCCACGCGCCACTCACCCGCCACACGTGCGCCACACACACGCCACCCATGCGCCACTCACCCGCCACCTATGAGCCACTCACCCGCCACACGCGCGCCACCCACGCGCCACTCACCCGCCACCCACGCGCCACTCACCCGCCACACGCGCGCCACCCACGCGCCACCCACGCGCCAATCACCCGCCACCCACGCGCCACTCACCCGCCACCCACACGCCACTCACCCGCCACCCACACGCCACCCACGCGCCACCCACGCGCCACACACACGCCACCCACGCCCCACTCACCCGCCACCCACGCGCCACTCACCCACCACCCACGCGCCACTCACCCGCCCCCCACAAGTCACTCACCCGCCACACGCGTGCCACACGCGCGCCACACACGCACCACACACACACACACCTCATACACAACACACGCTGCCACCCACCCACATCTACGTCCGACTCATCTGCACCTCGCTCTTCAAGCACAACTGCTCTACCCACGTCCATCTGTACAGCAACCGAGGCTTGACCCAGGTTCTGTTTGGCGAGTGCAGTGGCGGCCAGTCGCTGCATAGGTCAGAGCGTCCCCTCCCCATCTCCCCCCCCCCCCAACCCCCCTTACCCCCTCCCCAATCCCCCTCCCTTCAACCCTCTCGCTCCCCTCCAGCTCCCCTCTCCCTCCCCTCCTTCCTGTCCTCCTCCCCCCTCCCCATCCCACTCCCCCTGCCCCTCCCCCTCCCCCTACCCCTCGCTCCATCTACACCGCCGACGCTCTGCCGGTAGCCTCGTTCTGATCTTTTAAGATAGTAACTTGACATTTTGCGCATGTCGCTCACTGCTGAATGCAGCTGCAGGCCATACCATGACATTCCAGGCCATACCAGGACATACCAGGCCATACCGCGACTTTACAGGCCATACCAGGCCATAGCGTGACATTCCAAGCCATACCAGGACATTCCAGGCCATACCAGGCCATACCATAACATTCCAGGACATACCAGGCCATACCGCGACATTCCAGGCCATACCGCAACATACCAGGCCATACCTCAACATTCCAAACCATACCAGGCCATACCACGACATTCCAGGCTGTACCGGTGTAAAATTCTCCGATTAAGTATATATTGAGTATCGAGATGGCTAAATAAGAAACATTACTCCCTTTATAATGCTCACTCCCGGGGAGGGAAGCAGTGCCCCTTTAAGCAGAATCCCTCCCCCTTATCTTGCCCAGCCACACTGTATCTGTCATCTTAGGTAATCCCACGATGGCTAGGTGGTGGCCAGAGCTGGGTGGGAGGGGGCGTGAGTCCTAAGCAGCCAATGGTTGAACTATGTTAGGGAGAGATCATGCAGGAGAGGAGTGACTGTTGTGCATGAGTGTAATAGCCAATGAGAAGGTCTCTTAGTCTTACATGTGTCGTGGGTGGTGATGAAAATGGGAAATATTGTGCCTAGAGTGGGACTCGAACCCACATCTCTTTGCATTCCGGGCCAGTGTGCTAACCATTTCACCACCTAGGCTCCCTGATATCACCATACTACCCATGCCTACCTGTCTATGTGGCTCCTTGCCTGATAGGTCAGTGCAGACCACTACACTCATCCCCCTGGAATTGCAAGTCTTTTAATACTTACAATTACATACATACAGGCAATGCACTTACATATATACACAGGGTAGGTTCAACAACTATAAAGCGCATAGCTTGTACAGGATCATGGTCACGGCAACCAGTGTCATGGGGGTGATGAAAATGGGAAATATTGTGCCTAGAGCGGGACTCGAACCCACATCTCTTTGCATTCCGGGCCAGTGTGCTAACCATTACACCACCTAGGCTCCCTGATATCACCATGCTACCCACGCCTACCTGTCTATGCGGCTCCTTGCCTGAGAGATCAGTGGAGACCACTACACATCCACTGTTGTATGTATCTGAATACAATATATAAGTGAATAAAACTAAGCAATCAGCTCTTATCTATCTACACTTCTGCTGGTGCTGAACTCGGATCGCGTGTTGTGTTGTGTTGTGTGTCATATCTATTATGGGGTAAGCTCTAGCATGTGATTTATCTAATACAGATATAAAGAGGGGGAACTTTGAATCGTCCGCCTTATGCAGGATATTATGCCTTATGTAGGATATTAAGCCTTATGCAGGATATTACGCCTTATACAGGATATTAGGGTGGTCTATACTTGTTGAGCAGTGCAGTTAATAACATGAGTGAACATAATGACAGTAACCATAACCTACGTGTACCGCCTAACAGGATCGGCCATCAATAGCATTTAACGACCACATATATATAATGCGGGTACCCGCAAATACAGGATTTCATACCGGAACATTCCAGGACATACCAGGACATACCAGGCCATGCCAGGACATTCCAGGCCATACCAGGCTATACCATAACATTCCAGACCATACCGGGCAATCCTAGGACATACCAGGCCATACCAGGCCATAACGGGACATTCTAGCCCATACCAGCCCATACCAGGCCATACCGGGACATACCAGGCCATTTTAGGTCATACGAGACCATCTGGTATTTGTATCATTGGCACAATTACCGCCCGTTTCCCTGATTAAACTCACTGATTTAAAATAAGAAAGAAAAAAAAGGTGCAGTTATTGGACCGGGCCCGGCGTTCTATCTGTGGCGTGCTTTGATTGGGTTTGGTTCACGCGATCTGCACAATCAGCTCAGGGTCTCTTGGCCACCACCAACCTTGACCCTTGACCCTTGAGTGTGGTGATCCCTATCCCAGCAAGGGGGGTAGGCCTTGAGTGCCCACACCCAGACCTGCCAGCACCCCTATGTCTATTTACATCCCACTCAGGCACCACCAGCACTTACATATATATACATGCACCTGATCACGTACACCGATCAGTAATGGAACATTTGCATTCCCCCCTATGCCGAATATCGGAATATTTTACAACGTACTCCACCCCTCCACTTCTTACCACCTGCATCCAAAATATGCAGCGAGGAAAGAAGATTACATCACTATGTTGTCTCCATTTTACCTTGTTGAATCCACCAACCAATAATTAATAAAATCTTAATATCTAAAATTTTAATAGATAAGGTTTCTGACTTCGAATAAAAAAATAACAATTTCATAATCACCGTTTTCGGCCACTTACAAAGAATATAATACCCCTGTCACACTATGACGTAACGAGCGAACGTGAGCCTAACATGGTCATTTTTCGTCATTACGTTGATGTACGTTGGGTTACATTATGATGACGTCAGAATGACATTAGACTGATGTTGAGCTACATCACGTTACGTCGTGTTACGTCGAGTTACGTCGAGGTTTTGGACATGTTCCAAACTTTTGAGGTACCTCGAATGTAAGGGTTTACGTTTGCCGTACGTTCTGTACACGTTCGGCGAACGTCAATGATGTTAGACAGACGTTATTAAAACATTGGTCACTACGTTCAACTACATTGCACTACATTGCACTACATTACACTATGTTGACCGACATTAAAGCCAGTGGGAATGTGCCGTCCGCGTAGTGAAAACGCCGGGATAACGGACGCCTAACAGACGTCCAACGTACCTTTACCGTTTTGCCACCATTTCATCACATAAGTAACGTAAGGTAACATAAAGCAACGTAGTTCTGGCGATGGAATAACATACATAATGTTCCCTGAGCGTAATTACGTTGTCCTCTCTCATTGAATGACACCATCACTACGCTTTACCACCGTTACTCTCTCGTCCACTACGCTGCATCCACGTTCAACTTGTGCCCAAATTTGCATACTACACCGAGAAGTTCGACGTTTTTCACCTTCTCTCTACTTTGACGTCATTACGTCATAGTGTGACAGGGCCATAACCCATTTCTGACATTCAACATGATGTTAAAAGATGCATACAAACAATTTGCGACCATTTTTAGTCTAATCCGACCTTTTTCCAACTCTGTGACAATTCAGAGGTCCTTGTGACACTCTAGAGGTTAGTGTTCCATCTGACAGCATCGACCTTACATTTGTACAAATCAGATTTGGCATTACTACCATTTAGTTCCACACCGATATGCTTGGCCCACCCATTTTGTCTTTCCGGCTCTCAAACGCAGAGAAAATCTATATGGTTCAAAAGGATCAGGAAATTTTAAAAGGACACATTCTAATAATAGACTTTTCAACTCATTCCAAGCATTTTCAGATTCTACGGTCCAAACAAAGCTACATTTATTACCAGTTAAATAAGTAATAGGTGCTACGACATCAGCATAATTAGGAATTAATTGTCGATAATATCCTGCCAATCACCTTACTTCCTTTTTAACAGTCAGAGAAGCCATATCCCTAATTGCAATAATTTTGTCAGGATCCGGTTTTAAACCTGCTTTACATACAATGTAACCCAATTTTCTGAGTGTACGACTCTGTGTTCTAAAATTGTTGGGATAATTTCTTTTAAGGGTTCTTCAGGGAGCCAGAGACAACAAAGTCTGGCGCGGTGACCTAATCGGAAGAGCGCAGGCGTCGCGTACGGAAGGTCGGGAGTTCGGTTCCTGGTTGAGTCAAACCAATGACTTTAAAATTGATACTCATCGCTTCCTAGACTGGCGCTCGGCATTAATAGGATAGGATAAGGACTGGTTTGCTCAGTGTCAGGATAATGTGACTGAATGGGATATTGGGTCACGGTGTTGGTGGCCTGATTTCCCAGTGGGGCAACACTATAAAGTCACCATGAGTGCGCACTGTCACAAGTCGGTACCCGTCCTGATATGATCGTAGATGTTGCCAGGGCATAAAACTCCAACAACCAACTACAATAACAGAGGTGTACTGTACACTTTTTGTACACAGGCCTTAATACAATAAAAACTCAGGTATGTATGTATACTCAATACCTGTTGTATGACATTGATAGCGACACAGATAGGTACATACCTGTTGTACGCAGGTGTTAATGCTGATATAAGGCACCTGGTGAACACATCCTTTAATTCAATAGCCACACAGGTAGAATGCACCTGTGTACAAATAGGTTTTAATACTATTTGCTATCAGGTATAGCACGTCTATTGTACACAACTGTGGTAGTCTGCACTGTCCTCTCAGCCAAAGAACCGCATAGACAGGTAGGCCTGCTATCAGGTATAGCACGTCTATTGTACACAACTGTGGTAGTCTGCACTGTCCTCTCAGCCAACGAACCGCATAGACAGGTAGGCCTGCTATCACTAGTATCAGGTATAGTACGTCTGTTGTACACAAGTGTGGTAGTCTGCACTGTCCTCTCAGCCAAAGAACCGCATAGACAGGTAGGCCTGCTATCAGGTATAGCACGTCTGTTGTACACAACTGTGGTAGTCTGCACTGTCCTCTCGGCCAAAGAACCGCATTTCCCAATTGTAATTTCCCAATGGAAACCAAGACATATGTTTATTTTTCATTCGGTCATATACATTCTAACATCCTCACTACACACGGCACGCAGCCAACCAGCAGGCAACCAGCAGGCAACCAGCAGGCAACTAGCCGGCAACCAGCAGGAAACCAACAGGCAACCAGCACGCAACCAGCAGAAAACCAGCCGGCAACCAGCAGGCAACCAGAAGGCAACCAGCAGACAACCAGCAGACAACCAGCCGGCAAACAGCAGGCAAACAGCAGGCAACCAGCAGGCAACCAGCAGACAACCAGCCACCCAGAGATCAATGGTATGCAAGTCTAGACGAATTAGCCGCGTACCCATCGGGCTATTGGCTATTCCGTCCTGGTGGCCTTTGATGTTGCTAGGACATCAAACAACAACAAACAAAACAAACAAACACCGAGCTCTTTGCCTCTTTCTGCATCCTGTCCACGTTCCCTATACGTACATGAAAGACGTGGATAGGGTGGTGACATCAGGGAGCCTAGATGGTGTAATGGTTAGCACACTGGCCGAGCATGCAAGAGATGTGGGTTCGATTCCCACTCTCGGCGCAATGTTTCCCATTTTCATCACCTCCCCCCCCCCGATAATTTCTGAGTCATGGACTGAGTGCCTGGTTGGCTCACTGCTACAATACTCCCACTGAGTGGAATATCAGACCGTGGTGCTGTCGGCATAGAACCCCAATCTGTCGGCGCTACAAACTCGCGATCACTGCGCACTGTGACGGATTGATACCCTGGCCTGATGTGTACCTCATATGTTGCTAGGAAGTAAAGCCCCTCACGCTGAATTAAGCCGAGCCTCCCTACCCGGCCCACGTGACCGGCCCACGTGACCAGCTGCTCGCCAATCGGCTCAGAGCCTCACAGCGATCCGATTATTAAGGCCACCAGATTTAATGGCGCGCACATGCGCAGGGAGTTGCAACCGTCAACATTAGTTCTAACTCTGCCACCAGAGGGCGAGTTGCCTGTAGGTATAGTCTGTTATAGGACTCGTTTTCACGTAGCGTACTCTTAGTGCCTACATACTGGTTGGCTCAGTGTCAGGATAGTGTGACTGAGTGGGATATCAGGTCATGGTGCTGGTGGCCTGGTCTCCCAGTGGGGCAGCACTATAAAGTCGCCATGAGTGTACACTCTCACAAGTCGGTACCCGTCCTGATATGACCTTAGATGTTGGTAGGAAGTAAAACAAACAAACAAACTTAGTGCCTACAACATTAGTTCTTTTAGTGCCACCAGAGGGCATGTTGGTGATGGAAATCGTCTATATTTCTTTAGGTTTAAATTTGTTCATAAAGCAAGCTACACATGTATGCGCTATATAATTTATTATGTGAATATAAATAAAGAATAGTACCTAATATTTTTCAGTGCTCCTGTCCGCGCACCTCTCTCTTCCCAACACCCGTTATTCTCTGCAGGCCCCTCTGTAACCTGGCACTCTCTGCTTCCCGCCACCTGGAAACTGACTCCAATGGTCCCTTGACTCTCACTTCAAACTCTCTCTCTCTATATATACATATGTCGTGGGGGTGATGAAAATGGGAAATACTGCGCCTAGAGCAGGACTCGAACCCACATCTCTTTGCACTCCGGGCCAGTGTGCTAACCATTACACCACCTAGGCTCCCTGATATCAATACACTCCCCACGCCTACCTGTCTATGTGGTTACTTGCCTGAGAGGTCAGTGCAGACCACTACACATATATATATATATTGTAAATATGTATGTACATTTAAGAGAAAATCCCTGGCGCGACTGAACATGTGGGCGCCCCGTTAGGGCTGAAGGGGCATGGTGGTGGCGCCACCGGTCCCAGCAGTGTAGTCGGCTGCAGATATCGGCAGCAATTAATAATGTAATTCCCTTCCACGCCTTTATACTCGCGTAATACATCATATATATATATATATATATATATACCGACAAAATTGGTTCTTCTATTCCCACCAGAGGGCCGATTGCTAATGGAATTAATTTATTTTCTTTTTCAATCGCGAACAATTCCATATCTCCTTATTCCACCCTTACTTGTCCTACCCTGATGATACAGAACCCCAGGTAGGTAACCACAAGTATCATTTAATTAAAAGTGAAAGGCAACATTGGTGTTTTTGACTCGGCTGGGCCACGTGACCAGCCACACGAGAAGTGAGCACTTCCGGTTATAGTGACCTTCAGGCAGTTAGTCCTGTATAAGCTTAGAGTTAAAGCCGCATAGTCAGATGAAAACATCAAATTTTCAAAACTAAAGCCATTATCTAGATATCCTTCTTCATATCTAACGTAGACACTGGTGCACTTAGTAAACATTTGTCACCACATAGAAGCGAATACTGGGGCAATTTAATGGAGCCTGTTACTGAAGAAGTCAACAGTTTTGGCATACTTGCCAAAATTAATGTTGCATGGTTGTACTTCAAATATCTCAAAAGATAGCCATTTAAACTAAAAGTTACTTCAAACTAAAGTAACGTAGGTTATAGTAATCAACCTAATAGAGTAAAACCTCTCTAAGCGACCACCTCCACAGATCATACACACTGCTACAGTTCTTACAAGCCCATACTCCCGTGTATCGATCACTTTATTTGGGTCCCGAACAATCGCCCATACAATACCATTGTAACGATTAAAAAAATCCCTCAACCGACTACCTCCCTAAACGGACCATTTAAAATCGGTCCCATGGTCGGTCGATTTAGAAAGATTTTACTATCCGAAAATGACAAATACTCAAAAGCATCGGACTATTCAAATTTACACGAGGTTAATCGCGCGACCTTTCCATCTCACTATACACACTAGTCTACCCCCTACCCCCTCCCCCACCCCCTATGGACATGGCTTCCACAGTAATGTCTCGCCAACGCATCGCCTGATTGTGAAATATGTGACTCTTGTAGGGGCCAGACTAGACTTGATAAACAAAAGCCAGAGCTGCTTGTTTAAAGACCCCAGTCACATTACAGCTTGCGACCACTTTGCGATCACTTTGTGTCCACCTTAGACCAAAGAACCGACACTCAACCAGTGATGTCTTTGCTACCAAAACAATGGTTGCCGATGTCTGGGCATCTCTGGTGAGTGTGGCTTCGTTGGTCTAAGGTGCTCGCAAAGTGGTCACAAGGTGTAGTGTGACTGGGGTATTATATTAAGGTGGCGGGGGTGGTTTGTTAATTTAAACCCACCCAGCAGCACAAGGCCCGTCAAGGAGCAGGCTGTACGCAGTTGGATCTGTTCATGGGGATGCAAAGGAGCAGTTAGTCTGTTCATGGTGGTGCAAAGGAGCAGTTAGTCTGTTCATGGGGGTGCAAAGGAGCAGTTAGTCTGTTTGTGGGGGTGCAAAGGAGCAGTTAATCTGTTCATGGGGGTGCAAAGGAGGAGGTAGTTTGTTCATGGGGATGCAAAGGAGCAGTTAGTCTGTTCATGGGGATGCAAAGGAGCAGTTAGTCTGTTCATGGGGATGCAAAGAAGCAGTTAGTCTGTTCATGGGGATGCAAATGAGCAGTTACTCTGTTCATGGGGATGCAATGGATAAGTTAGTCTGTTCATGGGGATGCAAAGGAGCAGTTAGTCTGTTCATGGGGATGCAAAGGAGCAGTTAGTCTGTTCATGGGGATGCACAGGAGCAGTTAGTCTGTTCATGGGGATGCAACGGATCAGTTAGTCTGTTCATGGGGATGCAAAGGAGTAGTTAGTCTGTTCATGGGGATGCAAAGGAGCAGTTAGTCTGTTCATGGGGATGCGGGCAATCTGTGTACAACTAACCCTTCAGCTGCTAAGAATGCAGATGGAGGACACTACACGGAATAACTGATGTCAAGGGTCAAGGACACCCGCCCCCTCCACCCACCTCAGCATTGACTAACCTAGATTGGCTGCAGTCCCGCCCCTCGCCTCGCCTTGCCTCGCCTCTCCTCGCCTCTCCTCCCCACTCCATCCCATCCCCTCCCCTCACATCCCATCCCATCCCCTCACATCCCATCCGTTCCACTCGCCTCGCCTCGCCTCCCCTCCCCCCCCTCCCTTCCCATACCCTTCCCTCTCGTCCGTTCCCATCCTCCACCCTCCCTCCCCTCCCTCCCCTCCCCCTCTCCTTCCCCTCCCTCCCCTCCCTCCCCTCCATTTCCCTCTGCTCCCTTCTCCCCTCTCACAACCACTCCCCCCCCTCTCCTCTCTTCCCCTCTCCTCCCCTCTCTCTCCTCCCCTCCTCCCGTTCCCCCTTTCCTCCTCTCCCTCGCCCTCCACTCCCCAAGTCTCCAGCATCCTGCATCTATGCACATACTATTATAGGTCCGCATGTACTTCACGTTGTCCGCATGTACTTCACGTTGTCAGCATGTACATCACGTTGTCCGCATGTACTTCACGTTGTCCCCATGTACTTCACGTTGTCCGCATGTACTTCACGTTGTCCACATGTACTGCACATTGTCCACATGTGCTTCACGTTGTCAGCATGTACTTCACGGTGTCTGCATGTACTTCACATTGTCCGCATGTACTTCACGTTGTCTGCATGTACTTCACATTGTCTGCATGTACTTCACCTTGTCCGCATGTATTGCACATTGTCTGCATGTACTTCAAGTTGTCCGCATGTACTTCACATTGTCTGCATGTACTTCACCTTGTCCGCATGTACTTCACATTGTCTGCATGTACTTCACAGTGTTCACATGTACTGCATGTTGTTCACATGTACTTCACGTTGTCAGCATGTACTTCACCTTGTCCGTATGTACTTCACATTGTCTGCATGTACTTCACAGTGTCCACATGTACTGCACGTTGTTCACATCTACTTCACGTTGTTAGCATGTACTTCACGTTTTCCGTATGTACTTCACATGTCTTCATGTACTTCACAGTGTCCACATGTACTGCACGTTGTTCACATCTACTTCACGTTGTTAGCATGTACTTCACGTTGTCCGCATGTACTTCACATTGTCTGCATGTACTTCACGGTGTTCACAGGTACTGCACGTTGTCCACATGTACTTCACGTTGTCCGCATGTACTTCACATTGTCTGCATGTACTTCACATTGTCCACATGTACTGCACGTTGTTCACATCTACTTCACGTTGTTAGCATGTACTTCACATTGTCTGCATGTACTTCACATTGTCCGCATGTACTTCACATTGTCTGCATGTACTTCACGTTGTCCGCATGTACTTCACATTGTCTGCATGTACTTCACGGTGTTCACATGTACTTCACATTGTCTGCATGTACTACATGTTGTTCACATGTACTTCACGTTGTCCGCATGTACTTCACATTGTCTGCATGTACTTCACGGTGTCCGCATGTACTGCACATTGTCTGCATGTACTTCAAGTTGTCCGCATGTACTTCACATTGTCTGCATGTATTGCACCTTGTCCGCATGTACTTCACATTGTCTGCATGTACTTCACAGTGTCCACATGTACTGCATGTTGTTCACATGTACTTCAAGTTGTCTGCATGTACTTCAAGTTGTCTGCATGTACTTCAAGTTGTCCACATCTACTTCACATTGTCTGCATGTATTGCACCTTGTCCGCATGTACTTCACATTGTCTGCATGTACTTCACATTGTCTGCATGTACTTCACAGTGTCCACATGTACTGCATGTTGTTCACATGTACTTCACGTTGTCAGCATGTACTTCACGTTGTCTGCATGTACTTCACATTGTCTGCATGTACTTCACGGTGTAGTTTTGTCCACATGTACTTCAGTTGTCAGCATGTACTTCACATTGTCTGCATGTACTTCAAGTTGTCCACATCTACTTCACATTGTCTGCATGTATTGCACCTTGTCCGCATGTACTTCACATTGTCTGCATGTACTTCACAGTGTCCACATGTACTGCATGTTGTTCACATGTACTTCACGTTGTCAGCATGTACTTCACGTTGTCTGCATGTACTTCACATTGTCTGCATGTACTTCACGGTGTCCACATGTACTGCACGTTGTCCACATGTACTTCACGTTGTCAGCATGTACTTCACATTGTCTGCATGTACTTCAAGTTGTCCACATCTACTTCACATTGTCTGCATGTATTGCACCTTGTCCGCATGTACTTCACATTGTCTGCATGTACTTCACGGTGTCCACATGTACTGCATGTTGTTCACATGTACTTCACGTTGTCAGCATGTACTTCACGTTGTCTGCATGTGCTTCACGTTGTCTGCATGTACTTCACATTGTCCGCATGTACTTCATGTTGTCCACATGTACTTCACGTTGTCCGCATGTACTTCACGTTGTCTGCATGTACTTCACATTGTCTGCATGTACTTCACGGTGTCCACATGTACTTCACATTGTCTGCATGTACTTCACGTTGTCTGCATGTACTTCACGTTGTCTGCATGTACTTCACGGTGTCCACATGTACTGCATGTTGTTCACATGTACTTCACGTTGTCCGCATGTACTTCACATTGTCTGCATGTACTTCACGGTGTCCACATGTACTACATGTTGTTCACATGTACTTCACGTTGTCAGCATGTACTTCACATTGTCTGCATGTACTTCACGGTGTCCACATGTACTGCACGTTGTTCACATGCACTTCACGTTGTCAGCATGTACTTCACATTGTCCGCATGTGCTTCACGTTGTCTGCATGTACTTCACATTGTCCACATGTACTTCACATTGTCCACATGTACTTCACGTTGTCCACATGTACTTCACGTTGTCCGCATGTACTTCACATTGTCTGCATGTACTTCACATTGTCCACATGTACTTCACATTGTCCACATGTACTTCACGTTGTCCGCATGTGCTTCACATTGTCTGCATGTACTTCACGGTGTCCACATGTACTGCACGTTGTTCACATGTACTTCACGTTGTCCGCATGTACTTCACATTGTCTGCATGTACTTCACGGTGTCCACATGTACTGCACGTTGTTCACATGTACTTCACGTTGTCAGCATGTACTTCACGTTGTCTGCATGTGCTTCACGTTGTTGGTGTCTGTGCGGATTGAATAAGAGTGAATGTAGAGCAAGGCATCCCCCTGTTTGGTGGTTGTGGAAGGCACCGGTCACCGCTCCTGCTTAAGCCGGAATTCCATTGTCATTATTTTAGTGATTCAGGTGGTGTGAGAGATGGCGTACCGCCAGTTCCCGTGGTCTGTCACTAGTAGTAGTCATCATCATCATGCTGTCGGTCGCGATGCGACAAAGACTGCTTTCATTACTTGACTGCCGCTCTCCATTTAGCTCTCTGCTGTGAGAGTTGCGTCCATGAGTCAGTCTTAATGTCTCTCAGCTTCAGGTTTCTCTTGATGGTATCCTTGAACCGGAGACGGGGGCGCCCTCTCTTTCTGTAGCCAGAAGACAGTTGAGAATAGAGGATCTGCTTTGGTAGCCTGTCTGATGACATCCTCATGAGGTGTCCAGTCCACCGGAGATTCTTTTTGATCAGAAGATCTTCCATAGAGGGCAGCCCCATCCGTTCGAGTATTTCCTTATTCGTCACTTTGTCCTTCCAGGTTAGCCTCATGATTGAACGCAGATGTCGCATCATGAAGGCATGCAGCTTTTTCACCTGCCGTCTGTACACTGTAGTAGTATGCAGTGCAGAAAGATGATAACAAGAAGAAACATATGCTTCCACATTTTATTAAGTATATCCGCTCAACACGGCGTCACAGAACCAAGTGACCCACCCCCTGACCAGCCAGGTCACGGGTAATGTCTCAAGGTGGAGGGGGGGGGGCGCTAGCCAGACGCAGTATGGGGGTAATCGATTAATCAACTCGGGTCACCCGAGCCACTTTTTGCCGCATGCGCACATCCTACAGACTCGGGTCGAATAATCAAATACGCCTCTCCATGGTCGGGGTGAAAAAAATGGTGGCTTAATCCAAAACCTTTTTTTTTTTTAATAACCGTTAAAACTACAGCAAAATAAGATTTAAAGTATTGTATGATGGCATAGTTTAGTTATATTTCCATTTAATTAATCTCAGTTTTTTTGTTTTTTTTAAAACATGTATGACTGGTACTGGTAGCTCTTATCCAGCAGGATGGTACCAGCGCAAATGTGACATCATCGCTAGTAGCCAACCCCAGCCATGAGGTGGGTTACTGGGGTCGGATCGTTTTGCACACTGCACGTGTATTTGTTGACTCTACTCGCGGTGTTCGATTTGAAATTCTGCCGACTCGGGTGACCTGAGTTGCCCGGGTCATGTTAATCGATTACGTCCCAGGTGACGGTCCATCTTCCAAGGAGCCTGCCGCCACCTTTCGCAATAGCAAAACAACCGTGGGTGGCATAGTGTCAGCCGAGACTGCGTGATGGTGAGACTACAGTTGGCATGTGTACAGTGTGCCATAGTAGTCACCCATTCACAAGTACCAACAATGCTCAACTTCCAGAAATACACCCACCACAAAAGCCCCCTAAAACAAACAAACAAACTGGTTTAGCGCCAGTCATTGGGAAATAGCATGCATTTCCATATATATATTTGAGGATGGTTTTTGTGTGTGCGTTTTGTGTGTGTTTTTTACTTCCGTTTTTTTTCCTTTTTATGGACGTTTGTGCGGATAAAACACCGGAAGTGATCTAGCGAGCGGCATTAACGTACTGCGCATGGTTTATTATTTGTATGGTTACAAGGGTTCACTGTAGAGTATCACCCCACCCCTTTCCCCCAATGGGAAATAAGCATTCTTGGCCCTACCAATAGGGATCCAGCATTCCTGGTCCCCATGGATACCAGTGGTCTGTCCACCACCACAAGCTGTATGGCCCCATGGCCACCACCAACCTTCACCTTTGAGTGTGGTGATCACTATCAAAGCAGAGGAGGTAGGCCCTGAGTGCAATGACACCCAGATCTGCCAGCACCACTATGTCTATTTACATCCCACTCAGGCACCACCAGCCCATACATATATATTATACATACATGCGCCTGGTCACGTACACCGATCAGTAATACAATATTTGCATACCCCCCGATGCTGAATATCGGAATATTTTACAACATACTTTTGAATCCACCAACAAATAATTAATAATATCTTAATATCTAACATTTTTAATGGTTAAAGTTTCTGACTTTGAATAATTTTTAAAGAAAATGATAATCACCGTTGTCTGCCACTTACTACTGATATGCAAATTTAGTAATATTAGTATTCTAGTTGTCAATCTACTGTATATTACTACCAGTCAACAGTTTTGTAGCCTCAATATAGTTTTGTAAAGTCTAATATAGCTTTGTAGTTTTTGTAATATATATAGTTTAGTAGTTTTGTAATACATATAGTTTTGTAGTTTTGTAAACACCTCATATAGTCGGTAATGTCTGCGTCTGCGCAACGGGTGAAAAATGTCCATTGCTCCCCTGCTGTTGCGTTGACAGCGCATGCCCCGCCGTGTGCTGTGCGACTGGAGTGTGCCTAATTACAACGGCATTTTCTACCCCGACCGTAATATTCTACTGTCACAATATCACACTGAACCAATCCAATTTTAATATGGAGTCATTCAAAGTGATACCAATTTCTTTTAAGTTGTTGGTTTCACTCGGCCGGGAATCGAACCCCTGCCACCTCCATACCCGAAGCGGGCGCGCTATCCACTAGGCCTCACCTTTTATTATATTATTGGTCGGCTGGTTGTTGGAGTTTTACGTCGTGGCAACATCTAAGGTCATATCAGGATGGGTACCAACTTGTGACAATGTGCACTCATGGCAACTTTATAGTGCTGCCCCACAGGGTGTAATGTAGCTGCCACCACCTTATATCCCACTCAGTCACATTATCCTGACACTGACCCAACCAGTCATTGCCCTATCCTAATAATGCCGAGTGCCAGACTAGGAAGCGACAAGTATCAATTTTAAAGTCATCGGTTTCACTCAACAAGTATTATGTTATTAAATTGGCTTAATGACTGATGTTGGGAGGGGAAGCCTTCCTATGGTTATCATCATCATCATCATCATGCTGTCGGTCGCAATGCGACAAAGACTGCTTTCATTACTTGACTGCCGCTCTCCATTTAGCTCTCTGCTGTGAGAGTTGCATCCATGAGTCAGTCACATTTCATGAAAGCTGCCTGCAAAAGTGTTGAAGTGCTGCTGGCTTTTGCAAGTTACCAGCGGCACTCTCTTGGGGAGCAAATAGAGCTTTCACACCGGCAAGAACATGTGCAGACAGGCAAAAAACTATTTGTCCCTGCAGTGGCTTGTCGGGAGATGTTGGGAGTTCCATACATCAACCGCCCTTGATGCCGCCACAGTGACATGGTTTTCTGTTCAGGGTTTGCTCCCTTAGCCTTTGGTTCTGTCAAGAACCTGTACCACAAGGCAATGGTTTACAACTCTGCAGAGGTACTGCAATACCTGCATACCCACTATGGTTATAGGAGCTGTCAAACGGCTCTTCTAAAACCGGCACACAGCTCAGTGATTAGCTATTAGAAGCCTCACAGACGCGGGAGTCAGCAGGAGGTGTTAATTAAGTGTTTTCTCAACCCTGCAGACTCGTTACGTCACATCCTGTCTATTCCCGCAGTTACACGGGTTCCCATAAATTTGACGCTGGATGTATATATGGCTAGGCCTTTAGCGTGTGCAATAAGCTCTGTGGTGGTTTCTTCACCCCCCCCCCCCCTCCCTCCCCCCTCATCTTGGGGGAGGAGGGGGGGGACCAGAGTCCACCTCGCCACGCCCCCTCTTCTTGGGGTGGGTTTCACCACTCGGTCGGGTCTAATACAATAATATTTAAGGTAGGTTTTTCTTAATGTTGTACCAGCAAGACAAGCCATATTTGTGGTGATTATGCATCAGATGCATAATCACAGTGAATTATTTATTATGCATATATATATTGGTGTGCAAAAAATATATCTAAATGACGTACAACATTCCCCACGGGACCTCCCCCAGTGGCAAGTGGAAGTATATCAGTGGGCCATAGACCAGCATATACCCCCATGGTTGACCGGAGGTTCCTCTATTGTTTGGGATTAATGGCTATAGCAACACAGTACTATCATGGGCAGTTCTGTTCTGTAGCCATGTGTTGTAACTACTGAATTATTTCCTAATATTCACTGTTAATTTACTCAATCCAGTCCCAACTAAATGTCCTAGGAAGATCCAGGAAATTAGATATATCTTTTTGCTTTCTAGTGATGTATTCCAATATGAAAACATCCTAAAACACAGTGTTCCACAACCATATTTGTGAACCTGCAACTTAATCCTATATGAAATTCGACCTTTGAAATTGAACCGGGGTCAAATGAGGTATTTAACCACCATAGCCCAATCGAGGTAAGCTCTCCATGTATATATCAAAGATTATACGAGTGTATAATAACATTTTTCAGCGGTACAGTGAGTGGCGGTTACAGTTTGCAGCAGTGGTGGCACCACCATCGCAGCTGGGGTTGGGGAGGCTGGGGCAGTAGATGACTATGACACACTCCATCAGTCCATGGAGCTGAATGAGTGATGAGGGAAAGGAGGGATATTCCGGGTTATTATACTAGTATAATTCTTATACAGCATATATATTTACAAACGAATAATCTTTGATAGTATAATAGTAATATGCAAGTAATGATATTTTGTCATGTCATGTTGCATTGGGTTCCATGTGCGTCTTTGGTTAGAACCCGATGCTTTTGTTTCTTGGAGTGTTATGTCCTTGCAACATATAAGATCATGAAAGGATGTGCAACCAACTTGTGACAGGGCACACACATGGCAACTTTATAGTGCTGCCCCACTGGGATGCCAGGCTGCCAGCACCATGCCCTGATTTTCCCACTCAGTCACATTATCCTGACACTCAGCTAACCAGTCCTTAACCCTATCCTAATAATGCCGACTGCCAGGCTTGGTAGCCACAAATACCAATTTTGTAAGTCATTACTTTGACTCGACTGGGAATCGAACTCCCGACCTTCCGTACGGGAAATCTGCGCTCTATCGATTCAGGCCATCGCGTCCTGTCAGAACTCCATGCAACGCTTCTCACGTGAGTCGTTCTATTGCTGTTTCTTGGCATACACTATTCAGTGAGATGTTGCTACATCCTCTTCTGTTCGCCTCTTATTGCGATACTATTGACTCCGCCTCATCTGTATTGATGGCTTCCCCCGGACTCCCCCTCCCCCCCTCCCCCCCCGCCACACTACCCCCAAGTCTCCATCCCTCTCCGCCCCACCCCACCCCATCCCACGCCACCCTACGCCACGCCACCCCCACCACCTCACACGCCACCCTACACCACTACCCAACCCCACGCCACCCCCACCACCTCACACGCCACCCCACACCACTACCCAACCCCACGCCACCCCCACCACCTTACACGCCACCCCACGCCACTACCCAACCCCACGCCACCCCCGCCACCGTACACGCCACCCCACGCCACTACCCAACCCCACGCCACACCACCCCATGCCACCCCACACCACTACCCAACCCCACGCCACACCACCCCACGCCACCCCCACCACCTCACATGCCACCCCACACCACTACCCAACCCCACGCCACACCACCCCACGCCACCCCCACCACCTCACATGCCACCCCACACCACTACCCAACCCCACGCCACACAACCCCACGCCACACCACGCCATGCTAACCCACGCCACCCGACCCCAACCCATGCTACCCAACCCCACGCCACCCAACACCATGACACCACAGGCCACCCCCATCCACCCCCCACGCGCTCGGACAAATCAAGTCAGGTACGGAAATATGAATTATGATGCGGGAGTAAATTTTGGTCGGTGAATATTTCGTAAAGCAGGCCGTGGATAATTAGTGGCATGTTGCGATATGTTCTGAGCACCAGCTGAAGTTAGAGTGGGATAGGAGGAGGGGGGGGGTTTGATGAATTATCAATTAGGTTTATGCTTCATTACGGTTCCTTGCCCGTCCGTCAACGTAGACACGCACACGGGTGTAATAGATAATGCAGAGAGGAACCAGCATAGCTCTGTGATATGGATGTTGTGTGTGTAAACAGGGAGAGGCACCTGGGTGTTATAGATAATGTAGAGAGGTAGCAGCTTAGCTCTGTGATATGGATGTTGTGTGTGTAAACAGGGAGAGGCACCCGGCTGTTATAGATATTGTAGAGCTAGTGGCATAACTGTGTGATATGAATGTTGTTTGTGTAAACAGGCAGAGGCACCCGGGTGTTATAGATAATGTAGAGGTTGTGGCTTAACTCTGTGATATGGATGTTGCATGTGTGACAGGAGAGGCACCTGTATTTTATAGATGATGCGCGAAAAGGAAGACAGGAAGGCGGGGGTGGAAGGAAAGGCGTTTATTAGCGCCTCAACAACAGAGCAACAGAGCATAGAGGGGAACAGAAAATAAGCAGGATGAGAAGGCAATGAGAGGGCTCATGAGGAGCAATAGACAGGCTCATGAGGAGCAATGTAGTGAACGGGCTCATGAGGAGCAGAAAGAAGGATAATACATCAGGGGCTCATAGGGAGCAATGTCAGAGTTCTGGTGAGGGGGGGGGGGGCCGAGGAGCCCTCCGCCGCTGAGAGAGGAGAGTAGGGAGAGGAGAGTTGGGTGGGTGGTGTGGAGGAGAAGGAGGTCAGCGGTGGAAGGCGGCAGGAGGGCGAGTGGCTGAGGGAGGCCGGCGGGCGGCCTTATAAGGGAAGGGGGGGACGGGCGACAGCAGGTGAGGTGTGAATGCTGCCAGCCCGGGGGAGGGCGAGTAAGGGTGAGCAGCGGGCGTCGGGTGAGGCGCGAATGCTGCATGACACGGGGGCGGGCGAGGAAGCGGCGCGCGGCGGCGTCTGGTGAGGTGTGAGCGCAGCGCGACAACCCGGGGCGGGGGAGGGTCTCTTCCTCTCCTCGCATCAAGCGTAATGCTTCGCATTACGACCAATGTAGAGAGGTAGCAGCTTAGCTCTGTGATATGGATGTTGTGTGTAAACAGGGAGAGGAACCCAGGTGCTATATATAGTGTAAAGAGGTAACAGCTTAGCTCTTTGATATGGATGTTGTGTTTGACAGGAGAGGCATCCAGGTGTTATAGAATATGATGTTGTGTGTGGGACAGCGGAGGCGTAGTGCGATGTAATGCTGTCGGTGGGGAGTAACGGCAGTCGTATTATGTATTGCTATCTTTCTGGATAGCTACTATTGAGGGTAGTGTGGTGTAGATAGTGTAGTGTTATCAGGGTGTTAGTGTGGTCTAGATTGTGTAGTGTTATCAGGGTGTTAGTGTGGTGTAGATTGTGTAGTGTTATCAGGGTGTTAGTGTTCTGTAGATTGTCTAGCGTTATCAGGGTGTTAGTGTGGTGTAGATTATCTGTTAGTGCTACCAGTGGGATTGTTATCGTGTAGATCGCCGTCTGTGGGTAGTGTTATTAGATGTCCGTCTGGTAGTGCTACCAGTGAGATTATCATGATGTAGATCACTGTATGTGGGTAGTGATACTAGATGTCCATTTGGTAGTGTTTCTAGTGAGATTATTATCGTGTAGATAGCTGTCTGTGGGTAGTGTTACTAGATGTCCATCTGGTAATGTTACAAGTGACATTATTATCGTGTAGATAGCTGTCTGTGGGTAGTATTACTAGATGTCCGTCTGGTAGTGTTACTAGTGAGATTATTATCGTGTAGATAGCTGTCTGTGGGTAGTGTTACTAGATGTCCGTCTGGTAGTGTTACTAGTGAGATTATTATCATGTAGATCACTGTCTGTGGCTATTATTCGTAGCAATAGTACTTCTGTTGTTGTACATTATTTGAGTAAGCAGGGACAATTTCAATCGGGGATGATTGGTCTTCCTCATTCCACTTCTCATTGCCCTATCCTAGTAATGCCGAGCACCAGGCTAGGTAGCGACAAGTATACATTTTTAAGTCATTGGTTTGACTCGACCAGGGTTCGGCCATGACAGCAGTGTGGAGACGCGGCTGCATGGATGGTGATGACGTCACTGCCTCATGCGGCCACCACCACGCACACCTCGGTATTGAACGACTGTTCCAGCAGTTCCTACAGCGCAATGATTACTGAGGACAGCAATGATTGATCACATGATGTGTTGGAGGCATTGAACCACGTGGGAGTAAACAGTTCCACTATTGGCAACGGGCCACAATCCAAGTCTTCTTCGCAGTTCTCGTGTAATGTCCACGAAAATTAGAATTACTGGCCACATTGGGAGACCTTTCGCTGTAAATTATATTTCAGAGTTTTGTCTTTTTAACTCCGGACGGGGTGGCCGAATCGGTAGAGCGCAGGCCTCCTGTGTGGAAGGTCAGGAGTTCAATTCCTCGGACCAGTCGTTGCAGCCAAATGAGTTGAGCGTCCGTCTCCTGTTTTAGGAGATCGGGGGGTCTGAACCCATATGTTCTTGAGTTCGAACCCTGGTCGAATCAAACCAATGACTTTAAAATTGATACTTGTCGTTTCCTAGCCTGGCGCTCGCCATTAATAGGATAGGGCAAGGACTGGTTAGCTCAGTGTCAGGATAATGTGACCGAGTGGGATATCATGTGATGGTGCCAGTGGCCTGATTTCTGAGTGAGGAAGCACTATTAAGTTGCCATGAGTACACACTGTCACAAGTCGGTACCCGTCCTGATATGACCTTAGATGTTGCTAGGATGTAAAACAACAACAAACAAATAAAAAATCAATTCCCTGTCGAGTCAAACCAATGACTTAAAAAATTAACACTTCTCGCTTCCTCGCCTGGCGCTCGGCATTAATAGGATAGGACAAGGACTGGTTTAGCTCAGTGTCAGGATAATGTGACTGAGTGGGATACCAGATCATGGTGCTGGTGTTCTGGTTTCCCAGTGGGGCGGCACTATAAAGTAACCATGAGTGTGCACTGTCACAAGTCTGTGCCCATCCTGATATGACCTTAAATGATGCTAGGGCGTAGAGCCCTACCCAACAAAAGCGTTATCACCAAAAAGGAATATTTCATAAATAAGATATGGTTAATATAAATCTCTCAGGGTAATCTGACAAGGATAAATAGATATAAGGAATTCGCAAACAGTCCATTCTTCACAAATTTGCGGTGCTGGGGGGAAAAAAGCCTAGTCGTGTGGTTGTCAGGCAATCCATCCTTGTCCGTGAAATAAACACGTGATATTAATCGGTCATGGCGGTACTGGGGCAGACATTGAAAGTATTCAATCACAATACTCCTGCAAAAGCACAGTTTTTGAATAGCAGCAAGAGAGAATAAAATCCAAAATAAATTGGATTTGGAATTCCCTTTTTGAAAGTTTGTTTTATTTAATGATGCCTCTAGAGCACATTGATTTTTATCATCGGCTATTGGACGTCAACTATAATGATTAAAGTTGCATAGACCGGTCGTCTTGACATACATATTTCTTTGGAGGAAACCTGCTGCTGCCACATAGGCTACTCTTTCCGATAAGCAGCAATGGATCTTTTATATGCACTTTCCCACAGACAGGACAGCACATACCACAGCCTTTGATAAACCATGTTGTGGACCACTGGTTGGAACGGAAAATAGTTCCCCTTTGAAGGCAAGAAAGGGAGTGTCATTTTGGGAATAATTCATTGATAATGTAGTATTTACTTTGAGTTAAAATATATATTTATTGATTGATGCTTTAACCTTGTGTCTTTACATTAACCATTTTATATTTTCGTGAAAGTTTTAAAACAGGTTCGAATCCTGGTCGAGTCAAACAAATGATATAAAAATTGATACTTGTCACTTCCTAGCCTGGTGCTCGGCATTAATAGGATAGGACAAGGACTGGTTTAGCTCAGTGTCAGGATAATGTGACTGAGTGGGATATCAACTCATGGTGCGGGCAGCCTGTTTTCCCAGTGGGGCAGCACTATAAAGTCACCATGAGTGTGCACTGTAACAAGTCAGTACTCATCCTGATATGACCTTGCATGTTGCTAGGACGTAAAACAACAACAAACAAACAAATATCAAATTTTCAAAACCAAAGCAGTTCTAGATATCCAACTTCAATAGCGGTGCGCTTATTAAGCATGTGTTGTCTGGTTGTTGGTGTTGCCTGGTTGTTGTTGTCTGGGTGTTGGTGTTGCCTGGTTGTCCTCCCTGTCCCCCCCCCTGTCCCCCCCTGCCCCCCTGTCCCCCTGCCCCCCCTTACCCCCCCCCCCCTGTCTCCCCCCTTGTCCCCCCTGCCCCCCTCTTCCCCCTCTTCCCCCGTCTTTCCCGTCTTTCCTGTCTTTCCTCTCTTTCCCCTCTTTCCCCTCTTTCCATTTCCCCATCTTCCCCTCTCCCCCCCTCTTCCGCTGTCCAACTCTCCCACTCTCCCCCTCCCCGCCTCTCCCTCAGGCCCTGCTCCTCCACCCTGAAGTCACTTCGACTCCAGCAGCCGACCCGTCCATGCCTCTAACTTTTCCACCCACCACCCTTCATATTTTTGTATTATTTTGTCCTTCCTCTTCGTAGGGTGGAGGGATGTTCGGGTCTCTCTTCTTCTTCACATTCATGTTAATTCTGGACACAATAAAGACTCTATACTCCCAGCTCGCCTTTGCCTTCTTCGCTCACTGCGTATCACACTAAAGTTTTACACCCATCTATTTTCCTTTTCTTGAAGATTTATACTGCCTATCATGGATAAGTCTGAATAGACTTGTTTTCACCATTAGACAGTTGGCTGGTTGGTCGATAGAAAGCCTGAGCCTACACTGTTACTGACCGAAGGGATTTAAAACCTCCCACACCACATGTACATGACTGAGTGGGATATTGGGCCACGGTGCTGGCGGCCTGATTTCCCAGTGGGACAGTACTATTGTATAACGTCACCATGCGTGTGCACTGTCACAAGTCGGTACCCGTCCTTATATGACCTTAGATTTTGCCAGGATGTTAAACTCCAACAATCAACCAACCAGCCGCTCTGATGCCGGTGTGATGACGTCAACCTCTCGTGGCACACACGCGCCGCCCTATTCTCTATGCCTACTGCAAGCGCGTCTAGATCAAAGTCAGGGCCGAGTAAAATGTGACAGATGGCGTACGTGGTCGGGGCTGTGCAGTGTGTCCTGGTATGGTGCATAGGGGCTAGGTCGCCTTTGTAATGGTACCGGGCGCGGTGGCCGAATCGGTAGAGCGCAGACCTCCCGTGCGGAAGGTCGGGAGTTCAATTTCCGGTCAAGTCAAACCAATGACTTACAATAGTGATTCTTGTCGCTTCCTAACCAGGTGCTCGGCATTATTAGGATAGGGCAAGGACTGGTGCAATCTGTCCCCCGGGGATGCGCCACCTGGCGGATCACCGGCGCGCCCTCTAGTGTGGTGCGTGGACGGTGACGCGCCACCTGGCGGATCGCTGGCGCCTTTCTAGTGTGGCTCACTGACGGTGACGCGCCCTCTAGTGTGGTGCCCGTTTTGGTAGATCGTGGGATTCGAACCCATGGGTTCGAGTTCGAACTTATGGGTTCGAGTTCGAACCCTGGTCAAGTCGAACCAATGGCTTAAAAATTGATACTTGTTGCTTCCTAGCCAACCATTATTAGGATAGGGCAAGGACTGGTTGGCTCAGTGTCAGGATACTGTGACTGAGTGGGATATCATATCATGGTGCTGGCAGCCTGGTTTCGCAGTGGGGCAGCACTATAAAGTCGCCATTAGTGCGCACTGTCACAAGTGTGTAACCATCATGATATAGCATTATATGTTGCCAGGTGGTAAAACAACAACCAACCAGCTTCTTTCCATAAACAGCAAACTTCGCAAAGCATTCCGAAATCAGGCCGCCAGCACAATGACCCGATATCCTACTCAGTCACATTATCCTGACACTCAGCTAAACAGTAGCATACACTGGCAGTAATTGTGATGGTGAAAGGAATCTGGTTTGGTGTGAATTTGACGGGGGCGGCCTGCTGTTGCGGTGAATCATGTTGGTGCGGTTCAGCTGACTTTGGCTGGTTCGGTGTGACGGGAAGGTGCCATAAAGAAGGCGCTTTGCAATAACGCGCCTCCAGACGAACAAAGCTTGTTAGCAATGCGTGGATGGGCCCGGCTCGTTAGTGGGCAGTGTAATGTAAGGGGCTCGTGCAGCGCGAGTTACAAGTTGTAAACCGTCAGCTACAACTTCTGGGAGTTGGTGACAGAAAGGGGGTAATGTTACCGTAGTTGAGAACTGCTCCAACTCACGATTTACAGCAGTTGACACCTGTCGTGAACCATGACTGCTGTAGAGGATAGTTGAAGCTGTCAAACTGCTGTAAAGCACTTGTTGTAACACTATCCACCTGCTGTAAAATTGGCAGTTGGTGAAACTGCTGTATAATGCCTTAGTTTAAAGTGGCACAGTCAGCTGGTTCTGAGTTTCTGTCATTTTTCTGAGATAAATATATTAAATTGATTGTTATTACCTACCTTACTTTAACTTGAAGTAACTTCTAAAGTGAGATGTCTATTTTAAATGTCTAAGTTTTGAAATATTTTAAGTGCAAACATGCAAAATTACTTTTGGCAAGCACGTCAACACTTTGACACCATAGTCTTATGCAGTCTATGAATACAGCCTAAGGCGCTAGTTCGGTTGTAATGACCCCCTCCGCCCCTCCCCGCTCCCTGCCGTTCTGATATGACCTTAGATGTAGCTAGGACGTAACACATCGCGCCTGTTTATTGGGGACGCCGTCGCTCCACCTCTTCCTGGCTGCAGCCATTCTCCATTCTAGGGGACGAATCGGTAGAGTGCAGGCCTCGCGTGCGAGAGATCGGGAGTTCGGTTCCCGGTTGACTCAAACTAATGACTTATCAAATTGACACTTGTCACTTCCTAGCCTGGCACTTTGCATTAATAGGATAAGGCAAGGACTGGTTAGCTCAATGTCAGGATAATATGACTGAGTGCGATATGGGGTCATGGTGCTTGTGGCCTGATTTCCCAGTGGCGCAGCACTAGCATAAAGTCGCCATGAGTGCGCACTGTCACAAGTCGATACCTGTCCTGATATGACCTTAAATGTTGCCAGGATGTAAAACTAAAACAGCCAACCAACCTTAGTAACCGTTTCCTTATGTTTGTCATTGTCGAACTGCCCAAGCATATTTAGCGTTTATGATTAAGAATATATTTGCTCATTTTCTCCGCATTTGCTGCGCCCATCTTTACCTGCCCTTCCTCGAAACCCTTGCTGCTGTCTGATGGATACAAGTGCTCAAGTACCGCCGGACCGAATAGATTTGGTGCCGCCACAATGCTTCACCCTTAAAACATTGTAATGATGTCCCCAGCTTCTACAATCGCACCTACTGAAGATTAATCTTCAACCAAAGATTGGTCCGATTTATCGGAGCCTCTCTATAATGTTGCATTTCTGCAAGCAGTAACCGTTGTAAGGTTAGAAACCACCCCAAGGAAGCACTGGTTAGCTCAGTGTCAGGATAATGTGACTGAGTGGGATATCATGTCATGCTGCTGGTGGTCAGCACTAAAAAGTCAACATGAGTCCACACTTTCACAAGTCACTACCCGTCCTGATATCACCTTATACGTTGCCAGGAGGTAAAACTCAAAACAACAACAACAACGACGTAAAATTCCAACAACCAACCAACATCTGCTGTATCGAACATCCAGGATTCTTTTTTTTTGTTAATCTCGAAAATATTGACAATTACTGAAATTGACAATTACTTGCCAAAATTGTGAAATCCATTTCAAACCACAAACAAAATACTAGTTGAATAACTGCAGTATTCAAGTGGACCACGTTTCATAGCAGCTACAATCGCTTACTACATTTGTCACGTGACTTATTTGGTCGAGTTACAACTTCCTGTCAAGGTTCGGGAGTAAAACGCCCACCAGTGCACCGTAACCCGGCGGGGATTAATGCATCAATAAATTCAATTCGCTGCAGTCAGTTCCGGCCTACTTTCTGACCTGGTGTCGTGGTTTAAATTCTCAGTGGGTTTAGAGTCTACGCTCGGGGTTCTGGGTACGCATGAAAATCGAACGGCATTTCAGCGTATTTGATTAATCAATTCGGGTGACCCAAACAACTTTTTGACACACAAATGTGATTTCATCGCTCCTAGCCAACCCCAGCCAAGAGGTGGGTTACTGGGGTCGGGACTTTTTACACACGGCACGTGTTTTTGTCAACTCCAGTCACCGTGTTCTATTTGAATTTCTAGCAACTCGGGTGATCCAAGTCGCCCGGGTCGTGTTAATCAAATACGCGCATGCACAGCACCCCGAGCACAGGCTCTAAACCCGCTGAGAATCTAAACCGCGACACAGGGAGGACACAAGCGGAAGGAGTCCGATAATGATTGATAACAGTCACGGGGGAAGCACTCCCACTGTGGGCCACTTCTGGTTTATGGGCAGGGTTGTTGTTGTTACCTGGTTGTTGTTGTCTGGTTGTTGTTGCCTGGTTGTTGTTGCCTGGTTGATGTTGTTGTTGGTTGGTTGTTGTATGGGTGTTGGTGTTGCCTTGTTGTTGTTGCCTGGTTGTTGTTGTCTGGTTGTTGTTGCATGGTTGTTGTTATTGCCTGGTTGTTGTTGCATGGACGTTGTCGTCTGGTTGTTGTTGTCTGGTTGTTGGTGTTGCCTGGTTTTGTTGTCTGGTTGTTGGTGTTGCCTGGTTGTTGGTGTTGCCTGGTGGTTGTTGTTGTTGCCTGGTTGTTGTTGCCTGGTCGTTGTCGCCTGGTCGTTGTTGCCTGGTTGTTGTCAGAAGTAAAGTTGGAGGGGTGGGGATAGCGGCGGGGCAAACTGTCTTTTGGTTGGTTTGTTTTGTGGTTGTTTTACGTCCTAGTAACATCTAAGGACATATCAGGACGGGTACCGACTTGTGACAGTGCGCACCTATGGTGACTTTATAGTGCTGCCCCACTGGGAAATCAGGCCATCAGCACCATAACCTGACATCCCACTCAGTCACATTATCCTGACACTGAGCCAACCAGTTCTTGCCCTATCCTAATAATTCCAAGAGCCTGGCTAGGAAGCGACAGATATAAATGTGTTAAGTCATTGGTTCGACTCAACCAGGGTTCGAACCCACGAACCGATGGGTTCAGATCCCCCGATCTCCCATAACAGGAGCTGAACACTCAAGTCATTCAGTCTTTCCGCCTGGTCTTCAGCGGAGCAGCACTCCCACTATGGGGCGCTTCTGGGTTTAAACAAAAAGATTTTTATACTAAAATGTATTTTATTCATCGAATAATATCTCTTGTCAGCGCCAGAGCACTGGTCTTTCAGCCGTACAGTACAATTCCTTGATACGTAAATGAAACTATAAGTTGTAATAGTAACTACATGGAAATGCGGGTTTGATACTAAAAGTATTATACATATTATCAGAGTATAAACGAAAGATCAGCTGTAGTATTAACTGTGTACAATTCCAGTTCAATAAACTTATCATGCATTCGGTTAATACTCAATAGGCGTATGGCATTGCGTGGTTCTAGAATTGAAAACACGAGAAGACCGACAGACTTTAATATTGGTATTTATTATTGTCTTGTTTTTATTGTCACATATCAGAGTGTGGTGTCATGATTTCAAGGCTTACATAACTTGACCCCACCGAATATAACAGTATGGGTGGGTGGGATGGCTTAAAACAAAAGGCTTAGGAGACGATGTTGAACGAACCGCAGTTGAGGCGAAAGTAAATCAAACCGTCGGCTATTTGGTAAACATGGAATTCTTACGCTAGGTGGTGGCGACGGCGCAGCGCAGGGCCTTACTCTATAAATAGAATAGATGCTTTGTATCCAAGCTAAATAAGACGTCGGTCATACGCATTCAATTACCCATGTTCTCGTAACATGCACAATTGTATTTAAACATGTTTTCCTTTCCTATAGTTCTAAAAAATATATATACACACATGTAGTAAGGTTGTTGTTGTCAGAAGTCGGATGGGTGAGGATATCGGCGAGCAAACTGTTCAGGAAATCACTGTCTTTTGGCGCACTCGTCCAACGGGAGCGCAAATTGCTTCCGCATGTGCATGCGACGGTTCGCGGGGGTAAAGCGTTGCTTAGCGACTAGCTAAGCAACGAAAGGAGGTCGGGCGTTCGGGGCCTGACCCGGCAGACGTGTTTATTCACGCTCTGTCATTTTCAGCCGATATTCGGTCTTTTTCTTATCTAAATTCTAAAACCAAGGTAATCAAATCACACGGGAGGAAAAGGGAGTTAGTAGCGCCTTAAATAGGTATGCATATTTCGCTGGTATCCTTGTTAGTTATGGTAAGAATAAAGTCGTGAGTTCTCTCGTGAAGGTGGACTGAGACGTTCCTTGCATTCTTTACTATCCTCCAGTATTATTGTGGATTAACCGCTATAGAAAACCTGATATTCGATTGCTTTATATGTAATTAAGGGCCTTAAGCCTAAGTAGGCCTTATGCAGTTACTTACTCCATCTGTGGGAATATAATGACAGACTATAACAGAATTTAACGTAGTGTTACTTCAAAGCGGAAATTAACGACATTAACTTAGAACTGATTATCAGTGACAGCGGCGGCATCCCTAGCCGTACGCGTACTTCTAGAATTATTCAGTAACACAATTAATATACCGAAATGCGAAGGGGACAGCCAGCTAGTTGAAATAACCTAACTTATAGAAGTAAGGAAACTTTAGGCCTATAGGCGCGCTCGTCGGCGAATTGCGTATGTAGATGAAACTCTGGCTGGCCGCCTTTAGCGCGGGGCGGACACCGACGGCGACGGACTAACTGCAGACGGGAGGAGGAGCCGCAGCAGCCCGCGGCAGGCTCAGGAATTTCACATGGAAATTATTACATAACATTAACACGTTAGGCTCGCCTTAGGCGGGGGCGGATTAGCCGAACGGTTAAACTGGTGCCGTGACCAGGATTAGTAAGGAGTGTAATACCTTTTAGTTCACTTTCGATACGCGAATCTAATAAAAAAAAACGGAGTGTTGTCAGAAGTGACAGCGCGTACGCATTGTGACAGCGACACACGGTCACTGTCTTCATGTTCCATGACGTGATATTGATAGTTTATGGCGTACCGGGGCAGCATCATTGCGAATGGTGACTTGACCCATGTGGTATACTTGTTATATTTTGCGGCTAGCCTTAATTAATTAGTAGTTTAAATAACCAGCGAGGGGCGAGCCTTGAATCCGCGGTTAAAACATCGGCGCAAATCGTGGCCTGAGGAGCGTTAGATGCACAATAATGGCGTACCCTTGTGTCGCTCCGACTGGAGGAGGCGTACAGGACGTGGACTAGCTATCCCGATATTAGGCTATACGTGCCTTATATTTGGTTAGAGTTTTAAATTAAAATTGCTGCTGCGGTTCTCCGACATTAAATGCCGGCCTATTTTTAGTGAATCTTCGCAGTTTGCTTGTGCTAGCCGCATGTTTTTCTTAGTTCCATCGTTACCTAGCGACATCGCGCGTCGCTGGCACAGGAGACGACGTCAGAAAGCGTTATTGGAACATTAGGGCAGAGTGTCAACGTCTGCCAGACTGTTTGGTCGGTTTTCGTTACGTGCTAGCTTTTTCACTCTTTTTCCTGTATTTACGTCTAAAAGCTCTTTCATTAACCTTTATTTCTTAAATCTCCTTCTTATTCGGCATCTTTCTTTTTGTTCAAATTTTCATTAGGATCTTCTAAATTTTGTGTATTTCTATAATTAACCGTTGGTGATAGCGAGAAAATAACTGAATTCAAGGAGCTGTTCTATCTGGGTATAGAGCGGTTAATTTATTTCAGTTGCTCATTTTTATTCATTATCCTTTTATTCGTACAAAATTCGGAGCATTTTTCATAAATTTTAGTACATTGTTTAGGTTTTTTTTTACAAACTTAATACCATAAATCTGTAACTTCTTTTCCACACTTACCTTCATTTTTAACATTAACTCAGGGTAACAACAAGGTAAACTTCAAAATTTTAGATAAATTGTTTATTACTTTTTGATACCAGCGAAATTTGAATTTCTTTTAGTTTTGGTGGTTGCACAAGCCAGTCGCCTAGGCTCGCAAAGGCTAAGGCTCGCGAGCTGGCTAGGCGGAAGGAACCAGGTGAGGCCCCTATTTCCGCCCGCCGCAGTTGCTTGCGTTCTGCAGCACCTGCGGGGGGAGAAAAGGGCGATGGGGAGGCGCAATCTTTGGATGGCGTCTCCATAACAGATTCGGACAGTGTTCGAAGTCTCGGGGTATCCCCCCTTACTGTAATGGCGGACCCAGTCCGACCTGCCGGGGTTTCGCCCCTAACTGTAACGGCTAATCCAGGAACTCCTGGAAAAGCTGTGGTTGATACGCAATTTGCGCCCGCGCAAAATCCAGAAGCCGCCCAAAGCGCGCAAATGTCCCTACAGGTCACTCGTGAGGAAGGCAGCCTCTTCTCTTTCCTTCCGAAAGAGAGGACGGGTGCTACTCCGACCCTGTCTCTTCCGCCCCCAGTCATGGACTTGTCGTACATGATACCTGCCGCGCAACATTCCGTGCAACGGGAGCAACTAAATGCGTTACAAAAGCGCGAGAGGGAAATCCTCACGCGCGAAAATGAGCTGAATGCCCAATGGCAACAATTTGCTGGGGGCGATATAAAAGCGCAGCAAAACCCCGGGGGTTCTGAGGAAGTGTTAAAAGCAATCCAACGGCAAGCAAAGCTTGGCCCTCCTATCAGCGCCAATGTGAACGCGTCTAACGCGGGAGGCTGTGCGCACACGGCTCCCTCACCTCCAGCGAGGCAGAATACGCCCGTCGACGACTGCGCGCAAAACGCGAGCGCCGACTCTTTTGCTGCATACCGCTACACCGGTGCAGAACGGGAACTCATTAAGACGAACCCAGCCATTCGCCGGGCGGTAATGGAGGCATCCACTATCACCCCTGGGATCGGTGCCTCAGCGGCATACCGATCCCTGTATTTGCGCGACCGAAATATAAGCGTGCAAGAGCAGTACCAGCCCGCAAGGGTTAGGGCTGTGGAAGTTCCCCCGTTTGACGGAATAAACCAAGACTGGGAGACTTGGTGGGAAAAATTTAGTAAGGCAATGTCCGTGAACCGGTGGAAGGAGACCACTGCGCTCACGCGCCTGATTCACTTGTTACAAGATGGGCCAGGTCAGTTGGCTGTGGATAGGTGGGAGCAAGATAATTGCGCCACCTTAGATGAATTGGTGGAAGCGCTGGCTTGGCAATTCCAGGGAATGGATCCCTTATCGAAATGGGAACTCTTTGAGAAGAGATTCCAACGTCCGTCAGACTCGGCAAATTCCGTCTACTACGGGATGATGCGAGAGTCTGAGGCCAGGAAAGCTGGACAAGGATGTGGAATGTCGCGCGATTTAATCGCGCGCAAAACAGTGGCAGTGTTCATTCATGGTTTGCGCGACCGGGAGGAACGCGACATGATTTTAAAGCAATGGTCCCCGGGTAGACACCATGGAGGATATTTATCAAATGTTAAGGGATCACGCGGCAAAAGCGCGTATGACCCCACGTAACTGCACGGTGGCGGAAATTACTTCCGCCGTGGCAGACTTGCCGTACGACAATCCATATGATACAGTGGATACAGAAATTTGCGCCTATAACGGGCACCCTTCACAGAATACCCAACAGGGTAACGCTAACAAGCGTGAATGGCCAAATAGGCGTCCACACTTTAACCCTGATTTGCAGGGTAGATCGCAAAGGGCGTTTCAACCGAACCGCCCGAATCGCTCTCGGAATTCCGGGAGGATTGAATGTTTTAGATGCCGGGACTTTGGTCACATGGCGTATGAGTGTCCTTTGTCACAGCCTCGTTCCTTAGAGCAGGCTATGGTGGATGGAGTCCGTAACGGGTGCGATAATTCGCGCCATGTACCAGAACTATTGGCCCGGCTACAGGCAGCCAGCGGCAAAAATAATGCGCGTGATAATACGCGAATCGCGCGCCCTGTCACTAACAACGTGCATGGGAGCAAGCAAATTGCGCCCACAGGCAAGCAATTCGCGCCTAACCATAGCGCTGTTGCTGCCGTACACCATGAATCGGGATCTCCCGAGTTCTTAGCCGATACTGATTTTTTTAAATTAGTACCAGCTGCAACGCCGGAAGTGTTGTCAGCTATTATTGTACGGGGAAATCTTCCCAGCGCATCTGTTGAGAGTTGTGCTAAACCCCTTGCGCACAATCTCCCATCAGATTCGTGCAATGTGCACAGTGTGTCTACACCGTCTACATGTACAATCGGCGTCCGCCAGGTTTTCTTGGCTGGAATGCGATCAATGTGCGCACAAAATGCGCGCAGCCCTGAGTCTGATCCGTGTATGGACTATATTTTAGAGAGAACTGGACTAAACCTACACAACGTGGATGAAAGAGACCAGTTCGCCATGAACATTTTCCCACTGAATGGGAAAAGATGGTATGTCCCCATCAACATTAGAGAATCCAATGGATTCTTCCTTATTGATACCGGGGCGGCCATGTCCGTGATAGGAAAAGGATTCTTTGATAATCTCAACCTGAATACGCGTAATTTGGTCTCTGACGTGAGGCCTTTAAGTGTAACGGGACTAGTAATCCCACAATTTGGTTGTACTGATATCCCGTTGGGTATCGCCAATCAGATATTTTACTCATCCGTATTGATAGTGGACATACCAGAGGATGGTATTCTGGGGAGCGACTGGATGTCATTTTATGAAGCCAGTCTCTCACCACATAATGGGCTGCTGGAAATTCTGCAACCCTATAACTTGGTCACACACTGTCAGCTGCGAACAGACTGCGGTCTTGCGTGCCTGGCAGAAGATGTTACATTAAATGCGCACCAAACGGTGGCGGCATTAATTTCAACCAGACATATAGAAGGGAAAGGTCAGTGCTTAATTGAACCCGACCCTGAAGTGCTCAGTTGTATGGGAGTCACAGCGGCTCCCTCGTTAATTTGTGGTTCAGAAGGTGCTGTGTTACCGATGTGTAACACTACAGACGATTGTGTCCATTTGCGGCGAGGCCAGGTCATTGGCAACGCCTCTGAGGCCAGATCGCATGGTTCCATAAATAGTCCTGAACTAAAAAAATAAAAAAAAAAAAAAAAAAAAAAAAAAAAAAAAAAAAAAAAAAAAAAAAAAAAAAAAAAAAAAAAAAAAAAAAAAAAAAAAAAAAAAAAAGAAAAAAAAAAAAAAAAAAAAAAAAAAAAAATAAAAAAAAAAAAAAAAAAAAAACGGCCGCCATGGGGTTCGACTTACTCAAAAGAGAACGCGGCGTGGAGGGATTTGGAGGATCCCCAGAACCGGTTTTTCCTGTTGACAGAACGCAATTTGCGGGCCTGCCGCAAATTCCTGACTTCATACTATCCATGGCGGAGGCCACGCATTTGGAGCACGCGGAAGATAAAAAGAGAATCGCAGAATTCCTCTTCGAATTTTGCGATATATTCGCGAAACCGGATGCTAAACTGGGGTGGACCGATGTCGTACGACACCATATCGATGTCGGTGACAACGCCCCCTTTAGGATACCATACCGTAGGCTAATGGACTCCAAGAAACAAGCCCTGGAGGACGAGGTTGCCAAAATGTTGGCGGCAGGGATCATTACGGATAGTACAAGTCCTTATAGTTCGCCCGTCCACCTTGTTACCAAAAGGATGGGACGTGGCGATTTTGTATAGATTATCGCAAGTTAAATGCTATGACGCGGAAAAATGCGTACCCATTACCGCGGATAGACGAGAGCTTGGATAGTCTGGGAGGAAATAAGTGGTTCGCTCTAGGAAGGGGGGTGCACGCCATCCGGCATGGGGAGGGGGGGGGGGGGGGGGGGGGGGGGGTGATGAGGGGGGGAGGGCGGGGGTGGGGGAGGGGGGGGAGGGGGGGGGGGGCGTGTGGAGGGGGTGGTGGGGGGGGGGGGGGGTGGGGGGGGGGGTGGGGAGGAGATGGGGAGGGGGAAGGGGGAGGGAAAGGCGGGGGGGGAGGGGGGGGTAGAGGGGGGGGAGGGGAGAGGGGAGGGGGGGTGAGGAGGGTGGGGGTGTGGGGGGGGGGGGGGGGGGAGGGGATGGGGGGGCGGGGGGGTGGGGAGGGGGGGGAGGGCACTTTTGATCTTCATCTGGATACCAATCAAAGTCGCGATGCAACACGATGATCGGGAGAAAACTGCTTTCACAACTCATATAGGTCTATATGAGTGGAAGGTAATGCCCTTTGGTCTATGTAAGGCTCCCGCCACCTTTGAGAAAATGATGGCAGAAATGTTAAACGGTCTACTGTTTACTCACTGTTTGGTATACTTAGACGACATTATAATATTCGGTGACACCGTTTCCACATGTCGTTCGCATTTACGAGAAGTTTTTCAAAGACTTCGCAAATTTAAATTAAAACTTAAACCGTCCAAATGTCATCTATTCCGTAAGGAAACTGAATATTTGGGTAGAATTGTGTCTAGTGAGGGTATAAAAGCTGATCCTAAAAAGATTGAGGCTATAACCAATTGGCCAGCGCCTAAGTCTCCAAAGGAGACAAAAAGTTTGCTCGGATTTGCTTCCTATTATCGAGATTTCATTCCCCATTTTGCCGATGTAGTCGCTTCCATACAGGATGTGGCTAATGTCAGCACGCAAATGTTTGCATGGGGCATACCACAGGAAAATGCGTTCATTGACCTAAAACGACTTTTCGCCGATACACCAGTACTAGGGTACCCACGGCCTAGTGGACAATTTATCTTGGACACTGACGCTAGCGCATTTGCCATAGCAGGCGCAATAAGTCAGGTGCAAGACGAGGTTGAAGTACCCATTACCTTTGCCAGCAATAGGCTCAGTGCCTGTCAACGGCGTTATTGTACGACAAAAAGGGAGTTAATGGCGATAGTCGTATACACTAAAAAATGGCGTCATTATTTTTGGGATTCTGAATTCCAGATCCTTTCTGACCATCATTCATTAAAATGGTTACTAAATTTTAAAGAGGCTGAGGGTATGATAGGACGTTGGTTGGCGTGGTTGTCTGAATTTGGCCTCACCAACACGCAAATTACTTATCGACCCGGCTCTCAACATATTAACGCCGACGCGCTTAGTCGCATTCCTGTACGTCGTTGTGGCATACCGGAATGTGACGATTGTGGGGCTCATACAGCGGTGGTTGCGTCCTTACTCCTGACTCCTGAGGAGGAAAATAGCTTCCATTTCTGGACGCAAAATGAATTGCGTCAGGCTCAGGAAGCAGATGTGACATGCTCCACCGTTATTTCTTTGTTAAATGCGCACACGGTGAGACCTCCTAAGGATCTCGTAAGAGCGGAGAATACAGAAACTATTAAATTGTTAAACCAATGGAAACAGTTAACTGTAGTGAATGGGGTGTTATGCAGGAATACGCTCGACCCCCATTCTCTCATAACTCATCAACAACTCGTTATACCTTTCCTCTTACGAGAGGACATATTAATATTCTGCCACAGCCATCCCACCGCTGCGCATTTTGGAAGGGAGAGAACCCTAGACAAAATACGCACGCGATATTACTGGCCAGGCATGAATTCGCGTGTGCGCGATTGGGTTAAATCCTGCCCGAGATGCGCACTCATTAAACCAGGGCTGGGAATGGCTAAGATGCCGTTGCAGCAACAAATGACAGGCCAACGTTGGGGACGCCTATCCTGTGACTTTGTCTCAGGATTTAAGCGCACTAACCGAGATAATTTGGTAATGTTGGTAGTACAGGACCACTTTACTAAATATGTACAAGTCTACCCATTATGTAACCAAACAGCGGCGGTGGCCGCGCAAGCATTGGTGGATAACTGGATACTAATTTTCGGGGCTCCCCTTATATTACACTCAGATCAGGGCAGGGAGTTCGAGTCGGAATTATTCCAGACTATGCTCAAACTGATAGGCTGCTATAAAACCCGCACGAACCCTTACTGTCCCAGATCCAATGGCTTAGTTGAACGATTTAATCGAACCTTAATTTCTGCTCTGGCCTGCATGGTCAATGAAGATCAGAGCGATTGGGATTTACATGCTAAGTATGTTGCACACGCATATAATTGCACAATACACGCCGCTACCGGGGTTACTCCCAATACGTTGGTGTTTGGGGAAGAATTGCGCCTACCATGTGATTTGCAATTCGGAGTGTTAGACAAACATTCAGACGACGCTTGCACACCGGCTTTCGTCCGATGGTTGGAATGTTGTTTCCACAATGCGTATGGCAGGGTGCGTAATAGCACAGAGAAAAGTATTCAAAGAAATAAAAATTCTTATGGGAATGCTGACTTCCCACGGTTTGCAGTGGGTGACTTGGTGTTAAGATACCATGCCCCCACGGCACACATTAAACTCGCACCAAACTGGGACGGGCCTTGGAAGATTACTGAGGTCATATCCGATACGACGGTTATAATTAAGACGGCGTTATCAGCCGCTCGTAAATCAAATACAGGGCGTTTGAAATTGTACACCGGGCGGATTCCGCCAGATAGCCAAGACGGCGATAAATTAATTAACGCCGACTCGGCGCGGAAACCCGATACGGCGCAATCTCCGGACGGTACACAGCTGTTGGTTTCCACCAACCGAGGTGAACCAAGCGCCGGGTTGAGCAACCGTTAACAGTTAATAGTTCAAACCATCGGTGGATAAAATTACAAATAGCATCGGTTTATATTATATTTTATATACCCGTACATGCATTACTTGGGGGGCAATTTCATACTATTTGGGTACTGAGGAAGCGTAATTATATAAATACATAATACCCGCCCCAAGAAATGCGACAACAAAATTGCGTTCATCACTAAGCGTTTAGTCTAAAAAAAGGTAACAATAGCATAGCAGTACACATATCCTTCTTATCGGGGTTCCCGGTGGGCTGCCCGCACGCAAGAGGCGATACAACGTGCCCACCGCTTCTTCGTCCCTCCATTTGCGTGCACGCCGTCCACTAGCCGTTCATAGTAGGTGGCGCCCCTGAACGTCACCGTGGCGGCGATATCTGCGGTCGGCTCTCCGTGTTGCTCGTTTAGCCGCCGGAGGATGTTATTGTACAAAGTCAGGGCGGTGTCAACGGCCTCCTGCGACAAATAAAAATAACGGTATTATAAGAAATAAATTGGTAATACCACCGGAGTTATCGAGCTAATTCAACCCTTGCTTGTCAATAAAAATAACGGTATTGAAAGAAATAAATTGGTAATACCACCGGAGTTATCGAGCTAATTCAACCCTTGCTTGTCAATAAAAATAACGGTATTGAAAGAAATAAATTGGTAATACCACCGGAGTTATCGAGCTAATTCAACCCTTGCTTGTCAATAAAAATAACGGTATTAAAAAAAAATGGTAATACCACCGGAATTATCGACCTAATTCAACCCTTGCTTATCCAGGGTTTCATTACCAACATGGGAGAACACCGGAATACTTCGCGCATCATAAAGGGTTGAAACCAGTATGACGGCCGTACTTTAAAGATTTCCTTTCCACGATGGCGAAACAAAAACTAACCTGATCCGCGTGAGGGCGCGGATGCGCCCTATGATAGGCCGCGTATTGCACGGCCGTCCACCTCCGCCGGGCCTGGTGGTTTGCGTCCACCAGGTTGACACCGGCGATCGTTGCCACGCTGACCCTCCCCGTGTATACGGAGCGCAGAAGGGAAAGGGACTCTTCCCTCCGTATCCCCAGGCCGCCCAGGATGTCGGTTGAATACGGCGTCCACGCAGTTGTCCTCCGGGTACGCCTATCCCGGGACGTCACGTCACAGATCCCGGCGCAGAGGATCACGTACTCCGGTCGGAATTCCCTGAAAAGAAATAAGACGTTTCGATTTCCTTCGCAGTTTGCTTCCACGGGCCGCGCATTTTTTTTGTCAGGCAGATTTATAATACTAATTTTTTTTAATAGTTATAATAATAATTATAATTATTATACAATATTATGAATGTAAATGTAAAATCTTGCTGGCTGACCAGCGACCTATTTTAAAATTTCACGTACCGTATTCCCGCCACCGACAGTCGCATGGCATCCATATAACCCTTTCCAGGGTGCGAGAAGACAAGCATCTCGTGCTCCTCCACGAGCCGGTCTAGCAATCCTTGCAGACCGGCACCCCGGGAGTCGCAGATTATTGCGACACGCATATTGTCAGAAGAGGAGGTACCAACAGATTAGTTGCGTGTGTACACCTCAGAGTTCCACTGAAATGTGCCCCAAGCACCGTGCACACAATCGTTAGAACGATCAGCTGTTGCCAGTGACGAAGTAGTGCGTAATATTTACGTCGATTTTACTGTTGTTATTTTTCACACGGGGTGTAGAGCATTTAGATGATTGTGAAAGAAAACAACAGAAAATAAATACTGATAGCCATTTATTGTAGATCAGGGAAATTTTATTATAAAGACCGGCACGAAATTTGCGCACGGCGCATGTATAGGTAGTGATGGGGACGTACGCATTTTGCGCACAGTTCACCCTAGCGGAGAAATCCTTTTGGACTGTCACAGGGGACTATCTGCATGTGACGTCATGGCACAGTGTTTACTCTAAGGAACGTTCCAAGATATGACTATAACTAACGACAAATGCGTGATAAAATAAATAAATGAACGGAGGATTACATTACATACACTATACGTATACTATCGTAGAGGGAAAAATAATTGTCCATTAAGAGTAAGCGATAACGGTGATACGTGAATGAAAACAAACCCGGCGTAAACAGCGCGTGATAAAAACAACCCGTAAATAAAAAGATATTATTTACGTATCAACATTATATCTTAACAAATTAAAATGGATATACGGTTGATATGTACCGAAGGTAATCTGGGTTTCAGCTCCCCAACACCCTTATTCGTACTATGATCACCCGGATTAATGCTAAACAAAACTAAAACTGTGTTGGTAATATTGCGAACGGGTCGAGTTGTTGACACCCTTTCGGCTACGTAAGAATTATATAAGTAAACCTTTATCGATAAAATTCGTATTAAATTTGTCGTAAAAAATATATATGTTCGTAAATGCGCTGACTAACGATTAGAGCCCCTAATCGCCCCTTTTATAAATGTTAAACACTTTATTAGGGTAAATGTCAGCGCAATACACGACTTCAGTAGATCGAATGAATTCGTTCCAAAAAGGAAAAGCTTCGTGAAGGCGGCCCCGTTGCCGTGACCTAATTTGCGCGGGAACCGGGTCAACTCGGTTTTCCCGCCTAAACGCGAGTCTGCCATTGGTCAACGGCTGGCAGGAACGCGCTACCGCGCACTGGCCGCTAGCAGGGCCGTACAGAACTTCAGTCTTAACTCAGCTTGCACTGAGTGTAGACTCCACCCACCTTTTCGGCACACTCGTCGGTTTTTCCAGTCTATTTTCTAATAGCCTGGGTACTCTCGCAAGTAGGCAGCTACTTTCGTGAGGGGGACCAAGAGTACGCGTTTTTGAGCTTGTCGGTTATCTACCACAACAAGTCCGTAACAAATCACTGCTACTGATTATCGGCCGGAAGACAGGCCTGATCGCGCAAGCGGTCAGGCATGGAACCGGCTGCCTCCGCCTTAGGAGGATCGGGGGTGGGACCCGATCAAAACCCTCTCGTCTGCAAGGTTGTGCGGAAAAGCACCGGTCGGGTATCGGTGTTAACAGTAAATGACTGGAATCTCCTCACCCCTGAAGAGAGACTGGTCGAAGGTCTTTCCCTGGTGTTAGACAACGCTTCCGCGGAAGCAACCTGTAGTCAGTCTGGGCCCACCTCGTGGGCTGACAGCGAGACAACCACCCCTCACGTCAGCCCCATGGCGACTGAGGAGGAATTTACTTTGGTCACCAATCGGCGCCCGAAGGATCATGATCAAGAAGATGAGCCTACCCCCTCATCTTCAGGTAAGTCGTCTAATGTTCGACTTTCTAAAGCAGAGGCAGTGAGACGTTCACCACGAAAACGGTCGTCGGAACGTGTGGCTGCGCGAAACCCTTCCGCACGGGAGGCGGAAGGAAAAATTCCTGCCACAACATCAAAAGCTGTGACAAGGGATTACGTGTCAGATGAGGAGGATACACCACCTGCTGACCCAACTTTGGACCCACTTTACGGTACGATGGCACTTCGTCTCGACCGGCTGGAGAAGGGTGAGTTACAATGGGATAGCGATATCCCAGTTGCTACTATTCCTGAGAGGTATCCCCACTTAGTGAATTGCGGTTACAATAACCGCACTCTTGGTTCTGTCCCTATAAGGAAGGCAGCTGAATTGGGTATGTTGCAGGAATCTATACTGCGGGAGAGATATTTCGACCCCCCACGCCCGAACCGTACATTAGCCATGTATAGGTTGCCCCCAACACCTACTGGCCGATGCAAATTGCGCCTCCCCCCTGTCCAACGGGAAAATGGGGAGGATTCAGATGTAGAGGACTGGGTAGATGATCATCAATCCGGCCTTCAGCCCTATGTACAGCGTATCCACAGTGTCATCACTGAGGTGCGTGGTCTAGCTAAGTCGCCTTATCGGCCGCAAGATATTGCGCACTTGAAATTTGTTAGGCATACTTTCCGCCCAAAAGACAAGTGTCTGTTCTGTAAATATTTCCTGGAACGCGCAAACGCAATACCAGAAAACTTGAAACACCCTAACCGCCGCTATAGGCGTTGGGATGTATTGGCTCGTCACATTTGTGAAGAGCATTTGTATACTGTGCCGAGATGGTCGTGCGACGACCACCGTTCCGCAGCGTGCCCGTTCACTAAATCGACGGGTAAACCCTTCTCGACTCACCGAAGGGGTCTGATGTTACGCCATTTAATGTCGTACGGCATTTGCGCCAAGTCGTGTCACAAGCGCCCGCAGTCCACCATAAGGAAATTGGCGCGTGTAGCTCAAGATCCGTCCTTGTCGGATAACTGTAGGTATACCTTCATTCCGGAGTTTAATGCCGAGCGCGGCCGCCAAATTCTCGCCGAGACTTTGCGGTTACCGATATCTGCGCACACTGTAGCAGTGTGCATATACGGAGGCGTCACCTTAGGCGAAAAAGCTTATTTTTCCGCAGGCAGACGCCGTCTTAAAGAAAAGTTAGATAGAGAGGACGGTATCATTACCCGTCCTACCACGTCCGGGGGCCGTGGCCACAGGTCCCGCCGAGGCCGTCCCCAGCCCCCACAACCCCCCCCCGTTAGAGCGGATAAAGTCGAGTCAGGTATTTCTTATGCCTCAGCGGTGGTG
>CM059198.1:0-257812 GCA_030323885.1 Branchipolynoe longqiensis
ACACCCGACATACACAGACACACATACACCCGACCTGACTTTGCAGAGAGAGAGACACACACACAGACAGAGACACATAGACAGATGCACACAGACAGAGGCAGACACACACATACATACACACATATATACACACAGATATACACAGACATTACCATACATACATATACACACAGACAGACACACATAGATAGACACAGACAGACATGCATAGACAGCACATCAGACACAGAAACACATAGACATGCACACACCCGACATACACAGACACACATACACCCGACCTGAGTTTGCAGAGAGAGAGACACACACAGACAGAGACACATAGACAGACGGACACAGACAGAGGCATACACACACATACATACATACATACACACAGACACACACATACATGCACACATACACAGAGACAGACAGACACACACATACACATACACACCCACACATACACACATACACAGAAACACACAGATAGACACACACAGATATACACACAGACAGATACACACAGATACATACAGACATACATAGACAGACACAAGCAGACAACAGGCACACATTATATTTAGTTAAAAACCATAGTGACATGGGCCTATGGCACTAATCCTTTCCCAGAATGTGCGTCCCAAACAGAAATGCCTACCTACAGTCCTGTAAGGTTCCAGGTCATCTCACATCACGTGGTCAGCGCGAGATGACCATCTGGGTCATAGCCACAGGACTTTTGGCAAGCTTGTCGAAATTATTTTTGGTTCTTTCAGCTCATATTACTTCAAAACTAATCATCTTTAATCAAAATCACTCCGGACTAATGATTAGTAGCTTGTAACGATCAATTTGATATATTTATCTAAAAAATAAGACAAAAATTCAAGTGCCATCGGACCATGTAACTTTAACGAATCTGTCGGATCTTGTCAAAAAATAATGCAAAATTATTTTAAGTACTGGAGGAGAACCTAAGATGGTTGCACAAATGGCCATTATTCAGGTATTGTAATCCTTTAAATCCCTTGCCTTACCCAAGTAGGATTTTTATTTCTGCCTTGGTACAAACACTGCACTATAGAGTAGGCCCCTCTAGGGTTGGTTGTTGGAGTTTTACGTCGTGGCAACATCTAAGGTCATATCAGGACGGGTACCGACTTGTGACAGTGCGCACTCATGGTGACTTTATATTCTTGCCCCATTGGGAGACCAGGCCACCAGCACCATAACCTGATATCCCACTCAGTCACATTATTCTGACACTGAGCCGGCCAGTCCTTGCTCTATCATAATAATGATGCCGAGCGCTTGGCTAGGAAGCGACAAGTATAAATTTGATATGCCATGGGTTCGAACCCCACGATCTATCAAACCCGGAGACGGACGCCCAACTCATTCGGCCATCTCAGCTGGTCGACTAGAGTTGGGCGAAGTCTGGTTGGTTAAATGTGGAGAAATGTGACTGAGTGAGATGGTTTGTCATGGTGCCAGTGGTATGTCAATGAAGTAACACTATATGACCGTCATTGGTGCGCATCGTCACTTATATAATCTAAACGATGTTGGGTTGTAAAACCCCAATCAAATAAGGAGTCACAACGGGCCTAAACTAAAAAGTGTTATCGTGGTTTGTATCAATTGAATTTTTTTCACTTTGGAAATTGTTCAAAGTATTTTCTAGAACCGTACGACCCTTTAAATGTGTTTTTTTTAAAGTTGCTAAGAAGAATGATAGATATTCACTGTAAATAAAATACATTTATTTTCATTTTTGTTTTAAAGCTGCATAGTCCGATGAAATATCAAATTTTCAAAACCAAACCAATTATCTAGATTTGATTTGACAAATCTACCTTAGATATTGATGCACTTATTAAGCATTTGTTTCTGCGTAGAAGGCAATACTGAGTCAATTTAATAGAACCTGTTACTGCAGAAGTCTATGGTGTCAGAGTTTTGGCAAGCCTGCCAAAACTAATTTTCTATGTTTGCACTCAAAATATCTAAAAGGTTTACCATTTAAAATAAAAGTAACTTTGAACTAATGTAAAGTAGATACTAGAGATCAATCTAATATATTTATCTCAGAAAAAATACAGAAATTCAAAACCATCGGACTATGCAACTTTAAGTGTCACAGTGCCAAGTGAAAAATCAGAAATGTGGAACTTCTAAAGTATTTTTTAGTTTATCCGAATGCAAATTTATTGGTAGTTGTTGACACTCCATAACAGAACACTTTATTTAACAAACAGAAGTGTAAGCTATAAATAGTTGAGTAGTACTGACGCTCTGTTCTTCTGGTTCTGAAACGTTACTCCGCTATAATGCTAAGACACCTCTTGCAGTACTGCCACTATGTGGCGGGCCTGGTCGGCATCGGACTGTCGCGTCTCTTCTCGGCGTCGGGAGTCGAGGCGCCGATTGTCGGGGCCGACACGCGACTGGCCAATTCAATGGGGCTATTTCTGCAGAAAACCAACATCATTCGCGACTACCTGGAAGATGTCCTCCAAGGAAGGCTCTTCTGGCCTAAAGAGGTAGGCTACGTGTACATGTGAAGTAACTCTCAGGTAAAGGCGAGTCACTTTGGCTGATGTTGTGTCGTTGACACTAGTTCTATTGCTATTTACACTATTCACGCGTGACCTAATTCGGCATCAGAACGAGGCTGAGTACACATGGGTATTGGAAATGGCCATAAGACACTGCTGTGTGCCAATGTGTATGAACTACTACAGAAATTAAAGGAGTAACATTTGAAGATATCCACTTTTGAAACTATCATATTCATTTTTGCATACCTTTTTTCTATTTATTGGTCAATTTTCATGAAGATTGAGTGATGATCAGATGCATTTCAGTAGGCAATGTCAACAAAGTCGCTCACCCTGGTTGCCAATCTTTTCTTAAATTCAAAATTGCATAACTTTCTTTATATATATATATTTAACAAATATATTTTAACCGTTTTAAAGCTTTTATTAATTTGTAATGACTAAGACTAGTTGTTTAACTGTGCAGACTTGAAGTTGACAGTCACATTGTAGTTAAAGTGGGAAAATCACCATGTAAGGGTCACCCAATCTTCGTGAAAATTGGCCAATAGATAGAAAACAGGTATGCAAAGCTGGATATGGTAGTTTAAAAAATGAATACCCTCAAATTTGATTGATTTCGCTAGATATTGGTCGATGAAAAAATATTCGCAGCAGTTTCCATACACAAATGTAGAGCGGATCCTCGCAGACGCGTACCTGGCCTCGGTCTGGTTTCAACATGGCCGCTGCGTGAATAGCATCACTAATCAAGCGCACTGTAATGAATGGGGTTTTCTTTACTGTCTTTAATCATATATTTTGGGAGAGCATTTAATCATTAATGAAAGCATGTTTACAATATTGCCATAAATGAGCTCTGTGAAAAAGGCCAGGATACCAGGCACCAGTCTTGGTGGTTGTTTAAGTTGGGGTGGCTCCATCTGTCTGAAGTCCTATCGGTCGAGCAGAACCTCCCATAACACAAGAAAACCGCATCTGCATCTGCATGCATTCACAACATGTCTAGAGAGGGTGCTCATAATCCAAGATGGCTGACCGCTGATTGCTAAGTAATGACGTCACGTGCACTCCCTCTATCATGTCCAAAGAGCAATCAGTTTGCAAGCTTCTGGTGTCGTAATAATGTCTAGATTTGTAAATAATGGAGGCATTCGACTGGGCCCTTTCTATCCGCAAGATTTACGGATGGATCGGATGGAGCCACAACACACATCCGAATCATACGTATATAAACCCACTTCCGGTCCCAGTCGAATAGGAATTTGTTAGGAAATATTTTGATATTCGCATAGAGAGGCCCTGTCGAATTCCCCCAATGTGTTTGCAACAAGAAAATTCCGATGTAGAAATGCGGGTCATTTTGCCACATCTACCTGACGTCGGGAATCCCATGATGCAGTAACGTGTGTTGCCGCGTTTTTGCGACAATGTGCGATTGGTGGGTGGTGGGTGGTGGGTGGTAGAGCAGGAGCGGCTCAGTCATGCGGAACGGCCGAGTGCACCAAGGTGCTGGGACTGTGTATCAGACCGGACGCGGTGGCTGAATCGGTAGAGCGCAGGCCTCCCTAGGTACAAGATTCACCCCGTACTGCTGCAGTAGGGGTGCAAACCAACCTTATGTAAAAGCTGGCGAAAATGCGGGTCAAAGAATTCAGAGCCTAATTTCACAATGTAAGAAGCAAGAATTATTCTTTACACATGTCTTATTGATAGCCCGCTAACTTTGAGTTGAAAAATATAATATAATAGCTAGTTTAATAAGATTTAAAAGTGAAATCGATGGCGTTCTACGGCCGCCATCTTGTCTTTTTGCATTCTCTCCCATTTCACCAACTATGTGCCGATATATGTAGCCATTGGATCCTGGAACCGCAGTTTCTATACTAAAGCTATTTTCGCCCGTATTTAGACTACGTGGTCCTTCACCCATGTACTACAAGTACAGGGTGAATCTTTTATCTAAGGCCTCCCGTGCTGTGGGGGAAGGTCGGGAGTGCAATCCCCGGTGGAGTCAAATCAATGACTTACAAAATTGATACTTGTCGTTTCCTAGCCAAGTGCTCGCCATTATTAGGATGGGGCAAGGACTGGGTGTCAGGATAATGTGACTGAGTGGGATATCAGGTCATGGTGCTAGTGGCCTAGTCTCCCAGTGGAGCAGCACTATAAAGTCACCATGAGTGCGCACTGTCACAAGTCGGTACCTGTTCTGGTATGACCTTAGATGTTGCAATGCCATAAAACTTCCATTATCCAACCAACCGTGTGCCGTTCTTAGTGTTCTAATAAAGCCGTGTGTGAAGGCGATTATTGTCCGATGGTTTGATTTTCTGAAGAATAAAATAGATTACCGATTAGTCGGTATAATCTACCTTACTTTAATTTGAGTAACTTTTATTCTAAATAGCTAACTTTTAAGTGAAAGCATGTCAAATTAATGTTGGCGGATGTGAATCCGTGTTCAGTAGTAGGGGTACATTGACTCCGTACTCGGCTGTACATGGCACTGAGCACTAATGACACTGTGCACTAATGACACTGCACTAATGGCACTGTGCACTAATGGCACTGCACACTAATGGCACTGTGCACTGATTGCACTGCACTGATGGCATTGTGCACTAATATCACGGTGCACTAATGGCACTGTGCAATGATGGCACTGTGCACTAATGGCATGGTGCACTGATGGCACTGTGCACTGATGGCACTGTGCACTGATGGCACTGTGCACTGATGGCACCGATGCGCAATTTGAAAACTAAATACTTGGGGGAAATGTGCTGTTTGGCTTTTCACAAGTCGTTCTATTTTGTTGTCATTCATTGTGTCGTTATGGTTCACTGAGCTCGCCTGTGGGCACTATATACCCTAATGTCATACTATATTGCCCTTATAAGTAACTTATTGTCATATATTTGTATAAATAATTGTATTTATTCACGGCCCAAATACCAGCATCCTTGAGACTACCTTGTGGTAAACAGACCATGTAAGACCAGGGTAGGCCAGAGTGACAAATCTACTTGCCCAAGTCCAAGTCAGCGAGTTGAAACAGAAATCTGCCACTGCAGATTTGAAAAATAATGACTTGCCTGTTTGGGCTGGTTACCAAGAACTTCACCTGCACGATCAAGTAAACTAGGTTCCCCGGGCAACCAGGCAGTCCTTATTGTCCTACGCTTAGGACTGTGTGAAACATGTGTGATGTGTCGTTGCCAGGTGTGGTCTGAGTACTGCAAGGACCTGGTCGAGCTGTCTCACCCCCACAAGCTGCCCGAGGCCCTGGCATGCCTGAACCGCCTCATCACCGACGCTCTTCGACACGTGCCTGATGTTATCACTTACCTGTCGCGAATCCACAACCAGTTCATCTTCAACTTCTGCGCCATTCCACAGGTAGCCCGCCATTTTGTGTCGTTTTGAATCTTTGGTGTTATGAACGCTGTAAACTTAAAACACAGCCCGTGCCTGGTTCGAATCCCTCACCTACTCTGACATATGCAGCCTCTTTACATGTTACCAAAGCCACTGTCGCTGGAGTGGAACCGCTTCTTTTTTTTTTTATAAATGAATTTTATTCATATAAATCTTTCGTCAGTGCCGTAGCACGGGTCTTCAGACCGTAAGTGTTACAGTGTTAAATAGTTATTTACACAACACAAATTTTACTTTAAAATGACATGGTTTTTATAGTAAATTGACCTCGGGCTTCTGGTGTTGTAATAATGGGTAGATTCCACAACTGTAACGGTAACACCCCAGTCGTGTGCCCTGCCACTTACTGTACCGTCAGCACCTGTGTAAGACGAGCTACAGGTGTGTATTAATAGCGTAGTGACCTCATGGTCTTTGCATTGACACAATTATTCAGAAGAAATATTTAATGCACTCCCCCCCCCCCCCCGAATAAATGCCAATCAGATGCTACTCAATGAGAGAGCATTTGTTGGTGTACAAAACTGTCCTAATTCATGCCCGGAGTCCTCAGTAATTTATTATGTTCTTGGTTTTGCCCCCCCCCCCCCCACACACACACATCTTTATAGTGCTGTACTCCATTAGCGGGCCGTTTTCATCCAATTTGCCTTGCTCTGTTTGGTTGGCTCTTCATTCAGGTGATGGCGATCGCGACACTGGAGCGGCTTTACAACAACCCAGCGGTGTTTTGTGGTGTTGTCAAGATCAGAAAGGGTGAGGCAGTGTGCATGATGTCGAAAGCCACTGACTTGGACATGGTCAAGGCTATCTTCTCACACTTCACATTAGCCGTGAGTACCAGCACTGTGAATGCAGGGAGGGCCTAGCGGTTGGAGCATCCTAAGGGTTCATTCTTTGGCTGAGTCAAACTAAACTGATACTTAATCGCTGAATTACTTGGTGCTCCGCGTGGTTTTCTCAGGATAATTTAACTGAGTGAGGTATTGGATCATGCTGTCAATGGCATGGTATCTCAATGGGGCAGCACTATGAAGCCGTAAGTCAATACCTGACGCCCCCATGTTGCTAGGACATAAAAGCTATTCTCTGACTGCTCTGGATCTAAAGATATACCAATCAATTTAAAGGTAATTAAAAGAAATCATGCCAAATTTGAGCAGAACCCAAACTTACGGGTGATGTGTTCAGAGAGTGTACTAAATGCCCATTCTGGGGCTCAGGCATGTACCTCGAGCAGGCTAGTGAAGGAAAAGTAGACCTACCTGGATACAAGAATAGAATGGGAAGCATTATAAAAAAGATATTAAACTAATAAGAGAATATGCTACATATAAAGTATGATATATTTGATGTATTAACCTTATCAGAAAGGTGGCTCAATAAAAATCACAAGAAGCAGGTATACAACCTGGAGGCGTATGAACTATTCAGATTAGATAATCTACAGGAGAGGATGGAAATGTCAAACGAGGAGGGGGTGTGGCCATATATGTAAATAGCAAGCACCAGGTTATAGAAAAAAAACTGAGTGAATACAACACATCAACCGATGATGACATAGAAATTATGTGGGTACTGTACTAATTGAAAACAGCAAGCAAATCAACATAGCAGTAGCCTCAGTATATAGGCCACCAAGGGGTAATGTAAATAAATGTATAGACCACCTAGAAGAGGCAATTGAAAATATCACAAGGAACAAGAATATAGATGTTTTTATCCTGGGAGATATGAATATAGACTATAGTAAAAACAAATAAGGATCAAGAACAAATGAAATCATTAGTAAAGCAAATGGGCCTACAGCAACTGATAGATGAAAAGCAAGACTGGCAGACACCAGCTCTACTCTAGACCTAATTTTGACAAACAGTGCACATATCAAGAAAAAAAGCACAAGACCATGGGGGATAAGTGACCATGAATTAGTCTATGCAACTATAAAAAAAAATCACAGTGAAGCACAAGATCGAAGTAAAACCTAATGACCACTAACACAGCAAAGTGAAGACATTCAGAGAAATTAACTATTGGTAACCAAACAATTATCCAATTGTAGAATGAACAAACTCAGAGGTTTGGGGGATGTGGGAGAATGCTTACAAACAGAGAAAGAATGCATGGAGTAGTTAACTACACCACAACTGAAGGAGATAAATAGAAGGGGAGTCACAAGACTATTACTGTCTAGCGGCGAAAACAAGTCATTAGACTTAACCGTTATGGGCAGCATAAATACACCCATCACAAAAAAAAACTGCAAGCAAATACAAAAGTAACAAGCAAAGAATGAATGATACTTTATAGTTCCTATCACTCTTCCAGCATATATTTGAATAAACTAAAACTGCAAACCTCCCCTGAAGAATAACTGTTAATGACTGTCAATGTTACAGTTGGAAGAACAGTTCCCTATTTCAGTATTTGCCCGAGTCCACAACTGTCCACCCTATATACATGTTTACTAAATCTCTGCCCATCTGCTAGATAGACTAGATCACCATTCCAGCCGCGTGGTGCATTATGGGGTGCGTGGAAGAAAAACAAACCCCCCGTGAGGCACATGGGTGCAGTTATGAAATGTGCTAGTTTCAGCTCATTTCAGCTCTTATTTGAAACTTAAATCACAAACTAAAACAATATATATAATAAATTATCTTTTATCTAGCATTGCATTTAGATCAATCTAATCAGCACATCTTATACCATCCTCATTTAGATTGAGAAAAAGCTGGGCAATTAAACTAGTGTTAGAGCCATAGCCAGAGTCAGTTTTACTCATTTTATTCATGTTTTTATTCATATCCTACGGTTAATAACATTTGTTGGGCTAGGAGATGGGTAGGGTTAATCAGACATTGGTTATATATTTCTTTGAAACAAGTTTTTGTTGACACATTTGACATTTTAATATTTAGAACAAGAATTACTTATGTCTAATAAATGGTGATGTAAACAGCAGCCTGTAAAGTGACTGAAATTGTATGTTTCTTAGCTCAAAATGCTTAATTATGGAGAGTTGTGTCTTAAACATATTCACTATATTATTATATTGCATCCATCCATCCATGTTTGTGCTAAATTGTTATGTATTTTTGATTAATTTTGAATAAAATCAAAGTTTTTCCCTATGCGTATCAGCAAACTCAATGGCCATATGTCTTTGCTGCCAATGACGTTTTCAGCGCATGCGAAGTCGGAACGGTGATCTCATCTCTTCAGTTAACGATCAGCCTATGGGCGTGTTTCAGATCCAACAGCGGATACCACGTGACTCACCTCTCAGCGCGCGCACCCGAATGGCCGTGACATGCGCACTGAATGCTGCGCAGACCAGCAATGCGTGCGTACCGTCACGCCGCTCTCCGCTGCTGTGTCTGTCAACCGGCATGCTGACGGCCGCCATCTTGTGGAACTATTGGACCGCGGTCACCAAGTGGTCCGGCGCTTGGAGTGCGTGAAGCAGCGTTCCACTAGATAATCACAGGTGCCTGGAGTGCGTCAAGCAGTGTTCCTCTGGACATTTACAGGTGCCTGGAGTGCATGAAGCAGCGTTCCTCTGGACAGTTACAGGTGCCTGAAGTGCGTGAATCAGTGTTGTTCCTCTGGACAGTTACATGTGCCTGAAGTGTGTGAATCAGTGGCATTCCTCTGGACAGTTACAGGTGCCTGAAGTGTGTGAATCAGTGGTGTTCCTCTGGACAGTTACAGGTGCCTGAAGTGTGTGAATCAGTGGTGTTCCTCTGGACAGTTATGGGTGCCTGAAGTGTGTGAATCAGTGGTGTTCCTCTGGACAGTTACAGGTGCCTGAAGTGCGTGAATCAGTGGCGTTCCTCTGGACAGTTACGGGTGCGTGAATCAGTGGCGTTCCTCTGGACAGTTACGGGTGCCTGAAGTGCGTGAATCAGTGGTGTTCCTCTGGACAGTTACGAGTGCCTGAAGTGTGTGAATCAGTGGCATTCCTCTGGACAGTTACAGGTGCCTGAAGTGCGTGAATCAGTGGTGTTCCTCTGGACAGTTATGGGTGCCTGAAGTGTGTGAATCAGTGGCGTTCCTCTGGACAGTTACGGGTGTCTGAAGTGTGTGAATCAGTGGTGTTCCTCTGGACAGTTACAGGTGCCTGAAGTGTGTGAATCAGTGGTGTTCCTCTGGACAGGTACGGGTGGCTGAAGTGTGTGAATCAGTGGTGTTCCTCTGGACAGTTACGGGTGCCTGAAGTGTGTGAATCAGTGGTGTTCCTCTGGACAGTTACAGGTGCCTGAAGTGTGTGAATCAGTGGCATTCCTCTGGTCAGTTACGGGTGCCTGAAGTGTGTGAATCAGTGGTGTTCCTCTGGACAGTTACAGGTGCTGAAGTGTGTGAATCAGTGGCGTTCCTCTGGACAGTTACAGGTGCCTGAGGTGTGTGAATCAGTGGCGTTCCTCTGGACAGTTACGGGTGCCTGAAGTGCGTGAATCAGTGGCGTTCCTCTGGACAGTTACGGGTGCCTGAAGTGCGTGAATCAGTGGTGTTCCTCTGGACAGTTACGGGTGCCTGAAGTGCGTGAATCAGTGGTGTTCCTCTGGACAGTTACAGGTTCCTGAAGTGTGTGAATCAGTGGTGTTCCTCTGGACAGTTACGGGTGTCTGAAGTGTGTGAATCAGTGGTGTTCCTCTGGACAGTTACGGGTGTCTGAAGTGTGTGAATCAGTGGTGTTCCTCTGGACAGTTACGGGTGCCTGAAGTGTGTGAATCAGTGGTGTTCCTCTGGACAGTTACGGGTGTCTGAAGTGTGTGAATCAGTGGCGTTCCTCTGGACAGTTACAGGTGCCTGAAGTGCATGAATCAGTGGTGTTCCTCTGGACATTTATGGGTGTCTGAAGTGCGTGAATCAGTGGCATTCCTCTGGACAGTTATGGGTGTCTGAAGTGTGTGAATCAGTGGTGTGCCTCTGGATAGTTACAGGTGCCTGAAGTGTGTGAATCAGTGGCATTCCTCTGGACAGTTATGGGTGCCTGAAGTGTGTGAATCAGTGGCATTCCTCTGGACAGTTACGGGTGCCTGAAGTGTTTGAATCAGTGGCGTTCCTCTGGACAGTTACAGGTGCGTGAATCAGTGGTGTTCCTCTGGACAGTTACGGGTGGCTGAAGTGCGTGAATCAGTGGTGGTCCTCTGGACAGTTACGGGTGGCTGAAGTGTGTGAATCAGTGGTGTTCCTCTGGACAGTTACGGGTGGCTGAAGTGCGTGAATCAGTGGTGTTCCTCTGGACAGTTACGGGTGGCTGAAGTGCGTGAATCAGTGGTGTTCCTCTGGACAGTTACGGGTGCCTGCAGTGCGTGAATCAGTGGTGTTCCTCTGGACAGTTACGGGTGTCTGAAGTGTGTGAATCAGTGGTGTTCCTCTGGACAGTTACAGGTGCCTGAAGTGTTTGAATCAGTGGTGTTCCTCTGGACAGTTACAGGTGCCTGAAGTGTGTGAATCAGTGGTGTTCCTCTGGACAGTTACGGGTGCCTGAAGTGCATGAATCAGTGGCGTTCCTCTGGACAGTTATGGGTGCCTGAAGTGCGTGAATCAGTGGCGTTCCTCTGGACAGTTACAGGTGCCTGAATGTGAATCGGTGGTGTTCCTCTGGACAGTTACGGGTGCCTGAAGTGCGCGAATCAGTGGTGTTCCTCTGGACAGTTACGGGTGCCTGAAATGTTTGAGTCAGTGGCGTTCCTCTGGACAGTTACAGGTGCCTGAAGTGTGTGAATCAATGGTGTTCCTCTGGACAGTTACGGGTGCCTGAAGTGTGTGAATCAGTGGTGTTCCTCTGGACAGTTACCGGTGCCTGAAGTGCGTGAATCAGTGGCGTTCCTCTGGACCGTTACAGGTGCCTGAAGTGTGTGAATCAGTGGCGTTCCTCTGGACAGTTACAGGTGCCTGAAGTGCATGAATCAGTGGCGTTCCTCTGGACAGTTATGGGTGCCTGAAGTGTGTGAATCAGTGGTGTTCCTCTGGGCAGTTACAGGTGCCTGAAGTGTGGTGTTCCTCTGGGCAGTTACAGGTGTCTGAAGTGTGTGAATCAGCGCCGTTCCTCTGGACAGTTACAGGTGCCTGAAGTGTGTGAATCAGTGGCGTTCCTCTGGACAGTTACAGGTACCTGAAGTGTGTGAATCAGTGGTGTTCCTCTGGACAGTTACGGGTGCCTGAAGTGTGTGAATCAGTGGTGTTCCTCTGGACAGTTATGGGTGCCTGAATTGTGTGAATCAGTGGTGTTCCTCTGGACAGTTACAGGTGCCTGAAGTGTGTGAATCAGTGGTGTTCCTCTGGACAGTTACAGGTGCCTGAAGTGTGTGAATCAGTGGCATTCCTCTGGACAGTTACGGGTGCCTGAAGTGTGTGAATCAGTGGCGTTCCTCTGGACAGTTTACAGGTGCCTGAAGTGTGTGAATCAGTGGTGTTCCTCTGGACAGTTACAGGTGCCTGAAGTGTGTGAATCAGTGGCATTCCTCTGGACAGTTACGGGTGCCTGAAGTGTGTGAATCAGTGGTGTTCCTCTGGACAGTTATGGGTGCCTGAATTGCGTGAATCAGTGGTGTTCCTCTGGACAGTTACGGGTGCCTGAAGTGTGTGAATCAGTGGTGTTCCTCTGGACAGTTACAGGTGCCTGAAGTGTGTGAATCAGTGGCATTCCTCTGGACAGTTACGGGTGCCTGAAGTGTGTGAATCAGTGGCGTTCCTCTGGACAGTTACAGGTGCCTGAAGTGTGTGAATCAGTGGTGTTCCTCTGGACAGTTACAGGTGCCTGAAGTGTGTGAATCAGTGGCATTCCTCTGGACAGTTACGGGTGCCTGAAGTGTGTGAATCAGTGGCGTTCCTCTGGACAGTTACAGGTGCCTGAAGTGTGTGAATCAGTGGCGTTCCTCTGGACAGTTACAGGTGCCTGAAGTGTGTGAATCAGTGGCATTCCTCTGGACAGTTACGGGTGCCTGAAGTGTGTGAATCAGTGGTGTTCCTCTGGACAGTTACAGGTGCCTGAAGTGCGTGAATCAGTGGTGTTCCTCTGGACAGATACGGGTGCCTGAAGTGTGTGAATCAGTGGCATTGCTCTGGACAGTTACGGGTGCCTGAAGTGTCTGAATCAGTGGCGTTCCTCTGGACAGTTATGGGTGCCTGAAGTGTGTGAATCAGTGGTGTTCCTCTGGACAGTTACAGGTGCCTGAAGTGTGTGAATCAGTGGCATTCCTCTGGACAGTTACGGGTGCCTGAAGTGTCTGAATCAGTGGCGTTCCTCTGGACAGTTATGGGTGCCTGAAGTGTGTGAATCAGTGGCGTTCCTCTGGACAGTTACAGGTGCCTGAAGTGTGTGAATCAGTGGCGTTCCTCTGGACAGTTACAGGTGCCTGAAGTGTGTGAATCAGTGGCGTTCCTCTGGACAGTTACAGGTGCCTGAAGTATGGGAATCAGTGGTGTTCCTCTGGACAGTTACGGGTGCCTGAAGTGCATGAATCAGTGGCGTTCCTCTGGACAGTTACAGGTGCCTGAAGTGTGTGAATATTAGATTGATCATTAGTATCTACTTTACATTAGTTCAAAGTTACTTTTATTTTAAATGGTAAACTTGTTAGATATTTTGGGTGCAAACATGGAAGATTAGTTTTGGCAAGCTTGCCAAAATTCTGACACCATAGACATCTGCAGTACCATGTTCTGTTAAATTGACTCAGTATTGCCTTCTACACAGAAACAAATGCTTAATAAGTGCATCAGTATCTAAGTTAGATATGTAAAATCAAATCTAGATAATTGGATTGGTTTTGAAAATTTGATATTTCATCGGACTACGCAGCTTTAAGTTACTTGACAATGAGGAGAGCCTTGCAACAGCAAGCACGGGCTTAATTGTTGGGAGAGAAATAAGTGATTCTTATTAGTCTATTTTATGTCAATTTACTGTTAACAATTATATATATATATAATTATATACATTTAGATTAATAGATATGAACATGTAATATATTCAGAGATATATACATATATCACTTGAACGTGCCGGGCATGACCTGAGATGGTCAGTTCTGTAACCAACTAGAAGCTCTGCACTATGTGTATTAAATTCATGTGACTATGTGTATTGTATTCAGATAGGGTCCACCACTGTTGTCAGAGATTCTCAAGTAGTGAGAAACCAAGTCGGTTCTCGTATAGACAAAGACCCTATAATACTAAGACGGCTCGCTCAGCCTGTACTGTGTAATCAAAATGATCAAACCCACCACTTGGTGCGCTGGCCATTCTCTTGGTTAAACAGGTGCTATGTTATATGTATAAATGTATATATGAATGTGAAAGATGTGTGATGATAGCGATGCTGATGATGATGTGTATTTGTTCATAGCAATTTCATATTGATGTGTATTCATACTTACCTATCTCATGTATAATATAATTGTATGTATTTACATGTGAAACACCAACCAGCAGCTGGGCTGATCAAACCCACCACAAGGTGGCACTGCGAAATTTACATTACCATGGGGGAGATAGGGAGTGAGCCGTCTTAGTATTATAGGGTCTTTGATATAGATGAGGTGTCAAAGTACAATTTGTTAATTAATGAATTGGTAATGAAAAACATATCATTAGAATAGTCATAAACACCTTGCTGTTTCTGTGAAGAAAAAATGTTATAAATAGAATTTCTATATGTAATTCGAATTAAAATAAAGAGATAATCTAATTTTGCCTACAAGTAGAACATTGTGGGGCTTGTATTGGGGAATTAGGGACTGACTAGATAACCAGCATCGTCTGTTCTAAGAAAACAAATTAATATGTAATTAATGACAAATAACCAGGAATGAGAAAATCATCCTCTGGGGGCAGCGACTCGGTCAAACAATGTGATCGACAGCTGACTGCATGGTGAGAATTACCGGCAACTTGAGTAGCCTCACCCAGCACCTGACAAACAAAGCCGGGCGTCGGCCTCGAGCCCTTCAGCCCCGCATTCATCGACACCGGGGCGACTGGGTTTTACATCTTAGCAACATCTAAGGTCATATCAGGAAGGGTACCGACTTGTGACAGTGCGCTAAAATGGCAACTTTATAGTGCTGCCCCACTGGGAAATCAGGCCACCAGTGCCATGACCCGATATCCCATTCAGTCACATTATCCTGACGCTGAGCTAACCGGTCCTCGCCATATTATTAATGTCGAGCGCCAGACTAGGAAGCGATAAGTATCAATTTTATAATTCATTGGTTTAACTCGATTGGGAACTGAACTCCTGATCTCCCACACGCGAGACCCGCGGTCTTCCAATTCGGCACGGGCTCGTGGGACAGACCCAGAGTGGCGGAGGCTGTCCTGGCTCCTCGGGCAGCGCCTTCAAGGACAGTCGGGAGGGTACCGTCTCTCTGATTCCACCAGGTAGGGGTCAATCGCACCAGCAAGTGCAGTGAATCGTCACTTTAAAGGGTATATTCTTAAGGGGCCTGATGTGTGTGCACGATTGAAGGTTAATATTTAGTACTCAGTCATAGTTATAGTAAAGCTATTGAAAATAAGTATGGGGTTTTTTCCTCAAATAATTGAGGTACTATATAGACAGTACATTTTGACTTGTTTGCATTCTACAAAGTTACAACCCTAAGCAAGAAACGACAACAAAACGAAAATTATTAGTAAAACAAAATTTTAAAGATTTGAATCAAATTTGACTAGTGCTGCCTAGCGGTGAAAACAAGCGCTAACACACTTATCCATTATGCGCAGGGTAAATGAATATATCACAAAAGAAACTAAATATTAATAAATAAATTGTGGTTAGAAAATGAGATTTCACACTGGAGGGGGCTATTGAGCCATGCCTGATCCCTCCCCTGATATCGACGCATGGGCAAGGTCAGGCGAAGGCACTGTGCCCAGTCGCTCTAATTGCGCCCAATAACCACCTTGAGTGTCCGCGGGGGCGCCGCGCACCTCCTGCGTGTGGTTGTGCCATCACCTATAACACCTACACCAGTGCTGGACTGAACATCAATACCGAGATTATCTAACACAGGCAATGGGAGAGCATGACGTGGTTCAGGTGACCGAGACGCCCACTGCGTAGACGGCACGCAATCCCCTCCATACCTAATATGAAGAGAACACCATTACAGATTTTGCCGGGCAATGGCCCACACTCACCTCCTTGCGCAGTAAGGTAAGACCTGGTCACGGCACCAGTGTGATGGGGCCCCTTTGTTGGTGGCAGCCTTGTCATGGCGCTGCCCAGCGGCTACCATACCGCCACCTATCGCTGTAAACTGCGACGGTGACGGAGCAGTCCTTGCTGCCACCGTCTGGTAGTGGAGCTCATGTCTGGACTACTACAATATATTTTATGTCAGAAGGACACCCTCCCTCCCCCCCCCCCCCCTCCACCAAGTTTTTTTTACATCTGATTTACACGAATCTTAGCGATTACCCTCAAGTAAAAATCGGAAATCCACAGAAAATCGGAAATTTCTCATCTCTGATAATGGTAACCCAGAATGCAGCACTATATTGAAACAGGACTGTGAACAAGACCAGAATATAGCAGAGAACATAAATATATACACAGTCTCTGAATAGAGTCAGAGACAGAATATATATATATATGGGTTCTTCTTTGCTGCTGGTCCTAAAAAGGGGGAATCAGCGGTAAAAACTTAAATACGTCACCGCTTATCCTAGTTAGGCTTGTTGTGTTCCACATATATCCTATTTTAAGGCACAATTAAAAGAAAAGCCGTTTGGACCTCTACTGCAAGTCAGGGTGGCTTTGAACACGACTAAGTGGAGAACGTTACACGTGTTTTGGTGTGACACAAAAAGCCGCCTAGTGTCATATTTAGAACAAGACCCATATTTTTTCCTAGTACGGTTTTGAACTGCACTCACTAGGAGTAACTAAGTGCAATTTTATGAGGGTCCGTCCATTTGAGAGTAGAACAGAGGACTTCTTCCCTAACTTCTGATGTTCTTGGAATTGTAACACATGTTTCATGTAACATGTAACATGTAATGCATGTTTCATGTGACACTCAATAATGACTTAGGTTAGACACTGCTAATAGCATGCAAAAAATGTATTTGTTCAGGGCATTATTTGTACACATTACATGTATGCAAATATTTCTTTTGAGTGTTATAAGTTACTTGCAGGATGAAGATGACAACAGGTGAACACGTGTTTCTTCTTCATCGATGTGTGACACCCCACAGTAATAGCATCATAGCATAACATCCTGTTTATGACTTGACACCACATCATCAGTAGGTGTGTAGATGCCCACGGTATATTTGAAAATCATGGTGAGAACAGATTTGATCCATTTTTGGATTTTGTATCGTGAAATAAATTTTCGCCGTTACGCATGTTTCACCCGTGATACAAAGTTTTTATTTCACTTTTAATGCATTTTAGGAAATAATAATATAACTTTTGTGTTCAGAACTAGGCATCTATGATGCTATGCTATTTAAAGCAGCAGGGTTTGTCCTGGCTTGCATGGTTGGATATTGTGAAAATTGAAGGTGAATGCGTGTTTCATGACATGATACCTCATGAAACATGTGTTATGCTCACTTTCAAGCATCGTTGTTTTACACACAGACACTCAACAGTCCTAAAATTAGTTTTGACATTTTTGCATGTTACAACTTTGCAAATAAACTAGCTATGTTTGAATATTTTGGTCTACAGTGAAGTAGTTTCCAACACAAGCAGTTTCACCATTCCCATTTTTAGCTGTCATATTTGCGTGACAAATGAATCTATTTTTGCAATAAAAAATCAACCCAAAATTTTTTTTCTCACTGGATTGCTGTCATTGCTTCTTTGGGGTATAATGAAAGGAATTTTCTTAATTTGTATGAAAAGGAGAATTAATTTAGACGAAAACAGTTACCATGTGAGGGACGAACCAATTAGGACCAGCACTGAAAAAGAACCCATATATAGTGACAGTTCAACACAAAATTGGTCCAGGGATTGATGCAGAGCCTAGCTTTAACCTGTGCGCATTATATTTTAATTATCAACCTAATATATTTATTTTAAGAAATATAGCACACTAAAAACTATCGAATTTAGCTGCCGTGTTGTTGTGTGCATGGGCCCCCGATACTCCTACCGATCGCCATGTACGTGGGCACCTTTGAGGTCAAGTTGGCCACAATCATAGAAGTAGATTTAACCAATTTCAACTCGTGTCTACTGTTACAACGCTGATGTGTCCCAAGTTGCGAGCAGCTCGAAACTGATGGAAAATGCATGATCGTTTTATATTTAGATATAGTCCAATTTAAACAATTTCTTTGCTATATTCGTTGTTGATTAAGCACGGAAAATGTCAATCGGCGGCAATTGCTCCTCGTTGAATGCTTCTAAAACGTTTACTTTTCCCTAAAATGTTAAAAGTTCTGTTTGGCGTGTTAGGCGCTGTGTCCCTAAGTCGGCTGCTATTGGGAGGGTTGGTTGTTGGTTGTTGGGAGTCCTGGCAACATCTAAGGTCATATCAGGACGTGTACCGACTTGTGACAGTGCCCACTCGTGGCGACTTTATAGTGATGCCCCACTGGGGGGACAAAGCCACTCGCACCATGACCCGATATCCCACTCAGTCATGTTATCCTGACACCGAGCAAACCAGTCCTTGCCCTATCCTAGTAATGCCCGGTACCTGGCTAGGAAGCGACAAGTATCGAACTCCCGACCTTCTGCTTGCGCTCTACCGATTCGGTGACTGCGTCCGGTGTGCTATTGGGTGGGGGTTGGACTGTAGAACTGCATGGTGTTTTGGAAGATGGATCGGCCTTGACGGCTTATATCAAAGTGCACGGTGAAGGGGTCGTGGCGGCTCTGCCAGCACGACACCTCCAGGTGCTCCCCCGCCCGACTCTCGCCTTTGTAGGACACCGCCACGTGTTTGACTGGGTACAGCAGCACATCCTCTCGCAGCTCAGTGAAGTGGCCAGCAACGACTGCTTGCATTGCTGCATTCAAAGAGAATCGCACGTATGAGAGGAAGTTGGTATGGCTGTAGTGGTCAACGTCGTCCCACGAAACAATCATGGGGTGTGTGTACACGTGATCATCAGCTCTTTGCTTAACAGCATCCACAAACAACTTCCGCTTTTCAAACACGTGCTTCCGGTAGCGTTCCACCCACCAAGTCGGCAATGGTGTTGGCTTGCGAGTCGTTCTGTCCACCGTGACAACCGTGTTTGTGTTGGAGGCCAAGACGCGGTCCGTGTCCTCATCGATGAGCTTCGTGACTGTGTTCAGGGACGTGGAGCCGATATGGCCTAGATGCAGCCTGACGATCAGTGAGGGGCGGGTGGCCAGGTCTGGCAGCTGGTAGAAGCTGCGGGCCACCTCAGTGGTGCTGGAGACTATGAAGGTGAACTTGTCCTTCACCAGTGCGTTGTACTTCAGGAAGGGGTGCTTCGACTCCGGGGTCGCATTGTGGTACACATACATGCGGGCCATCGTCAGCAGGTACTGCAGGCGCCACACTGACACGTTGCCTGAAAGAAAGCGCACTAGTCGGTCATGGTGACGTCGCATCCTGGACGAGGTCTGCACAGCTTTAAAGAGAAAGGGTCTTGGTGCGTTTATGGATTAAAGCTGCATAGTCCGATGGTTTTGAGTTTCTGTAATTTTCTGAGAAAACTATATCAGGTTGATGGTTATAATCTACCTTACTTTATTTTGAAGTAACTTTTGTTTTAAATGGCTATTTTTTTATATAGATATTTGAAGTGCAAACATGCATAAGGCAAGCATGCCAAAATTCTGACACGATATGCTTTTGCTGTAAGATAATCTATTAAATTGCCTCAGTATTCCCTTCTTTGTGGCTACAGATGTTTAATAAGTGCACCAGTATCTAAGTTAAATATGTAGAATCAAATCTAGATAATTGTTTGTTTTGAAAATTTGATGGCTAGTAATATAATTTTTCTACAAAGCTTTATGAAAGAAATAGAAGTTGAAGTCCCCTACTTTTGTTGGTGTCCACTTCTATTGTGTTACATTCACAACTCAAAATTGGGAAGAATATAACTTCCCTGTACATATTTCTTCATAGTGAAGTTGTGTAATTAGGGTCCATAGCATAAAAATTAATTGTTTCCTGCAATAAATAGTTGAAAATAATTGTTATTAATCAATCATATTCCATCCACACTTGGGGCTGGCTACTCCATAAGTTTGTATTATTCACACAAGAGGCTAACATCAACTGTCTTTTCCTTCACATTACTAGTAAACATATTTGACAAGAGTTGGCTACTCAGTGAAAAAAAAGGGAACTACACTATTAATGTGTAACCCTCATGTCACACTTTGGCCCCATTTACCATGAAAAGACCCATATATTTGGTTGGGTTTATTTTTATCAAGAAACCAGAGCAATGTCACATACTGCTAGTCACTTTCTTATTCTATACAGTCTCTAACAGTTCTTTATGAATGGGACACTTTTTGGTCACTGCATTAACAGACTCAATATGAGGACGAGTTTGCTTCCAAAATGACCTCAACTCGAGTTTAAAATAACTTTGCCTGCTCCACAGGAAGGTGCATTACAGTAAAACCGCTCTAACCGACCACATCCAGAGATTGACCGCTCCCCTATATCGATCACTTTATTTGGGTCCCAAACGATCGCTCATGCAATACCATTGTAATGATAAAAAAAACTCCCTGAACTCACCAGCTCCCTAAATGGACCATTTAAAGTTGGTCCCATGGTTGGTCGATTTAGAGAGAGTTTACTGTATTTCAAAAGCAGGGCGATTATTGGACAATTGTGAAACCCGTCCTGGCTAGTACATGGCTCATACCCACTTTGACATATCAAATTCCAGGACTTTCCAGGAGCTATCAGTGCAAAATTCCAGGACATTTTAAAGACTTTTATTAAATTGAGGTACCCCAAAACACAGCTGTATTCATAGTCGATTCACTGTGTAAGATGTGAAGTGTAAATAAGCATAAAAAATAACAACAAACGTATGCAGTTTTAATATGAAAATCAAGAGGCAGGATAACAAACCCCACAAAAGTCACTTTAAATACGAAACATCACTGATCAAAGTTTCTACATGTCGGCGAATATAGGCTTTAAAGAAATAAATAGTCATGACTTTTCCATTTTCAAGGATCTTTAGACAAATTCCAGGACTTTGCACGCCTGGAATACTGAATTATCAAATTCCAGGACTTTACAGATTTTCATGGACCCGTACGAACCCTGTAGTAAATGTGGATCTAAGAATACCTGTTCGATCAAAGTCATCAACTCCGAAAGCTGGGAGGCGAACCTGTGCCTCCGTACCTGCCTTGTTGACAACCGCATCCAACCTGCAGATTCTGTATGTACACAAATAAACAAGGAGATATTAAGGGTGAGTGCCACGTTACACGCTTAAATGATGTCAGTACGCAATGGAAGGTCTAAGTAGTGTCAGTACATAGGTAACGGGTAATGTAGTACCTATCTGCTAAAATACCTCAGGGAGTTTGACGCCCCTGCCTTGCAAAGTTATAAACCACTGCCTTGTGGTATAGGTTCTTGATAGAACCAAAGGCTAAGGGAGCAAACCCTAACAGAAAACCATGCTTCCATGGCAGCATTCAGGGCGGTGATGAAGGGAACTCCTAACATCTCCCGGCCAGCTACTGCAGGGACAAATAGTTTGCGCCTGTCTTGACGTGTTCTTGCCAGTGTGAGACCGCTATTTGCTCCCCGAGAGAGTGCTGCTGGTAACTTGCAAAAGCCAGCAGCACTTCAACACTTTGCAAGCAGCTTTTATGAAATGCACAACTGCACGAAATAGCGGCGGTTAAGAAATACAAGCAGTCTTTGTCGCATTGCGACTGACAGCATGATGATGATGATGATTAAGGGTGGTAATAGAATATGATCAATTATCATTTTATTTAACTAGTGAAATTTATATCATAGTAACCTTTCAATGCATAACTTCCCTGCACCCAAAATCAAAAACACACACACACATGGAGTCGTACATTTTCACTTCAGCACACAATCATGTAAGCATGTTCTGGATAGATTTGTGGGATATATTAAATACATGTAGTATTGCTAACATACTTAATACACAATACATACTCAGTCAACAATAATTATTTCACTTCTACACCCCCCCCCAAAAAAACAGGCAAAATCATTAACAACGTAACATGAGAACCAAATATGTGATAGAGTTTCTGAGAACGACCCAATAAAATAATGAAATAACAAAAATTACGAAGAATCCTCACAACTGGAATTCAAAGCTTATTACCATTGCAAACTACGTGCCAATATATAAACATATATTATGCTGATTGTGTAGTTTAGTGTTACGGTTATGTACTTTGTAAGTAGGGGATTCGAATCCCATGTGTTTTACATTTATATGCTTATTTTTAAGATTATTAATAGGTTTTCTTTTCACATAAGTAGGGAGCCGGGCACAGTGGATCACGGGGCACAGTGGATCGGTGGGTAGAAAATTAAACAAGGGAATCCCGAGGTGATGTCATCAGTAAAAGCCTTTGGAGAATCTCCAATCAGGAAACCTTTTTGTTTTCATGGAGACTTGCATTTGGAAATTTAGCAAGGTAAAGTATGTTTTTCACCATCAAAAATAAACTTTCATGACTTTAATACTTCTGTGATGTAATATAGATTATCTAGTAATAAGAAACCAGACATTATGTTTTTATTAGAGAGATGTTTTGTGAAGATTATGAACATGTGCTCTTTTTGCTGCAGACTGCCATTTGTAGAAAAGAGTCACATGCTTGCGTAAAGTGCCTGTGGGGCAGTGGACTGGGGCACAGTGGATCACTTTTGCAAGTGATCCACTGTGCTCATATTGTAACAACTGAGTCAGATTATTCAGCATTTGCTATCCGAAGACTGGTTTAGATATGTTGTTAGTCTAATCATATTGTAATGATTGTAAATTCTGCAGAGAGTGTTGATCTTGGGATCTTTGTATGAAGCCAGTTACACCTAGGTCTGCCTGCCTAGGCGAGTGCCTGAGGGAGGCCGGCGGGCGACAGCAGGTGAGTGTGAAAGCTGCCGGCCCGGGGGAGGGCGGGGGAGGGTGAGCAGCAGGCGTCGGGTGAGGCGCGAATGCTGCGCGACACGGGGGGCGGGGGAGGGTCTCTTCCTCTCCTCGCATCAAACGTAATGCTTCGCATTACGACCAATGGGGCACAGTGGATCACTTGGAAAATAATTGTTGACCACCTCCCAGCCAAAAATGGTTGTAGTTGACAGGATAAAAGTGTCAAGATTGTATGGCCAACATCCGTCTCTGTCGGTTACCGTTTGGATATTAACCATGCTACCATTAACCTGGGAGAAAATCTGGAAAAGAAGATTTGAGGTCCACTGTGCCCCGGCTCCCCCTCCTCTGATTTATCATTAAATCTGTGCTAGCGAATATAAAACTGTGGTAGCGAATATATTATAAAGCACTTTATTTATGAAGTGCGAGGAAGCAGAGTGAACAGGATAATGACAGGCACAAACAGGATAATACAGGTCAATGGTAATCAACAGGATAATGACAGGAACAAGATAATACATAGAAATGTGAATAATAAGTAAGGAGCTCATAAGGAGGCTAAGAGGCTAGGAAAAGTAGGTGAAGGAGGCCCGAGGAGCCCTCCACCACAAGATAGTGATGAAGTTTGGGTGAGGGGGTGGAGAAGAAAGGCCGGAGGAGTCTAGCGCGTGGCAGGGCTCGGAGAGAGTGGCTGGAGGCAGCAGGCAGGCAGGGTTATAAGGCGGGGGAGCGCGGGAGATGACGTAATGGGATAACCGTCAGGGGGGGGGGAGGGCTCCCCTTCCCCGCCGCGAATCAAACGCAATGCAAGCATTACGACCAAATCATATAACTTCCTTTATTTACAACACTGTAGCAAATGCTCTCCAGCATAGCCTTGTGTGAACTGTGGAGTATATTTGTCAGAATGTAGTGTATATACACAGGAAGCGATAGTTGGTCTAATGTCAAATATCTGCTGACACAATTTCAAAGCAGGATTTCCTTGCAATGATAAATCAGAAACACATTTAGTGAAGGAAAATATATTAATTTAAAAAAACATTTATTAAATTAAAATAAAAAAAGTGTACAGAGTCAGTACTTTACCGCTAGACTACAGAATCAGCTACTCATAGTTCAACACTGCCACAAACTGTACAGCTGATATCAAGGTTAATTTATTTAGGACTTTCTGTACTCCCCTTCAATAGGCCTACTGGGGCCAAATGTAAGAGTCAGGGTTAGGGCTCGTAACCCACGCGTCGTGCGGATTTCCCGGGTTAGCGGCCAAAGTCTCAATGTATCAGGGCGGGTTAGGCTACCGCCTCGAGGGTTAACGTCGCCGTCACTAACTCCCACGTGAGCCAGGGATAACGTGCAGGTTAGGGACCGATTCGGGCCAAATCTATTCAATGCGACCATATTTAACAGAATTACATAGGGAATAAGTGAAATGTTGTCAATTTAACCCTAAATTCGAACCCTCCTTAAGGCTACAGCCGCATTGGCGGCGATATCAATAGTTATATTTTCGAATCGACGAACGTACAGTAAACAAACCGCCGCTGCCGCCAGTATGGCAAGGGAGGTCGATGCGGCGGCGGCGGCGATTTGTTTACTTTACGTTCGTCGATTCGAAAATATAACTATTAATATCGCCGCCAATACGGCGGTAGCCTTAAGGAGGGTTTGAATTTAGGGTTAAATTGACAACATTTCACTTATTCCCTATGTAATTCTGTTAAATATGGTCGCATTGAATAGATTTGAGCCTAATATATGGCTACAAACGCAGAGGGATTTCCCAAATCTATAAATAACTGAAACTTTAGCTAACCCGCGCGCTCTTTGGACTGATACATCCCCCGTGACACATTTATTAACGCCGACAATAGATAACCCGCCGGTCGCCCTTAACTCCGCAGCCGATACATTTTGGCTCATACATTTAGCCCCAGCTCAGATTTGGTGGAACTATAGAATGTATAGCATTAGAAACCTGAATGTAGCACATAATGACATCAGGGGCGTAATCGATTAATTAACTCGGGTCACCCGAGCCACTTTTTGGCGCACGCGCACATCCTACAGACTCGAGTCGAATAATCGAATACGCTTCTCCACGCTCCGGGTGGAAAAAATGGTGGCTTAATCCAAAACCTTTTTTTTTTTTTTTTTTTTTTTTTTTTTTTTAATTTAAAAAAAATGGTGGCTTAATCCAAAACCTTTTTTTTTTTTTAATTTAAAAAAAATTGATATAATAGGATTCATAGTTTAGTTATATTTCCACTTCATTAATCTAGGTTATTAAAAAAACAAAAGGCATTTTAAGCCTGCTCAAAGTTGGGCATTGCTTTTAACCAGATTTTACCACTTGTCAATCTGAGCTCTGGGGCCATATGCAGGAGTCAGTGTTATCGAGCCAAAACGCGTTTAGAGGGGATTTCTGGTTTAGCGCCGAAAAGTCGGTATGCACGAGTCAGTGATAGGCCTAACACCGCACGTTTAAGGTCCGCGACACTAACCCCGTTTCATATGACGTTTAAGGGCGGTGTTAGCGTAAGGTTGTGGCCAAATCTATTCAATGCTATCATATTTAACAGAATTAAATACGCAGTAAGTGAAATTTTATCAATTTAACCCTAAATTCGAAGCAATATTAACGCTGCCGCCGTAACGGCGTCGATATTAATATTTATATTTTCGAATCGACGAACGTACAGTAAACAAATCGCCGCCACCTCCGCGTCGACGTCGACATCCATACTGGCCGACGTTGACGCATTGGCGGCAATGTATTAGGCCCAAATCTATTCAATGCTGTCATATTTAACAGAATTACATACACAATAAGTGAAATTTATTCAAATTAACCCTAAATTCGAAGTCATATTAAAGCCACCGCCGCATTGGCGGCGTTATTCATATTTATTCATATTGCCGAATCGACGAATGTAAACTGACTAAATCGGCGTCGCGACCCGCCGCAGTGCTCGCTGGTACCCGGCAAAATCGGCGGCGAAATTAATATTGTTGAATCGGGAAATAGCGGTGCTCGCCGGGAACCAGATTCTTGTTTAGCTAACACGACCCGGTTAGGCGCCTCTGCATACGGCGTGACATACTTCGCGCGGGCGGTAATAAGTAAACGCGTTTATGGACTAACACCAATCGACGCTATCACCGACTCCTGCATATGGCCCCTGGACCATTTTAGACCTATTTTTTTAAGCTTTTCCCAAGCAGATGTAATCCTGAAAAATAATAGCAGTGACAAGACTCATAAATAGGTTGGGATAAATCAGAATAATTTAATAGGGGTGCCAATTTTTTTCCACAAGCAAGCCTCCAAAAGTGGTCAAAAGCAAAATTTGAAAATTGGTGAAATAAAGGAAATTGTTATTTCACGCATCTTTGAAGATGTATATATCTTGAAAAGTAACCACATCATACCCGTGGATCTTTTTATTCTCATTGTATAGGCCATGGATTTGAAGGAAAAAACATAGGAAGTCTGATAGGGTGGTTACTTTTAATTTTGGGGCCATCTTTTTAGTTTTGGGTGGGACCAATTAAATAACAACCTAAAAAAGTCCATATCTTCTTTAATATTAGAGCGATTTTCATAAATGAAGTGTAATTTTTTTCAAATTCAATATACTGGTGAAATCCATTAAATCAAACTCAAACCTATTTTTGACAATCATTTGGGATACCTACTAGAACACGCTCAGCACCAGCCAGTATAGAAGTGAACAGAACTAGCAGAACAAGGAAGGGGTTCCTTTTAAAAGGTGCATAGTTATTCCGATGAAAGCATCAATTTTTCAAAATTAAAAATCTTATCTAGATTTGAACCTACATATCTAACTTAGATACTGGTGCGCTTATTAAGTATTTGCTGCAATATTGAAGGACATGCTAAATAAATTTAATCTGTTACTGCTGATGCATATGTGGGGTAGGAGTTTTGACAAGCACACCAAAATTAATGGATGTTTACGCTTCAAATATGTCCTAAGTTAGCCTTTTAAAGCAAAGTTACTCTAAACTAAAGTAAAGTAGATTATCTCAGAAAATGACAGAAACATAAAACATCGGACTACAATATCCCAAGTTCGATTTTACGTACATTGTATGAATTCAGAAATGTGCAATAGCCCTCAGTCACAACGCTATGACAATTTTTGTTTATGTAGATCGTATATCGTTAACAAAATATGTGTCTAAGGAAAGTAGACACTAGAGCCCCCCCCCCCATCTCCCGCCCCCCCCCCCGCTCAAAAAAAATGGTCGCACGTGCCTGAAAAACCGCCAGCCCCTGATTTTTTTGTGTTTTTTTAGGTGTTAAAAATGTGTCGAGCTAGCAGCGATTGAACTTTCGTTATCAATTTTTAAATCATTGTTTGACTCAGCCAGAATTCGAACCCAGGAGTTCGAACCGCACGACCTACCGGAACGGGAGGCGGACCCTCAATCCTTCCGCCATCGCGTCTGGTTACGTAATACGTCTGCGTCATACGCCAGAAAAACACAGAATAAAAATTAAAACCGCCCAAAAGGACGATCACCATTAAAAAAAAAAAATTGTTGCCTTGGACGCAAATAGTTGGTTTGGCTCTATTAGTATTATACCTTTTAAAACTTATCCCAAATTTATACTTCTATTTTTTTTAATCAAGGTGTGTGTGCATGACATTTTTTGCCGACCATTATCTTTATTATTCTTTCAGAAATTCCATGTAAAAATATACGGATTTTCGGTTCAGAATTATATATTGGGAGAGAGCATTATTATCCTCGGGCGAAGGAGTGGGGACCAAGGTTATGTAATAGAAAAGCAATGGGTCCCCCACTTGCTGTGTGAAATATTAAGCTATGGGAGATATATGTTAGTACATAGTGCCCGAGATTATAATGAGATGTTCCTATATAAGAGACAGTTAATTAGTGGTGAAATGGTCCCTCTATGCACCAGTAAGGGTGCAAGTGGAGGAAAAGGACATTTTTAATATATATATATATATTTATTGTAACTGTCTGCAACTACCTGTTACCACGGGGCCGATGGGCCAGCACACCAGCCACACTGCATACATTATGTACACCACCTGCAGCTGGGTTGGGTGACCGCTGCCCATAGGGGGGGGCATCGCCTCCCAGGCTGTGGAGGGTGCCTGATTGGCTGGCTGTGGGAGGCCCAGTCAGCTGCACCCCTTTGCCCCACCAGCCTCATGTTGATATGGATTATTCTAGACACTCTGAGAGATATGCTGCTATAGGCACTACTAGGAATTCTACTCTACTCCTGACTCTTGAGTGAGACACACTCTCTCTTGGGCAGGAACCCAGACACTCTGTCTGATGCTCCACCTTTCATATATACAAACTGAGCTGTGTGCAACAACCATGGGACTCCGGTTCAATGGGCTGCAGGCACTGATTCATAGGCATACTAAAGAGGTAATGAGACTCTGTGTGGACAGAGGGTAAGGGGTCAGGGTGATAGGTCACTAGTAGGTGAACAGGAGTTGATGCCAATAAAGCACAACTTCATCACTGTCAATCTTGCGTGACTTGTCTTCCCTTTCTTCCTTAGAAGTTGGTTTGAGAGGGGCATCAGGTGGGAACTGACAGACAGTTGTCAGAAAACACATGGGAAGAGTGTGTGGTATCTCTGGGGCTATGACGGCCAGGCATCCAGTAATATTACAGACTGTCAACAATAATTCAGTTTTAAAAAAATCAATCATAACTCCTGTCTCCTGTTCTACTATCACTCACTCACTCACTCACTCACTCCCTCACTCACTCACTCACACCCAACCACACACACACACTTAATCTTCTCAATGAGCTCTATCGATTTAGCCTAGACATATTGTCAGTGCAATCGCAGAAACCTTTTAGAAGGATGCGTATCCTTAGACCTTACTGCGTTAAATATTCGGGAAGTGGTTGAATAACTAAATAGACTAGTTATTTAAGTCCAGCCACGCAGTGCATTGTGGGATGTCAGGAAGCAAAGCAAACCCGCGCGAAGCACATGGCTTATGTTGAAGCAGTGAGTGCAGCTATGGAATCTGTTAGTTTCAGCTTATGTTTGGAACGTAGAATACCAACTAAAAATATATATATAATAAATTAAGATTCAGACTAGTGCTAGAACTATAGCCAGAGTGAGTTTTACTTATTTTATTCATGTTTTTATTCATATCCTATGGTTAAAGTTGCATAGTCCGATGGTTTTGAATTTCTGTATTTTTTCTGAGATAAATATATTAGATCGATCACTAGTATCTACGTTACATTAGTGGCTCTAACACTAGTCTGAGTGCCCAGAGTTGTTTAAATCTAAATGCACATGGTATAGGATGTGCTGATTATAATGATGTAAATGCAATATGCTGGATAAAAGATTAATATCTTAATTTATTATTTTTAGTTAGTGTTCTATGTTTCAAACAAGAGCTGAGATGAGCTGAAACTAGCACATTTCATAACTGCACCCAGTGTATTAGCATGTGCCATGTGCTTCTCACGCGTTTGTTTTGCTTTGACACATCCCACAATGCACCGCGCCACTGGAATGGCGATGTAGTCTATAGAAGAGGGGGTGTAATGACATCACAAGACAACTTTCGGTGGCCATATTGGATGACATACAGAAGGCTTGCAGCTGCCTACACTGTGCTTATTTACTGATTTGTTGGTTTATTTGTCACTGTTTTGAGCAGTTTGGTCTCAGAAGTTGTTGCTAAAGTGCTGTAAGTAAACACATTGGATGTAAACCTCCCAGAACCTCCCATAACACAAATAAACTCTGTTTTGCTGCATCTGCATGCATTCACAACATGGCTAGGGAGGGTGCTCGTAATCCAAGATGGCAGCCCGCTGACCGCTGATTGCTAAGTAATGATGTCATGTGCACTCCCTCTATTGACAAATAGAGGGGGTGTAATGACATCACAAGACAACTTTCGGTGGCCATATTGGATTACATACAGAAGGCTTGCAACTGCCTACACTGTGCTTATTTACTGATTTGTTGGTTTATTTGTCACTGTTTTGAGCAGTTTGGCCTCAGAAGTTGTTGCTAAAGTGCTGTAACTTAGTGTAAGTAAACACATTGGATGTAAACTGGCCAGAACCTCCCAGAACACAAGAAAACTCTGTTTTACTGCATCTGCATGCATTCACAACATGGCTAAGGAGGGTATGTGCTCGTAATCCAAGATGGCTTGCCAGTGACTGCTGAGTGATGACGTCACGTGCACTCCCTCTATTATAAGTTATTAAATCATACATGTAACATGGTCGTGACTCGTGGAATGTATTATTATTATTATTATTATTATTATTATTATTATCCTCTTCTTTGATGCAGGCTTGTGGTAGCCTATACAAAGCTCGTAGTTCTCAGCTAAACATTTACAAACATCATTTACCTTAAAAGTTTACCATAGGAACGATACGGCTGAGCCATGTGGAGTTTAGATGGATTTCCTCTACCTTCCCAAGACTAGAACTGTAGACTTGAGCATATAGCTGCACTGGAACTGTATGCGCCACAGTCTCTGTGTGAGTGTCCTTCAATGATGTGGCACGCCCTGACACTGACAGGTCAAGTGTTCACCTCCAGTCCAGTAGCATGTGGGTCTGGTTACTCCCACAGCCCTGTGACTCGGGGTGAGTCTTTATCTAGTGAGAATCGTGGAGTGTGGGGGCTGCAGTAATTTGCAGTAGTCAGGAGTGTGTTGTAAATGCCCACACCGTCACTGAGTTAGTCAAAATTACTAACCTAGGTGTCTAGTTCCAATACTTTCCGCCTGTGTTCGTGGCGCTTCAGTGGCGGTATCTATGGAGAAGGCTAAGAACTAGGGTAGTCTGGTTCCAGTACGTTCAGTAGTATTATAGAGAAGGTATGTGCGTAGTCGGGTTCCAGTTCCCACGTATTCTTCTAGGTGCCGTCTGTGTGCCTCCACATGGGTCCTGCACAGAGGTCGCTAGCGGCGCATAGGGGCAAACTGCTGAACTAATACTTTTGCAAAGAGAGTAGTGTTCAAAAGGTTTGGTCGTAATGCTTGCATTGCGTTTGATTCACGGTGGGGAAGGGGAGCGCCCCCCCCCCTCTGACGGTTATCCCCTTACGTAATCTACCACGCTCCCCCGCCTTATAACCCTGCCTGCCTGCTTCCTCCAGCCACTCTCTCTCCGAGCCCTGCCACGCGCTCTCCTCCCTCCGGCCATTTTCTCTTTTTGGCTTACTCACCAGCCTCCGGGCCGACACATACCTCCCGGGACGACGCACCTTCACCACCACTGCGCCCGCACTACTGCACTAATACCGCGATGCTGTCAATCGCCCGGGGTCGAGGCCGTGGGGCCGGACACAGAGGGGCTCGGAGGCCCTCCGATCAACATAGTTCGGCCACCTCCAAAGGAGGCTCATCCCCAGCACGCCTACGGTCCCGATCCATGGCCGACTGGGCTCGCTCTATGGAATCTACCGTGGAGGACACAGTTCGCTCAGTGGAGCGCCTCACATCCATGGTTGACGCCATGTGTGTGTCCGCCCCCGTGATGCCTCACCACACCTATCCATCCACCTACGCCCTGCCGACTACCTCCGCCTACACGTCCGGCCCTTCCGCCGCCCCGCCGCCTCAGCCGGCCCCCCCAGGGGTGATCCACCCGCAGTACGAGCGCTTCATGAGGCACTGCTCGCCTGCACCGCCTCCTCCCACCCCGGCGGCCTTCACCGTCCCGCCGATGCCTCCCCGTGGAGCCGTCCTGTACACAGCCACCTCTGCGGCCGACGCCGTCTGAGACATCCTGGAGTTGGCCGAGACGCAGCACACCGGGAGGCGAAAAGGTATTTCCCCTCAGTACGACCTCATTGAGAGGGGCGGCGGGGGGGGAAGGTGGTTAAGAAGGGTGATGCCAGCAAGGACGAGTACAGCCTCGCCCACCGGATGCTCGAAGCTCACACCGCCTTCCCCGCCCACTCCATTCCCGGGCTGCCGCACCACACCCTCACCGTACTAAGGGACAACCTTGTCTATCCGTGGCCTACTGTCCGCCACTACAATTTACTGATATTTACTGATATTTATGACCATGATCTGCGCAGGTAGGTATGTGCGTAGTTATTTTCAAAACATGTTATCACAATCAACCATATTCCACTGGATACAGCTTGAAGACAGGCTTTCATGTAAAGGCGACTACACGTATGTAAACACACAACAACTTGAGTGCCTACCTTTCCCGCGACCACAACACCCTTTCCGGCCGTTCTTGCACACCCAAGAGCGTCATCAGTAGGATGACAAACTCTCGCCGTTGACTCTCCGGCCACTCCGCAAATTGCCTTACTCTGGTGGACGACCGCCTCACGATACGTCGCATATTGGCTGCGTTACAGCTAATAATCTCCTCCTCCCGTGTTGGAATTGCTTCTCTTGCTACGTTCTCCGCCATTTTGCTTTTGTGACAGAAACCGTCATGTGCAGATGTGCACTTCCGCCGTGAAACGGTTTAAATACTGCCCGTGTAGACACGACACACTTTAAAACTCTGTCCGTGTAAACGCGACGCTAAAACGCTTCATATAAATCGCTTTGTCTAGATCGTTTTAAATTTGCCCGTGTAAACACGGCTATAGACACGAGCACGGTGACGACCTCTGTTGAAACAAAGGCCAGGGGACCAGGCTAGTATGTGCGTGGCTACAAGGATCCTGAGGATCTCAAGAGGCACATATAGAGGGTATTCTCGTGACGAATGAGCGGCCATTGTGGCGAAATCAACCAATAGACCTATTTCATATTACGTCAGCATGGGTATTTAGGTCAGTGCGCGAGCTGCTTGGCTGCAGGACGACACTGTCACATCCCCAACTCAATGACTATGATCAATCTTCATACAACAAAAGTGAAATATCTCTTAAACTACACCACCTAGAAACAAACCGGTTGGAACACATATAGAAAACATATTCAACGAATAGATTATATTAAATTTATATGGTTAGGGTTCTGCATTTCTATTAATTTTGAATAAAATTGACGTTTTGCACTGTGCATATTGGCAAACTCAAAGCATTGTCAATGGCCGTGAGCAATCTTCAAACAGAAAAAGTGAAATACCTCTAAAACTACACCACCTAAAAACAAACCGCTTGGAACACATATAGAAAACATATTCAACGAACAGATTGTACTTGTAGTTCACCTGTGTACTACAACGTATTATAAATACGGGCGAAAATAGCTTAAACCTAATATTCCTTATACGTGGCATGCGGCATGCGGCATGCGAATGCGAATGTGGTATATGCGGCATAGATATATGCCAACCCCCAATAGCCAATGTCTACTTTTTGTGCTGGGGGATGGTTAAACAAACAAACACACCAAAAAAGTTACCCATAAAATTGTTGGGGCTTTTTCCTCCAACTTTGTGAAGGAAGATCAGTGTTAGTATTGTTTTCTATGGCAAACGCAGCAGTATTCGTATTCACACCGATCGGTCCATGGGTTTATCCATTTGCCGCATTCACATTCGTATTGGCATACGGACATATGGAAGCACCACTATTCATGTACATGCTTTTCGATTTGTTGCCGCATTCGCATTTGCATTTGCATGCCGAATACCGCGCATAAGGAATCTTAGCTTTTTAGTATGGAACAGAAAGTAGAATGCTTGGCTCCAGTATCAAATGGGTACTTATATCGGCACAGAGTTGGTGAAATTAGCTGATTTTATGGGTTCGAGACGGCGAATCCCGGAGAGTCGTGATGTCAAAACATAGTGAAACGAAATTAATCTCGTTTTCTTTCAATTTCTTGCCTTCAATATGAGTTGTTTCAGTATAAATCGAAATAAAATACAATTCCTAATATTTTATGCTATGGTTTACTATGTTTTTGAGTCATAAATAATAGTACGGAACAATTTTACCAGACTTCACTTTAATGCTAACTCTATATCTTTGTTCTCTGCTTTGCATTTTTTAAACATTGTTTTGACTGTTTGTACGAACCTTTCGACCTGGCCATTGCTTTTGGGGAATTGGGGGTTTGAATATATCAGTTTGAAATTGTAGTGTTCTGTAAACATGGCATATTCTTGGCTTTGAAACTGTGGACCGTTGTCCGACACCACCTGGCGTGGTATTCCATGCCTGGCAACATTTTCTTTTAGTGCTTTTATTATACTTTGAGACGAGATGCCTTGTTTGTTTGTTGTTGTTTTACGTCCTAGAAACATCTATGGTCATATCAGGACGGGTACCGACTTGTGACAGTGCGCACTCATGGCGACTTTATAGTGCTGTCCCACTGGGAAACCAGGCCGCCGGCACCATGACCTGGTATCCCACTCAGTCACATTATCCTGACACTGAGCACACCAGTCCTTGCCCTATCCTAATAATGCCGAGCGCCAGGCTAGGAAGCGACAAGTATCAATTTTAAAGTCATTGGTTTGACTCGACCGGGACTCGAACCCACGACCCCACGATCTACCAGCACGGGAGACGGACGCTCTAACTCATTCGGCCATCCCGTCGAGATGCCTTGTAATTGGGTTACCTCTGGGTATTTTGAAAAGTCGTCTACTGTTATGATATAGTATGTGTTTTCTAACTCAAATAAATCAGTCCCAATTTTTTCATACGGCTGGTTGGGTATTTCATGATTTATCATTGGTTCGTGATGTAGTTATTTTCTGTGTATTTGGCATGTGGTGCACTGCTCAATTCATTTTGCGAATGGTGAGTCTATGTTTGACCAGAAGACTGTGAATGTGATGTGAGCGAGTTGTTTTGTTTTAGTAACCCTGAGGTGCGTTTCATGTAGAATTTCTATGACTCGATTGCATAATCTGCTGGGGTAATCATATTGTTCTCGACTGTCAGATCGGCTTCATGTGTGTTGTATGGGATTAGTGATGCTTGATTGCCTGTCATGTGTTGGCCATCCTTTTGTTATGTAGTTTTTGAGTTGTTGCATGTCGCTGTCTACCTTGTACTCACTCATAATTTCGTCTGATGTTGTGTCGATCGATGACATGCTGAATGCATCGTCGAACAGATCTCTTGGTTCTAGCGATTCACTGTGTGCCCGGGATAATGTGTCTGCAAACAATAATTTAGTCCCTTGTATGTGTGTTAGTGACAAGTTATAGTTTTGCAGCCTCATGCGCATGCGTTGCATGCACACAGACAGCTTGTGTATTGGCTTTTCCATAATGGCTAGGAGCGATGATCTGTCTTGATTTGCATTACTTGGCCATGTGCATACTCATGAAAGCATTGAAGCAGATGGCAAGCATCTCTTTTTCTATTACCGCATAGTTACTTTGCGCATTATCGAGTGCCCTGGAGGCCAAAGCTACTGGCTTCTGATTTTGTAACAATACGGCCCATCAACTGGATTGGCAGGCGTCCACCTGTATGATGATAGGCTTGTGTACATCATAGTATGCCAGCACTGGAGCATCTTGGAGATTTGTTTCAGGTTACTGAATGCTGATTCTTGTTCGACTTGCCAGTGCCACGCCACATCCTTTGCCAACAGTTTCCGTAAAGGTTTGGCGATTTCTGACATGTTGGTATGAAATTATGTACATACCTGACCATGCCGAGAAATCGCTGTACACTGGGCTTGTCGTGTGGCACGGGCAAGTCGACTATTGCTTGTACTCAAGCAGGGTCTGGTCGCACTCCCTCTTGAGTGAGGAGATGACCGACATACGACACCTGCTTTTGGCAGATTTTCGATTTGTCTGCATTTAATTTCAAATTTACTGCTCTTGCGCATTCCAGTACTGACGTAAGCATGCGGTCATGTTCCTCGACTGTGGCCCGGTATATTAGTATGCCATCTGTTACCACTCCTACTCCTGGCAGATCCCCTAGTATCCGCTGCATTTCTTCGATAGAGATATCCCTGGCTGTCTTAATGCCAAAAGGCAGCCAGGTATATCTATACCGACCCCATGGGGTGTTGAAAGTGCATAGATGTCAGCTTTGTTCATCTAGCTGGATCTGCCAGTACCCTGACTTGGCGTCTAACACAAAGAAATATTTAGCGTGAGCGGTGTTTGCTATTATTTCATCTATAGTCCGGGTAGGGTATGGGCCTCTCATGATTGCCTTGTTAAGCTTCGTGGGTCTAAGCATATGCGTAATTTGTGTGGCTTATGGACTGTTATTGAGTTGACCCACTTGGTCAGCTTATGCTGTTCGGTAATGACCCCTAATTTAATCAGTCATTTTATTTCATCGTAAACTTGACCCTGAATAGCATATGGGATATGTCTTGGTGGATCTATGACTGGCGTTACATGCGGATCGGTATTGATTACAGCATTTGTTTTGCTCAGGCCCAGGCCACAGAATACATCGGAATATTGGCTCACCAGTTCATCTGCTCGTTTGCTGCAGGATCCTGTTGACTGTGTCCCAGAAACTGTTGTTTTTGACACCTCATCAATCCTGGTGAGGATTCCCAGTTGGATACACACCTTTTGTCCTAATATGGGGTGCCCTCTTTGAATGATTTGGAACTTGATATTTTGCCCATTTGTGTTTAGGATCGCCCCGAATAGGTGATCAGTCGACATTTCAATTTCATCCGCGTTGTCTCCTTCAACTTGTTGAAGATCTCGCGTGGGATTAGGTCGGCCTGCGATCCGGAGTCCACCTTGAAACATATGTCCTGGTCCTCCATGCAAGCATTTTTGTGCCACGGTCTGGTGCAATCATCATGATTGTCGTCGATTGCGCCGATGAATAAGTTCGCCTCCAGACTGTCCACACTCGACGACGCTGCTGCTCCTTTGCATCCCATGTTGCATGTGGTGTATGGGTGACCTGTAGATATTTCATTAACTGGTGTAGACTTGCTTCTGCATACACTCTCGAAGTGTCCTAGCTTGCGGCAGTAATTACATGTTTTGCCACGGGTTGCACATTCTCCCCTACAGTGATCGTAACCACAGTTGCCGCACATGGTGTTTCCGGCTCTGTTGTTGTTGTTGTTGTTCGGACCATGTGGCTTCCAAGATGGCGTCATTGTGAGCCTGCCAGCATGTGCGCCGGCGCTTCCGGGGATGGCGTCTACTTCTTTTAAGTGATCTTTGGGATTTTCGTTCAAATGTCCGGCATTGTACTCACTCAACTGGCATATTTCCATGCATTTTTGTAGACTGAGGTCCACCTCCGCTGTTTGAAGTAACTTGTTTTCTAATTCCCTGTTCCAAACACCTGCTACTATTCGGTCACGTAATAGTGTTTCCTCCATTGGACCATACTCGCACTCAGACACTTTGTCGCGGAGAGCAGTGATATACGTAGTGGTGTCTTCCGAAGTGTGGTTATAAGTGTTGAATCGAAATTGGGTTATAATGATGTTTCCCCGACCGATACAGTACAAGAGGGGCACCTGTCACTCAACCCCAGGGCAGGTGGTGTCCCTAATATATGCAGAATGGCTGGGTGTGCTTACCCAGCGGTCCTCTGGTAACAATTAGTTGTCATACAGTTACAGTAAACATTAATATGTGTCTCTCTCCATTTGCACTCTTACTGGTGCATGCAGGGAATATTTCGGTAATTAATAACCGTATCTTAATATCCGGACATCATACCGCAATCCCGGTCACTGTGATTGATTGATTGATTGGTGGTTGCTTTACGCCTTGTCGGCAGGATAGGCCGTTTCACGGCGAGAAATGTTTGTTTTTGTTCAAACCATCGCTCCCGGTCACCGTGCATCATAATATTTCCACAAAGTTATTTATATGTCACACAGCGAGTAGGCACACATTCCATCACTATCACATAACAATGGTCCCCAACTCCGTCGCCTGAGATATTGATATGATTCCAAGCTTGTCTATCACGACTGAAAGACCATATATTTTTACAAGATAATATCTGACAATGGACCACAATTTAAAAGTCATGAATTCCAAATATATATAGGTGTACGGCGATGCGGTTAGGCTTTTCGCTAGGCTTTTGGTTCCCGATGCTTCACAGGTTCGACTCCAGGTGGTGCCTGTGTGCGGCCGCTCTGTCGCTACCTTTCCGGCCTGCTGCCGCGCTCCAACCTCACTTCTCTTCTACTCCTACCGGTCGGTGGCCGGAAAGGTAGCGACAGAGCGGCCGCAAACAGGCACCACCTGGAGTCGTCAACTGTAAAGGCCCTGTCACATATCACCGGATTGGGGGAAACGGAAATAAACAGAACAAAGTCTGTTGAGATCCGGCAAAGTCTGGTTTGTGTCCGTTGCATATCCATTGATATCCATTGATATCCGGCCCGATCCGGTAAAAGTTTTGAACATGCACAAAACTTGGAACAGATGCCGCCAGATTGACGTCAATGTTTCTTGTCCGGTTTGAGTCCATCTAGTCCGTTTACCGTCCGTTGGCTATCCGTTCATGTCCATTTCATGTCCATTCGTCCAGCGGTCTTTGACCCGGTATCGCAACATTTTGACACATCTTAATACATTTTGATACTTATCATGCCCAAATACCACTGGACCAGACAATTCTGTCTGTTGCTCAATCCGGCATAGTGTGACAGGCACTTAAGAGAGGCAAGCTGGGTAAGAAGGCTACACATGATTGTGTTAATTTGAACGACAATGTAAAAACCGCGGACATCGAGAGACCCCTTGTAAAATATTCTAACTTTTTAGGTCTGGTTCATAAATAAATAATAGTTTAAATAAATTCTCAAATATCTCATTTTCACAAAACTCATATGTGAAGCATTAAGAAAACTGTTTTAATCATATATAAATCATCCAGTTATTTCTATAAAGTCATTATAATAATATTCCAATTATATAAGTAGCCCTATAAAACCTGTCTAATAATACCTAATTCATTCTATTATGTTGGGAACTACATATGCATAATATTCAAACCAAGTTGTGAAACCATGGTAGATTATGTATATTAAGTGAAGTGGTAATTAATATCAGATTGTTCTAAGGTTCTACATCAAATATATAACCAGACGAGATGGCCGAATGAGTTAGAGCGTCTGTCTCCTGTGTTGGTAGACCATGGGATAATGGGTTAGAACCTTGGTAGAGTCAAACCAATTACTTAAAAATGTATACTTGTCGCTTCCTAGCCAGGTGCTCGGCATTATTAGGATAGGGCAAGGACTGGTTGGCTCAGTGTTAGGATAATGTGACTGGGTGGGGTATCGGGTCATGGTGCTGGTGGCCTAGTGTCCCAGTAGGGCAGCACTATAAAGTTGCCATTAGTGTACACTGTCACAAGTTGGTACCCGTCCTGATATGACCCTAGATGTTGCTAGGACGTAAAACAACAACAACAAACAAATACATCAAATATAACCACTGGAGATAAGAACTCTGGAAAATTATTACTGTGTTGGTATATTTACATGTATTATTACTGAATTGAAGTCTGTTGGTATTATATATTGTATAAAGGGAGGTAAGTGAAACTAAGGACAACATATACAGTTGCTGCAGACTGTAGTTTCTTCACACAGACATAGTCTGTGAAGAATGCCACAGAATGGGTACAATAATTAAGTTAAGAAACTGAGTTCTGTGTACCTGTTATGATTTACAGGTGCCAGTATCTGAGGGAGTGTTAGCACACAGATGACAATGCATGGGAGTTGTGTGTGTGAGTGTTTGCAGGACCTGCCAAATCCAGGTGTCAAGCTGGAGGTGGGAGGTGGAGTGTGTGCATGTATGTGTGTGGTGAGCCCTCCCTGCCCCAACTGGTGGAAGTTTGCTGAACTAAAGATGATGCAATATGTAATTCTCAAAGTAAGACATGTAGAAACTCTTACTATTTTGGAGTCATCCCGATCTAGGGGACTGGTGACCACTGGTTTTATGTAAAGATAAATAGGGTTGATACTCCCATGTATGTGTGATTGGTGAACTTGATGGAAAAATATGTATCTGACCCCCCCACCTCCTTACCCAGCAGGGGGAGGGGGAGGGGGGGTCCAGCCACTCCCACCCTGCCTCCCCCCACCACTGACTGGAGGAGTTCAGCAAATGAAATGCCATGTTACTGTCTCTGACTGAGGAGACTCCCAGCAACTGTGTACCTGTATTTTGAATGTGTTCCATCTGAATAAAAGAGCTGGGGGTGGTGGGGGGGGGGGTGGCAGGCAAATGACCTGGAGCCATGCAGCAGCAGCAGCCAGCCACCCCTCCCTACTAGACTTTACCACACTTAATTTCTGTTGGGTTACTATTTCTTGGAACTGATATAGTAAGCAGATATAGTATAGTAAGCAGATATAGTAAGGAGATCATCGTACTAAGCGGATCATCGTTTGAGTAATATCATACATTAGTGATTTCCGGCCTCCACACACAGAAGTTAGGGTTCTATTTCCTATAAAGATTCTAGCGTGTAAAGCACTGCTAGTTAACACCCTGAGTGCCATGCCATCAATGGATATGGCCATCAGAAATAACCATGCTGATTGTGACTGTTCGCCTGCCACAAATTGCTCTTGAACTGGCCTACATGTCGTTACTACCCAACTAGCCAGCGGCGGCCACAACTTCACAGGTTTACAAATATTTCACAGTGGACAGGCTTGAATTATTCACAGTCTATCAGAACAGCACACCATCGGGACAAGTGGAAAACCATTGCATCCAACCCTCGACTAGAGGACGGAACTATTGATTGATTGATGCAATACCCCGCAGCACCAGGTCTCCAAAGATGGAGGCACCACTAATAACCGTATATACAATGGACGTATTCGACTGGGCCTTTCTATACGCATATCAAATTTTTGTTTACAAATTCCTATTCGACTGGGACCGGAAGTGGGTTTCTATATGTATGAATCAAATGTGTCTTGTGGCTCCATTCATAAGGTCACATGGTGCATTTGAAGATGGCTGATATGGAAAGGTTGAAAGATTCAGTAGTTTCAGGCAATCAGAGCTGTTCTTTTCGATTGCAAATGGCTGCCCTCTATAGTTCACTGCACAGGTGGGCGGAGCCTAAATCTTGCGGATGGAAAGGTCCCAGTCGAATGCCTTCATTGACTGTGTTGGCCCTAGGCCTGATAAAAACAATCCATCCTCACATTTTTCTTGTGCTACTACAATTTTGCATAGCCTGAAAGTTCTGCCTTTTATTCCAGCATTTAACAACTATTGGTGTAATTTCTATTGGTATAATGGTAATATATTATTATGTGCATTTAACAACTATTGGTGTAATTTCTATTGGTATAATGGTAATATATTATTATGTGCAATTAACAACAAAATTTCTATTGGTATAATGGTAATATATTATTATGTGCTATTGATCCCTCATCTGATCTGTCCATGCCCACATATATAACAGTTTGTCCTACCAGTGCTACTGGTATTTGTTCATGTTCGCACTACATTGCTGATAACCCTGTCCAATTTCAGCCCTGCAGAGCTTTTTGTGAACTATTCCTGAAAAGGGAAACTGATGTGGCTTGGGAATTTATCATGAAGGGGTTTGCTGTTCAGCTTTAATATTATTAACAATTCCTTCCATTTCACGTACGACGGTAAAAGATTGCCCTCCTGCTAATGTTGGACATGTACAGTTTATCACCGAAAAACTGAAAAAAGATCTGAAATTGGGATAGGTAAGTGTAACAATAATCCACAATGCTCACATAACATGTTCTGCGTAGCAAAAAGTACCAGCGACGGATTTAGACTAATTATAGATTGCAGTAAGCCCTATGGGTTGTCAGTGTGAAAGTATGACGTCTGAACACTTTGACTTCTGGATACTGAATGACTTTATTCCCCTCCAGGGCTCAAACCATAGCCGGCCAAACTTTTCCATGACGTCATCTCATTTGCATATATTACAGACATGTCTAGACGTTTATTACGCATATATCACAGTCAGTAAATAATTTTGTTGGTGAAACTTCTTCAAAATTTCATTATAACACCGTTGATGATGTCGTAAATAACCTTGAACGGTTTGATTATATTTCTATAACAGACATTAAGGACGCTTACCGCACCTTGCCTGTTCACCCTTCGGATAGGTATCGGATATCGGTGGCGGGAAAGTAACATTCCTCGATAATCGATTATATATGGGGCTATCTTCAAGTCCCTTTATATTCACGAAAGTGTCTAATTTCATTTCTCGCTGTGCAGCTCGAGCAGGTATTTGCCAGTTTGTCAAATACCTAGAAGACTTTGTCACATGTGCCCATGATTAACACAAGTTTATCCGCATATTAAGGCATCTGGGATTTTACATTAGCTTTCAAAAAATATTTTCTCCAACACAATAATTTCTCCAACACAATGTGCTAGGTTCTTAGGGATTGAAATAGATAGCATTTCACTGCAGCTGCGCCTGCCTGCTGAGAAGATTGCAAAATTACAGAATACCTTGAAGACATTTATTAACAAGTCCAAAGCCACTCATAAGGATTTTTTTGCAAAGACTATCGGTTTTCGTCCGTCGGTTCACCGTTGCTTGTCGGGTTACATACGGTGTCGTCCAGTTATCGTTCGGTGGCTATTCATTAATGTACTTCCTTGTCCGTTTAGCGTCCGTTTCGTCCGGCGGCCTTTGCAACATTTCGACACATCTCGGTACATTTTGATACTGAACACCACCAGACAAGAAAATTCTTTGTCCGGTTGTGTCCGGTACTCAATCCGGTAAGGTGTGACAGGCACTTTAGGCTCCTATGTTGAGGGCCTGTCACAATACAACGCATAGCCTTAGCGTATGCATTTGCCGACGTATGTGATTTTCGACCAACACGTCGTATACGTAGGATGCAGCTGTTGCACAAAGTTTGCAACCTCCTTGTGACCAGCGCTCTCGGCGCCGGGTCGCTATTGCTTGGCGACCTGGTGCCGACCAGTCCCCGACCTCGAGGTCGGCAATTGGAACCGCTCACGACCAGGCGGCGCCAACACATGCAATGCTGCGCTCACCTGGGGCCATATGTATTAGCGAGGCAAATCCGTGGTTAGCGGCGATCTCCGGGTTAGCGGCGAAAAGTCGGTATGTATGGAGCAGTGTTACGGAAACACCACAAGCTTAAGGTCGGCTACGCTAAACCCAACCCATATCAAGTTTACCTTCGGTGTTAGGGACCGATTAGGCCCAAATCTATTCAATGCCATCATATTTAACAGAATTACATACTCAAAACGTGAAATTTAATTAAGTTAACCCTAAAATCGAACCGATATTAACGCCGCAGCTACATCGGCGGCGATATACATATTGTCGAATCGACGAATGTAAACAAAACAAATCGCTGCCGCCGCCAGATCGGCGGCTATATATTAGGCCCAAATCTGTTCAATGGTATCATATTTAACAGAATAAGATACTCAAGAAGTGAAATTTGGTCAAATTAACCACAAAATCGAAACGCTATTAACGCTGCTGCCAAATTTAGGTCAAATGAAACCAATAATCGAACCGATATTAACGCCGCCGCCACAGCCAAATTGGTGGCCATATTGTCAAATAGCTTTGCTTGCCGGTAACAGGCTCAGAGGGATTTCCCAAATCTATAAATAACTTATGGGTTAGCTAACGCCACCGCACTTTGGCACCGTACATACCCCGTGACCCATTTCCCAACACTGGCTTTAGCTAACCCGAACGCCGCCCTTAACACTGGAGCCGATAAATAATTCTTCATGCATACGGCCCCTGGGCCGTAATCGATCAACACGACCCGGGTCATGCGAGTCGTCAGAATTTCAAATAGAACACCGTGAGTGGAGTCGACAAATACATGTGCCTTGTGCAAAACAACCCGACCCCAGTAACCCACCTCTTAGCTCGGGTTTGCAGGAGCGATGACGTCACATTTGCGTTGGGACGGTCCTGCAGGATAACAGCCACCGGTACCAGTCACACATATTTTTTTTTGGTAATAAGAGATTAATGAAATGGAAATATCAGTAAACTATGCCATCATAACAATATTTAAATCATATTTTGCTGTAACTATATCGGCTATTCAAAACAAAAAAAAGGGCCACCATTTTTTTCACCCCGAGAGTGGAGAAGCATATTCGATTATTCGACCCGAGTCTGCAGGATGTGCGCATGCGCCAAAAAGTGGCTGGTGTGACCAGAGTCGATGATGCCCCAGTCACACGACGGGCTTCGTTCGCTTGCGATCATTTGCCGACCAAAAGCTTGCGAGTTCCTTGCGACTAAATTTAAACAATTTGTTACAAACTATCTTACACGCGCCACATCGCGTCAGTTGGCGATCGATCGGCGAGTCGTTGTAAGGTTGTCGTAAGGTGGTCGTAATTTAACTGCAAAATGCCTCGTGTGATGCTGGAGTACTGCTACTATGGTCGCCGATCGGCGCCGATCGGTCGGCGATTGGTGGAGACGCCAGAGGTCGTAAGATGGTCGTAATTTAATTGCAAAATCCTCGCGGATCGATCGTAAGCGAACGCAGGCCTCGTGTGACTGGGCCTTAATCAATTACGCCCCGTGTGGTTGGCGCCAGGTCGCGAGCGGATGACAAAAACCAAACGGACACCCTGCTTTTGCACCGACAAAGCGGTCGCATTTTTGAATCAATATATCGAGTGGGACGCTGGGAGGTTGGCGACCTTTTGGTCGTAAGGAGGTCGGAGGCGGACGCTGGCTCTCGTGTGACTGGGGTATTATAGTGCTAAAATTAGGTATTGCCTGCAGCCACGTGTAACTGCCAAAGGCAACTTTATTCAATATGATTGCGTCATACAGTTGCCGACGTCACTGCCAAGCGATCGTTCCCATTTGAGAATGAATCATAGTTAATATTTATGTTCTACTTATTGACTAAAGAAGGTTTCACACTGAATATATATTTCGGTGTGCGCCCGACATGCAAACCTAGGCGCGGGTAAGAGTTGTCTGACAGTTAGGTACCATAGCTACGACCATGAACATGGAAGCGCCAGCATCGAGATTTTCAAGTGCGAATGTTGGTGCTTTTTGAATGGATAGGATTGTCTTCGATGACAGCAAAAAAAATGCTCTACCTAACATATTGATCTCCTGCGTTTCTGTAGTTAGGGTTATTCCCATATTTCGTTGAAAGTGAAATAAACCATATTTTGGCTAGAACGTGGTCAAATTATTTAACCCACGTGCTCAACTACGACGAAGCGCACTCGTAGATTAGTGGTGATGTGCCGGAAGGGAATTCACAAAAGGGGATAATTGTCCATATCCAGGTATCTCTAATATTAACCAGTTATATATTTAGCTAGGTATTTCCTACGTTGGGTTTATAACCTCATGTACGATGGGTGGAAATGTTAAAAGCAGATCAACTAAGGAACTATTTACTTCACCAACCCTAAATTACTACGCACTCGTTGATATAAGCTGCGATGTCTGTCTGTGCGTCCCTCTCAGACTCACGTTTGGAATTTTTCAAGCAGGATTCACGTGTTGTGTGAACCTTTTGCGTCACACAACACCGTTGTTATAAAAATACTTATAAAAAACTAAAAAATATAAAATACCAAAAAAATTCAGCAAACGTAAAACCCAGAAAAAATCGGAAGAGGAACGGAACAGCGGAGAAAAACAGGAAAATTCAGCAAGGGCCGAACAGGCGAACAACCAGATTGCGATACACTGACTTAAGACAGCGTGGACGCCATTTGCACTGCTATAAAATACCCTCGTGTAGTTTTACTACGAAGATCTACAAAACAAGATGAATCCAGGGGCACCTAGCTACCCTATGGCATCTCTGTATGTCGGAGACCTGCATGCCGATGTCACAGAAGCTATGCTGTTTGAAAAGTTTTCAACAGCTGGACCAGTGCTTTCCATTCGAGTCTGTCGTGACATGATTACAAGACGGTCTCTTGGTTATGCCTATGTCAACTTCCAACAGCCAACAGATGGTGAGTCAACAGTCACATGGTGGCACTGTAAATAACATTACTGATTGCTATGCACAAGTTTCAAGTCACAAAGTACTAGAATAGTTTCTAAGTGGATCGACCATTAAATGATTAATGATTAACAATTAAAAGCCTGGGAAATGCAGCAGCAAGGGCAGGCTAGTTCTAGTACTAAGTATGCGGAGTAACTTCCTGGAGTAAGTGCTTTATCATGATTTTATGCTGAGAATTAAAACTACGGAAAGTACCAGAAAATACAAACAAGAAAAGTCATCATTTAATGTTGCATAACCCGATGGTTTGAATTTCTGCCATTTTTGAAACAAATTTGTTAAAACATCAAACGTATAATAGTTAATACCCACACTATAAATTATAATAATAATTTATAGTGTGGACCGTGGTGGTTTCCTGTCAACGTTACTTGTTACTTGTACCGAACAACAGATAAATCAACTTAATTTAAGAGTAGAGATCCAACAATCAAAAACGAGAAATCTGGGTGATTTGCATTTTGCTCACACCACTTCATATAGAGCTTTAGAGGGGGTGTAATGATGTCACAAGACAACTTTCGGTGGCCATATTGCATTACATACAGAAGGCTTGCAACTGCCTACACTTGACACTGCTTATTTACTGATTTGTTGGTTTACTTGTCACTCACTGTTTTGGGCAGTTTCGCCTCAGAAGTGCTAAGTAAACGCATTGTGACATTGTATCATGTATGTAAACTGCCCAGAACCTCAAAGAACACAAGAAAACTCTGTTTTAATGCATCTGCATGCATTCACAACATGGCTAGAAAGGGTGCTCGTAATCCAAGATGGCTGAGTGATGACATCACATGCACTCCCTCTATACAATAGAAAAATGGGGGTGGGTGGATCCCTCCATCTTTGGGGCATTTCCCCAGGAGCTTGGTGCCAGTCTCTTGGGTCGGCACATAATGATATGGCTTATCATAAGTGTATGCTTGCTGGGCGGTGCCCTCTGGCACAGTTCTCGCCTAACGTTGCCAATAGTCCCAGTCTATCTCGACTGTGTGTGGGGGGGAGTTGGGCTGAATGTCAAATTTTAAAAACTGGGAGATGGGGTGGACTTGCATCCATAAAGACACCTTCCTGGAAGCTCTATCACCTGATAATATAAAGAAATTAATTGGGAGTGAAGAGGGGCGTGCATGCTCAGCACCAGGAAGCTCCATGACTAGGTATTAGGGAATGACCTCATCGCTTTGTTTTGACCCACAGCTGAGCGGGCGCTGGACACGATGAACTTTGACACAATAAAAGGGCGGCCAGTCCGTATTATGTGGTCACAGCGTGATCCATCCCTCAGGAGATCGGGAGTAGGCAACGTCTTCATCAAGAACCTGGACAAGAGCATTGATAACAAGGCATTGTACGACACATTCTCAGCCTTCGGCAACATTCTCTCTTGTAAGGTGAGCCATGCGAAAAGTCTGCAGAACTTGTTTTAAAAAAAACGAAACAGGAATAAAGTTTACTAAAAAGAAAAATTGTATACCACTTTAAAATGATTTTTTAAAATTTTAGTAGATGGTTTGCCTTGTCATTTGATTATTTTTTTGGAATACAATTATTTTGAATTGTTTTGCCAACTGATTAAATTGAATCATTAGATATTAGTAGTGTCACTCAACTGAAAACTAAGACTTGCAACACCAGGAATTGGACGCGGTGGTCGAATCAGAGTGCAGACTTCCCGGGCAGAAGGTCGGGAGTTCAAATACTGGCCGAGTCAAACCAATGACGTACAACATTGATACTTTTTGCTACCTAGCCTCACAGTTGGCATTACTAAGAAGTAAGATAGGGCAAGGACTGGTTAGCTCAGTATCAGGATAATATGACAGTGAGAAATCAGGGCCTGGTCTCCCAGTGGGGGAACGCTATGAAGTTGCCATGAGTGTTCACTGTTACAAGTTGATACCCATCCTGAGATGTTGACTGGGTGTAAAACTCCAACAAACTAATGTCAGCCCCATGCACATGTTTTGCACAGCTGTTCGGTTGCCCCATTACTTTCTACTTTGATTTGTTAGTGTAAATGTAGATCGATTGTTTGAACATTGTTCGGAATTGAATACTTCAAATATTTGGGCTGTTAGCTATTGAGGTTTCATTTTCACTTTTATCAAGCGAAGCGCTTGTTTAGTCAAAAGTGCATATACCTGTTCCCCTCACCCCATACCACCTTCCCACTTTAACATTAAAGTCGTAAGTGATTTTGTTCCATTTCAGATTGCTTCAGATAGCAACGGATCCAAGGGTTACGGCTTCGTTCACTTTGAAACTGCCGAAGCCGCTGGCAGTGCCATAGAAAAAGTCAATGGCATGTTGCTGAACGGCAAAAAAGTGTAAGTTCTGGAATTTTACATCCCGTTCGAGGCCTTAAAAGTGGTTAGAATTTTTACCAACACTAGCACATTTTTCATAAGTCTGTCTCAGATAATGGGCGAGAGAAGTAGGCAGTTGGATAACGAAAAATGATGAACTGCAGAAAATCAAGACACTGATGGACAGTAATAGCATTCATCACGTTTGATGTGATGTTAGATAGAAATGATGGTGTGTATAGTAGGTACTCCAAAGTGAATTTTTCTTTTCATGAAGTTAATTTGCAAATGGTGCAGTTGGAAAGCTCTTATCAATCTGATTACAGATATATATATATATATATAATGGAAAATTGGTCTATTAGTCCTTGAGTTATGAATTTTTTAATATTTAATTTTTGCCCTTACTTTTACACACATTTTTCATGATTCTGCAAATGCTTAAATCCTGATGTTTGAGGCTGCCTGTTGAAGGCAAATTACATCTTAATCACATCATTATTCCTTTAACTTATTATTTCTAGTACAAATTCTAATCTCAATTTTTTTCAGACCGTACAAATACATATTTGTTGAGCAATTTGACATACGTGGCAAATCGTGTAACGGTCCATGATCAGATCCTTAGAAAATTAATATCTCTGGTTCTATTTGAGATTTTTGTATCGATATGATAGAATCCAAATATCTATGAAGTGATTACATTGTCCAAACTGCTGAGAGTGAATGCTAAATGATGGTTAACAAGCTACACAGATTTGTGGACAAAGAATTTGTCTATGTAATATTATATGTCGTGGGGGTGATGAAAATGGGAAATACTGCGCCTAGAGCGGGACTCGAACCCACATCTCTTTGCATTCCGGGCCAGTGTGCTAACCATTACACCACCTAGGCTCCCCGATATCAATACACTCCCCACGCCTACCTGTCTATGTGGTTACTTGCCTGAGAGGTCAGTGCAGACCACTACACTCGTCCCCCTGGAATTGTAAGTCTTGTAATGCTTACAATTACATACATACAGGCAATGCACTAACACATACATACACAGGGTAGGTTCAACAACCATACAGCGCAAAGCTTGTACAGGATCCTGGTCACGGCACCAGTGTCGTGGGGGTGATGAAAATGGGAAATATTGTGCCTAGAGCGGGACTCGAACCCACATCTCTTTGCATTCCGGGCCAGTGTGCTAACCATTACACCACCTAGGCTCCCCGATATCAATACACTCCCCACGCCTACCTGTCTATGTGGTTACTTGCCTGAGAGGTCAGTGCAGACCACTACATATATTTTTCACAAAATATATTTGGTAAAATCATGGTTTATGATCATTCCAAAGTTTTCAAATTGTTCACGCCTGAAGTCTGCCGTAATGGATACAAAACTAAAGCTAGTGATCTCTACTTTACTGTGAAAGTAGTTATTTTTAGCTGTGATGCACTCACTCGCAGCATATAACGTTCAAAGAGAGGTAGTATGCTGAGAGCAAGTGTCCTATTTTTCCAGTGGTCAGTCGTCATCAGCAACTGTTCCTTTGTTTGGAGTACCTATGTATAGAAATAAAATGTATGTTCTTGAAAATGTGTACGTAATTTGGCTTGGAAAACGGTTTTTTACACCCTTGTAAGTCCTGGGAAAAGCGTTGCATTTTATCCTGACAAAGCTGAATGCGTCGTGAATATATTTGCTTTACACATTACTAGATAGTCTATTGAAGTGTCAACCTATGTCATTTATATCTATCTATGATTTCAGAGTATTACAATTTCCTCATGCATACAATCACACCAGCTACATTTGCTTGGTATGAATCCACTCGCTCAATACACTCGCACTGTCTTTGCAGGTATGTAGGTAAATTCATGTCTCGTGGGGAGCGCAGGGAACAAATGGGCGACAGGGCCAAGAACTTCACAAATGTCTACGTCAAGAACTTTGGTGAGGAGCTGGATGACGACAAGCTCAAGGAGCTGTTTGAGCCATTTGGCAAGATCATCAGTGCAAAGGTAGGCTGCTTTTCTTATTGGAGAGGTCCACGTGTCCTGTCAGGTGTTAAATTATTGGTAAATGAATTTGATTCATACGGACCGAATCCGTAGAGCGCAGGCCTCCCGTGCGGAAGGTCGGGAGGTCAATTCCCGGTTGAGTCAAATCAATGATTTACAAAATTGATAATTGTCGCTTCCTAGCCTGGCGCTCAGCATTAATAGGATATGGCAAGGACTGGTTCCCTCAATGTCAGGATAATGTCACTGAGGGGTATATCAGGTCATGGTGGTGGCCTGGTCTCCCAGTGGTGCAGCACTATAACATGAGTGCGCACTGTCACAAGTCGGTATCTGTCCTGATATGACCTTACATGTTGCCAGGAGGTAAAGGTCCACCAACACACCAATGCTTTATATGGATGTCCTGGGGCCGTATGCACGAATCGGGGTTAGGCTTAGCCGGAGTTAAGACACTAGCCGCGGATAGCTACCTCAGGGTAGCGGGGGGTTTGAGAAATGTGTGAATCGGTATGCACCAATGGTTTAGCCGCTGTGGATAGCTAACCGTGAGTTTATTTATAGATTTAGGAATTCCCTCTGCGTTTCTACCCATATATTAGGCTCAAATATATTGAATGCGATCATATTTAACAGAATTACATATGCAATAAGTGAAATTTTATCAATTTAACCCTAAATTCGAAGCGTTATTAAGGCTACCGCCGCATTGGTGGCGATATTAATAGTTATATTTTCGAATCGGCGAACGTACATTAAACAAGCCGCTGCCGCCAGTATGGAAAGCGACTTCGCGGCGGCGATTTGTTTACTTAACATTCATCGATTCGAAAATATAACTATTAATATCGCCGCCAATGCGGCGGTAGCCTTAATAACGCTTCGCATTTAATGTTAAATTGATAAAAATTTCACTTATTGCATATGTAATTCTGTTAAATATGATCGCATTCAATAGATTGAGAGCCACACACGCACACTAACCGCCCCGGCTAGACGTAAAACCTGATTTGAAAATGGTTTAGCTTAGCCAAGGCTACGGTCGGCGGTTAGCGCTGGCACCGATTGGTGCATACCGATTTCTCACATTTAGCCGTGTGGAGCTACCCAAACCGCGGTTAAGGCCCTAACCCCGATTCGTGCATACGGCCCCAGGTCTTCCAGCCATGAGTGGTGAATACACACGCTACAATAAGTAAATAATAGCGTAATACAAACAATATGAGCGGACATGTGCAAAGTCTTAAGAAGCGATCGGATATAGGAAAGTGTAGTTCTCAACAATTGGAATTGGATCGTGTACTGGGCCAGATGTCGCATTTAATTCCTTTGGAAAACAGCATAAACTGCATTTGTTCCATTTGTTTGCTATTTAAGTTGAGTTCACGTGTCCCAAAAACTGGAATGGGATTGGTTTGGTAACTGGAAATGAGCTTGTTTAAAACCTTGAAATATGGACATGGATCGGATTTGTCAGATTTGTTTTTGTGAAGTCCTTTGGGTAGAGAAATGTGGGTCCGATGAGAACAGGGACGTGCAGGGTTACCACCCAGTTGCACTCAAACCATTGAGATCGAAGTCATAAATGTTGAGGTGTTTTGTGTACTTGGGGTTTTGATTCCAACTGATTCACGCATTGTCAGATGCCCAATGCCAGTGTTTATCAATTCATTGCAGATATCGCGATACTCGTCACAAGTTTTGGGTGAGGAGTCTGGCAAGTCAAAAGGCTTTGGCTTTGTCAGCTTCGAAGATCATGAGTCTGCTGAGAGGGCTGTGGAAGAGCTTAACGGCAAAGAAATTGGGGGTGAGTGTTCAATCCAGAACCCAATATGATAGCGATTGTTACAGTTAACTAGACATTAATAGTCCAGTACGCTATATCAAATCTCGATACCTACTTTTATTTAGAAAATGATATGCTTTCATCAGACTGCTGTTTTAATCTGTCATTTTTTTAAACACAGATAGTTGTCCGGCTGCCACGGGCAAGACCATCTACGTGGGTCGTGCCCAGAAGAAGGCTGAACGTCAAGCAGAGCTGCGGGAACAGTTTGAGCGCAAGAAGCTGGAGCGCATTAACCGCTACCAAGGCGTGAACCTGTATGTCAAGAACCTCGACGACTGCATCGACGACGAGCGACTCCGGAAGGAGTTCTCACAGTTTGGTACCATCACCAGTGCCAAAGTCATGACCGAAGGAGGCCGCAAGGGTGTCAGCATGGTATGTGGCCGGCTTTGTAGCTCTCACTATCCCCGCCTGATATGACCTTATATTTTGCAAGGATGTGAACCTCCAACAACCAAATATTGCTGCATAGAGGGGAATAATTAATATTTAATAGGGAGTCAACAGTAGTATGCCGAAAGAATCGTGAAGTGAGGGCATATTGACATAGCTGGGAAATTTTTCGACTAGCAATTTCTTGATAATTAGCATCCGATCTGGTAAAGTCAGCATGGCAGGTTGCCAAGCGATAGTGTGTACATACCTACCCCTTTCAATGTTTATAAACATTGAGTTTGCAGATACATGCAGTGCAACACGTCGATTTTATTCAAAATTAATAGAAATGCAAAACCCTAACCGTATAAATTTAATAAAATCTTTTCGTTGAATATGCTTTCTGTATGTGTGCCAAGCAGTTTGTTTCTAGGTTGTGAGATTTCACTTTTTCTGTATGAAGATTGCTCACAGCCATTGACAATTCATTGAGTTTGCCGATACGCGCAGTACAACACATTTATTTTATTCAAAAATATTGGAAATACAGAACCCTACCCATATGAATTTAATGTAATCTTTTCGTTGAATATGTTGCTTTTATGTGTGACAAGCGGTTTGCTTCTAGGTGGTGTAGTTTTAGAGATATTTCACCTTTTCTCTATGAAGATTGCTCATAGCCATTGAGTTTGCAGTGTGACCGCATGTTGTCCTGCAGCTGAGCTGCATGTGCACTGACCTAAATACCTATGCTAACGTCATATGAAATAGGTCTATAACAGGGTGCTCAGCTTAGATGCACGAAAGCTACATTTGACACATAACATATAACAATTTTTAGAGAGCTAGAAATGACCCCCAAGTAAAATTAAACCCATTAACTCAATTTTATGTAGGTAACTAGCACATATGCCCTGAACCCAAATATAAACGGATATATGCTTGTACGTAATGATAGACAGCAAAATAACATCTAAACCAAACAAAAAAGGGTGGAGGTGTTGCCCTTTACTGCAAAGACACAACAATTCTAGATCCTGAAGCACTAATAATAGCTAACTTATCAAATGTACAGATAGAACTACTATGGTGCCTAATAAAAAGTGAAAAGCAAGCAAATATAGCCGTAGCAAGCCTCTACAGACCTCCATCAGGGGAAATTGAACTCTTCATTGAAGCCCTAGAAAAGAGCATAAACACCATAACAAAACTGACAACGGCAGAAATCTTCATACTGGGAGACTTTAATGTAAATTACAACAGCAATGATAAAAACAAACTAATGCTGCAAATCACAATCAAAATCTTAGGCCTACAACAACAGCTCATCACTGAAAAAACAAGGCTAAGTAAAAATAGCACAACAATTGACCTCATACTAACCAACTCAAACCACGCCACTAAATGGGGCACCAGGAGCTGGGGTATAAGTGATCATGAGCTAATATATGTAACAAGGAAAAAAATAAAAAGCACAAATCACTATGAATATAAGATGGGCAGGTCCCTAAAAAACTACTCAAAAATGCATTAAAAAATCATCTGCACCAAAACATAAACATCACACAAAACAGAGATGATGTTAATATCTATTGGGGCAACATCATCACAGAAATAAGAAAATCAGCTGATGAGATGTGCCCCATTAAGAAAATAAAAATACAAAAAAACCAGGACCCCTGGGTAGACAATGACCTGCTAACGCTCATCATAGCCAAAAGTAAACTGGGTAATAAAGCAAAGCTCACAGAAACTATAGAAGACAATCTGGCCTACCATATCGCCAGAAACAACTCTCTCAAAGCTGTGAGAACAACAAAAAAGAAATACATAATAAAGCAGGACAAAGACTGGGGAAGCAATACAAACAGATTCTGGAAAAATGTAAACCTATTATTCCCCAAAAATAACAAAGAAGAGCACACAAACTTCCAAGATAACGAAGGGACAATGCTCACAGACAAAGATGCAGCAAACAAACTGAACACGCATTTTGCCACAATAGGACAAAAGCTGTCAGAAAAATTCAAAAAAAGTGGGAAAATAGATTAGGAACTGTTCAGAATGAAATCCCCACCTGCAAAACAGATATAATAGAAGTAAAAAAATTTATAAATGACATGGACACAAATAAACCAAGTGGAATAGATGAAATACCAACCAAAATACTGAAAGAGGCACTCCAAGCCATACCGGCCACTATAGTAGACCTATTCAACATCTCCTTTGAACAGGGGCGTTTTATCTCAGCCTGGAAAATGGCAACCATTACCCCTATTCACAAAAGTGGAGACAGACAAGACATGGGAAACTACAGCCTACAGGCCAATATCGATTCTTAAAAAAGTGTTACATAGACATATAATCGAACACCTGGGAAAAAAAAGAAGACATGGGGGTTTCAGGAAACTGCACTCCACATCTAAAACAATAGCTAACCTAACAAATGACATATTGGCGTCAATGAACCAAAAACAATTAGTTGGAGCATCCTTCATTGACTTCAGCAAAGCATTTGATACAGTAGACCATAACATACTACTGGAAAAACTAGAATCCATGGGCATAAAATCCAACACTATGGACTGGATACAATGCTACCTGAACAACAGGCAACAGAAAACAAAAATAAACAATACACTATCAGACAACCAACCTGTCACATGTGGTGTACCCCAAGGGTCAGTGTTGGGGGCCACTACTCTTTATAATCTACATAAACGATCTTGAAAAATGGTTGCAAACCGAATGAATTTTTTTTTACCTTGAAAAGACCCTAAAATTTGGTTGCTTAAAATGTGTATGGACTGCTGATCTTAAATGTTTGCGGTTTCCCCTGCCAGGAACCCGGGCGATCCCGTGGTTTCGGCTTTGTGTGCTTCAGCTCGCCTGAGGAGGCGACCAAGGCGGTGACTGAGATGAATGGGCGCATTGTGGTGTCAAAGCCACTCTATGTCGCCCTAGCGCAGCGTCGTGAGGACAGGAAGGCGCATCTCGCCTCGCAGTATGTGCAGCGTCTCGCAGGCATGCGCATGCAGGGCCAGCAACAACAGGTACTCCTTCTAAAACAATGGGTTATTTTGTGCAATCCCAAGAATTTAGCAACAAAGGAAATAGATCGGAGTGACAGAAATTGTGGTTGAAAAGCCCACACTATAAAATGAATGTACCCTGAGTTTCAAGCTATCAACCTATGCAATGGTGTATACCCTTTTTACCTTTCGACATATTCATTTCCAGTAAAGATTTTGTTTTGAAAGTCTAGACTTGCATCCCTGCATTCATTCTGTAGAGTTTGTTTTAACTGCTGCTGAAATTAATAGTAACATTTTATGAACTGTGAAGCTAAATGCTCATAGTGCTAATTTATTTTGAAGGGGCTTACTATCATCGTAATTCATAACCAGATGCTGCATCAACGAACACGTGTACTTGTCCTTGTGGGTTGGCGTGATTTGAAATGGGTACTGGTTTGGGTGGTTGACTAATGTCTGCTCATGTGCCGCAGGTCGGACAGATGTTCCAGCCTGGTGGTGCGGGGTACTTTGTGCCCACGATGCCATCAGCGCAGCGTGGCTTCTTCAACCCAGCTCAAATGGCGCAAGTACGACCGAGCCCACGGTGGCAACCACCGCAGCAAGTCCGTCCCACCGCTCAGCCAACCGCAGGTGCATAGCAAGGAATAAGACTGATCAATTCTGAGTGGCATCTTGTCAGGCCGTGGTGCTCACTCGATGCTGCATTAGCCGCTCTTGGCTAACCAGTGCCTTCTTACTCAAAGTGGCAGATCCCTCACCCCCAAATGTATTGGGTGTCAGCACCCACTGACACTTATTTGCATAGATTTCATGACCACTCCGAATTTCTTTCTCAGCATGTGAGACCATTACAAATCTAGTTAACAAAGTGTGAACAAATTTGAGAATTCCTAATGACAGCGGGCTGACCTTGTTTGACACATGCTGGTTTACCTTATCTTACCCCTGTTTGACATGCTGGTTTCTAGAAAACAGTGACGATGTATCGTACTGACTTTTCGCTGTGGATACAGCCTTTATTTCCAACATGGTGTAAAATGGCCATCAGTCAACCAGCTGTGGTATGTAGCTACAGAAAGCAGTTATTGGCTATGAGCTGGGTGCACATTGTTATTGACCTGCGTCTTATGCCAGGCTGATGTTGTGGATTATTCCACCGTGCCTACACTGGTGCACCATAGCTGACCCTGCACCTCACCTGTGTTTCAGCGGCTGGGTTCCAGACAATGCCCGGTGGTGGACAGATGCGGCAGGTGCGTCCTGTCCCCCAGCAGGTGCGCGCCACACTCAGCGCCCGCCCCATCACGGGCCAGCAACAAGCCGCAGCACAGCGCATGGCAAGCGTGCCTGCCGCCAACATGCGTCCCACTGCCGGTATGCCCGCCGCACAGCCCCCACGACCAACTTACAAGTACACACCCACCATGCGCAACCCACCCAACCCGCCCAGCGCCCAGATGGCCACAGCTGTACAGCCGGTGAGTTGTCACCTCGTGGTTGGTGATGCACGCTTTACTTGATTATATCACCATGCACCAGCAGTTCACATTAGTATGAATGGCATGTGAGAACTCTTTATAAATGTAAAAATCATGAACAAATTTGCGAATTCCTACGGATAGCTGGACTGTGTCACCTTTTGTAACTTGTTACCTGTCTTTTGACAAATGTTATCAACTTTTGCACATGTTAGTTTCCAGAGGAAAAACACGACGGACAATAAATTCTATTCACTTTTTTTTTTAGTCCTGCTAATATTACTCTTACTGACAACGTGGTTTGTGACTGACCTGTCAATCACTAGGTCTGGTGGTTCTGTTTTGAATGAAATTATATACAGCTAGGATTTCTGGATATTAGTGAACATGTTTCATCATGTACCTATTTATACACATTCATGGAGGCGGAGTAATTTTTAGTGTGAATTTACAGGTTGTTGCGCAAGGCAGTAGCATCTCAAATCCAAGGAGAGTGTCTGGGTTCTTTAGGTGATGTCAGGGCCTGGGAGACCAATTCAGTTAAAGTGTGTTTGCAGTGTCATGTGCAGTGTGTTAGACAGCTAAGCGGACTGTTGTCGTTGCAGGCTGTGCACGTGCAGGGACAGGAGCCTCTGACGGCCACCATGCTGGCCGCAGCGCCCCCACAGGAGCAGAAGCAGATGCTCGGGGAGCGGCTCTTCCCTCTCATCCAGAGCATGTACCCCGATCTGGCCGGCCGTATCACCGGTAAGTACCTACATGCAGCTTATCTTTATTCCTATTCTTTATTCTTTATTCGCTCTCTTTATTCCTGGGCTCTATTGACTAATCTCACACTGGTGCCATCTTGATTTGAAAACGAGTTTAGTTGCACATCTGATCCGGTTGTGAACGTCAGCTAGTTAACATACAACACTGGTGCAATCATAGATCTGTCAGCGAGTTAACACATAACACTCATGCAATCATAGATCTGTCAGCTATTTAACACTCAACACTTGTGCAATCATATGTCTGTCAGCTCTTTAACACTCAACACTGGTGCAATCATAGATCTGTCAGCTAGTTAACACACAACACTGGTGCAATCATCAGCGAGTTAACACATAACACTGGTGCAATCATAGATCTGTCAGCTAGCTAACACAACACTGTTGCAATCATATGTCTGTCAGCTAGTTAACACTCAACACTGGTGCAATCATAGATCTGTCAGCTAGTTAACACACAACACTGGTGCAATCATAGATCTGTCAGCTAGTTAACACACAACACTGGTGCAATCATAGGTCTGTCAGCTAGTTAACATTCAACACTGGTGCAATCATAGATATGTCAGCTAGTTAACAGACAATACTGGTGCAATCATAGATCTGTCAGCTAGTTAACAGACAACACTGGTGCAATCATAGATCTGTCAGCTAGTTAACACGTAACACTTGTGCAATCACTGATCTGTCAGCTAGTTAACATGCAACACTGGTGCAATCATAGATCTGTCAGCTAGTTAATACAACACTGGTGCAATCATAGATCTGTCAGCTAGTTAACACATAGCACTGGTGCAATCATAGATCTGTCAGCTAGTTAACACGTAACACTGGTGCAAGCATAGATCTGTCAGCTGGTAACACACAACACTGGTGCAATCGTAGATTTGTCAGCTAGTTAACACAAACACTGGTGCAATCATAGATCTGTCAGCTAGTTAACACACAACACTGGTGCAATCATAGATCTGTCAGCTAGTTAAGATGCAACACTGGTGCAATCGCTGATCTGTCAGCTAGTTAACACGCAACACTGGTGCAATCATAGATCTGTCAGCTAGTTAACACGCAACACTGGTGCAATCATAGATCTGTCAGCTAGTTAACACACAACACTGGTGCAATCATATATCTGTCAGCTAGTTAACACGCAACACTGGTGCAATCATAGCTCTGTCAGCTAGTTAACACGCAACACTGGTGCAATCATAGATCTGTCAGCTAGTTAAAACACAACACTGGTGCAATCATAGATCTGTCAGCTAGTTAACACGCAACACTGGTGCAATCACAGATCTGTCAGCTAGTTAACATACAACACTGGTGCAATCATAGATCTGTCAGCTAGTTAACACACAACACTGGTGCAATCATAGATCTGTCAGCTAGTTAACGCGTACCACTTGTACAATCACTGATCTGTCAGCTAGTTAACACATAACACTGGTGCAATCATAGATCTGTCAGCTAGTTAACACATTACACCACATAGAAACAAACCGCTTGGAACACATATAGAAAACATTTAACAACAAGATTATATTAAATTTATATGGTTAGGGTTCTGCATTTCTAGTAATTTTGAATAAAATTGACGTTTTACACTGCACGTAACGGCAAACTCAATGGCAGTGTGCATTCGTTCTGCAGTAGAATCAAATGTAGATAATTGTTTTGATTTTGAAAATTTGATATTTCATGCAGCTTTAATGCTATCGTTGCCCTGCAGGTATGTTGCTTGAGATCGACAACTCGGAGCTTCTCCACATGTTGGAGTCGCGTGAGTCACTCAAGGCGAAAGTGGAAGAGGCTGTGGCTGTGCTGCAGGCTCACCAGGCCAAGGAAGCCGCTGCTGCAGCCGGCGACAAGAAGTAGTGCCGGACGCAGTACCATTCCGCATTGCAAGCCTGGCAGTGGCATTTCAGCAAGTGCGGTGTTCCTGTTCGCAACCTCTGTTTTCTTAGGCCCAGCTTTGCGAAAGGTGTGGCCTGTGCAGGATATTGATGGCCTACAAGTCGTCTCTCAAGTAGTTTGAGCAGTGGCCAGCCGGTTCGCTTTGTTTCCATTCGCGCTATCAGTCCGAGGAGGCAGGCCCTCCTGCTCCAACAACTGCCGAAGTTTGACAGGCCACCATCCTCTAAGAAGAATGGGAAAGATAAAAACCAAAAATGACCTAAAAAAAATAGAAAAATATACTGCCAAAAAAAAATAGAAAAAATCTAGAAGGAAAAACCCACTAATGATAAATACTGGAAAGAATTTAGCAGGATGCATTACTGCTAATAGACGGAGGAGCATAGGAAACGAAAACCCCTATAAAAATGGAAAAAAATATACCCTACGAATAATCGATGTAAAAAAAAAAATCAAAAAAAAAAATCTGCAAGTGGTTTAATTGCCAAGAAAAATTTCAACCACCAAAAAAAAATGGGAATAGTAAAACAACAAATGATGGGACGTGTGTATGTAACCTGTTGTAGTGAAGCCATGGTCGACGGGTCAATTGACCGAATTGTTTTAGTTTTTTAAGGTTTTTTTTTTTATTGTTAAAGGGAAAAAAAAAGAAGGCGAAATGTGAATCCGGCGGTGGGCAGTGCCAAGTGTGCAGTGTCTGACAGGCCGCCCCTAAGTATCCAAACGTGAGGGCTGCACAGTGCGTTCCGTACTGGTCGTCGCCATGGCTTCCACAACCACCCCCCCCCCCCCCTTCTTTTTCTACTCTGAATTCTAATCACTTAACTAAGGACAGCCCACTGTGTGAACCGACCAAGTACTTAAAAAAATATATTACAAAAAGTAAAGGTAAAAGCAGCACTTGTTGGGTTCACACAGCTCGTGTTGTCCACAGCCAGTTTGCTCGGCGTGGCGCTGGGGTTGAGGGTTGTGTAGAGAACGGTGGGGCCTCCTCCCCCAGATTGTTGAGGCGACATTAATTTTAAACACAAAATTCATACCACACACACAAAAAAAAAGGAGAAAAAATATATAGTATTAAAAAAAACCGGGACGGTGTGTCACTGCAACGCGTGCGGCGACACTGGTGGATCTGAGACGTTGACGGTTGTAGACCTTCAGTTAAGCCGACTGCTTTCATCCCAAAAGGCTGGCTTTTATTCCAGTAAATGTGTACGCTACCGATGACGTCTGTGAATAAACAAATTATTTTTCTAGATGTGCCAGTTTTGATATTTGAGGTGTGTTGAGAGTTGGGTATATTCATGTTCATTATTCGAGAGGAAAAAGGGACGACAATAAGAAACCATTGGCATTTGTCAGTTTGAAAATATTAATAAAAAATTGGAAAAAAAGGATAACTTTGTTTTGATGTGCATCTTGTTCCTTTAATACTGTAGATTGGAGAATCGGAACCATTTTGGATGCCCCCCCAAGCCCGGCCCCTGGTGAGTTCCTGATTGCTTTGAAATTTTGCCTTAGATCGGTCGTCTAAAAAAAATAATCTATATATTACAGCTAGTTTGATGAAAGCGTTGCATTGTTATACGGATGGTCAAATGCATATATTTAATGGGGAAACCGGAAAAGTAGTAATTAAAATGCTGGACAGGATTGGAGCAAATCAAGTTTGGTGGTGGGGGCGTGACATTACCAGCGGGGTACTGACTCGCTGCAAAGATGCGCGTGTTTTTGCTAACATGGTAGTCTAACCCCGACTGAGTCAAACTAGCGATTTGCAAAATGTATACTTGTCACCACCTCGCCTGGCGCTTGGCATTACGAGTAGGATAAGACAAGTATCAGGTCATGTGGCCGAGTGGGAAATTGATTCGTGGTGCCAGTGGCCAGGGCCGCATTCAGGATATGCCTCGGAGACATCTCCCTTTTAGTGTAGGAGGCCAAAAACACCTTGAAAATGGGTGCCAGATTCAGTGGTTTCAGCCAATCACAGCTCTTTTCTCAATTGCAAATGGCTGCCCCCTATGGAGGCTGCCATTTTCGAGGCACCTGCCAGCTACAGTCGTTCAGACTAGGGTGACGTCAAGAATTTGAACGCGGCCCTGGTCAGGGTCCGTCTCGCAGATGGCCGTGACGTCACGCTAGTGAACAGCAAAATGGTCTCGAAAATGGCCGCCCCCATAGGCGGTGGCCATTTGCAATGGAAAAGCTGTGCTGTGATTGGCTGAAACCACTGAATGCGGCGGCCATTTTCGAGGCGCCTTTCATCTCCAGTCTGAAAAGGGAGGCATTGCCGAGACGCACCCTGAACGGAAATAAGCCAAAAAGCATTGCTGAGACGGACCCTGAACGCGGCCCTGGTCTCTATGGTTGGTTGATTGTCCTGGCAAAATCTGAGGCCATGTCAGGACGGATACCAACTTGTGAGTGCACTCATGCTGACTTTATAGTGATGCTCTATTGGGAGACCAGGCCATCAACACATTATCCTGACACTGAGCCAACCAGTCCTTACCCTATCCCAATATTGAATAATGGCGAGCGCTTGGCTAGAAAGTGACAAGTATAAATGTTCATGTCCTTAGTTTGACTCGACCAGGATTGGAATCCCACGATCTACCAAAACCAGAGCACGATGTCTATGAAGTCACCCTGAGTTACAAGTTATTACTTCATCTTCCGAATACCGGAAGTTAAGTATCCGGGGAGAGGATAAGCCCGCGCATGCCGGAAGTAGCCTCAGTTAGAAACTCGGCAGCGGAGAAGCAACAGCGATTTGGAGGAGGATTACCCTTATAAAAGGTAACTTGACCATAGGAGGATGCGATTGAGTCGTTAAACACAGGTGAAATTGTGTTAAGCGTTGTGAGGTTTACAGATGTGTTGATTATATATTGAAGTTAATCATGTGACGCACCGTGTCTTTGCAGAAGACGGTGACAGTAAGACTGTGGGAGTCGGTGGTTGACACACTCTCGGCCGATTCGAACACGCATGAAGAAGCGTAAAGTAGACGGTGTGGTCGCATTACTGAATGAACAATGGCTAAAATGAAGATCAACAACCTATCTCGCTACATGCATTAAGCGAGTCGGAGACCGAGTCGGTAGAAACTACGAAAGCAAAGCCGAGGCCAAAGAAAAGTAAAATGGTGGGTGACCCAAAAACAAAGACGTGGGCTAAACATCCAGAACTAGGTCAAGTGCAAACGGAATCGGCATCCTCTAAGCCAGAGATGGCGGATTTCAAGAGAATGTATGACGAGATGGTTATTCTTAGGAAGGAAGCTAATGATTTTCATCTAGAGTCAGAACAAATGCGTGATCGAGTGAAATTAGAGAGCGAGCAAGACTACGCATCGCTTAATGATTTGGCAGAAAACCAAGATGGCGGAGCGTGCTATTTTGGAGACGCTGCTGGTAGTTGGGATGAATATGAGGAAGATGGTGATGGCTTTGAGGGAGATCAACAGATGGATGTGGCCGACGATAAGGATTCCATGTTGAGCACAAGTGAACAGTTGTTAGCGTTAAAACTAGGCATGAACGTTCAGAAGGAAATGCCTACAAACACGGAAGTGAAAGAGCACATAAGTAAAGTTTCGCCATTCAGTAGTTTTAGACGGCCGCCACCGCCAAAGCCCTTGCCGACTGAGGCGGCTCAAGCCCCATCAACACCAGCGACTACGGGGAAGGGTGATACAACTACACCGACAGTCAAGCCAAGGCCAAGACGTGAGTTTAAGCTGGACACTGCCCTCGTTACAAGAAGTGTACACGAAAGTAAAGAAACCTGTGACACCTCGGATAACAATAAGTGAGAGTATGGCTGGCGCCATTCACCATTTCTACGGCGGCACTAACGAAGTCGGAATGAAACATCTTAAGACGATTAGAGAAATTTCTAGAAACTACACCGGATTGGCAGATGTTCCAGCGGCAAGTGTACAGGCCCTAAATGAAGAAATTAGGTTTGCAGAGGGCAGGAAGGAGGGAGAGAACTATGGACATTATTCTGCAACGGGGATCGGCGGATCCAGAGTTAGATGCACAGGGAACACATATGTTGAATGCGATCAAGTTACTGGTGGCTACCCATAGCCAGGTGAGTCTGGACAGAAAGCTGAGTGTCAAGAAAGTAGTTGATTCGAGACTGGGGAAGGAACTAATACAGCCTAAACGGGACGTGTACGGGGATCTTCCGGAACCCATGGAATACCTACTCGTCGAAAACCTGGGAGACAAAAACAAACAGTTACTGAAGTCAGTCAAGGCGTCGGATAACTGCATGGTGTACCGAGGGAAGCGTAGGACTGGTTTTGACCAGCAAGGACGTACTGGTGCACCTTACAACAGATTCAGGGGAAATGGAAGATTTAGACCTAGAGGTATGAGAACGGTGTCAAGCTGGGACTCAAGGCAACAAGCACCAGAGAAAAGATTTGGCAGAACAAATGAAGATTATGCACTGTACGGGAACATCCCAAGCTCCCTGAGGGGAGCGAGAGGCAGGGGAACCCCGGCGTGGGGTTTTCCGAAGTGAGGCACCCTGTCCAGGTGGGTGGACTTTACAGACTTAGGATTGGGTAAGGGAACCCTTTATATATATAGGTTTTTAATTTTAGATAGATACATAGTTACAGCAAGTTGCTTTTCATATCTTAAATTGCTTACAGTTAAGCTGGTAGAAATGTCTGGATGAGGTCAAAATTGGTGTCATTAATAGAAGTTAAGCTAAGTTGAATTAGGAGGTACGTTACCTAAATGTATATAAAAACGCATGATGGTTTTGCTGTCAACAGAATAGTTCAGACTAAAACGTATGGAACTATAAGTAGTCGATAAGCAGTGTGTTAAGTTTACAAATAATTGTTATGTCCTCAGGTATATACACTTATGGTTTGGTTTTAAAAGAATTAGAGGAAGTTGAGTAAAAACTTTCAGTCATGATCCTATGGCCAAGGGGAAAAAAGTTGGTCATTTTATAATATTTAAGTAACGGTGTGGTGCAACAGAAACACACATTGGGGGAAAAACTCGAGTATGACTCCTCCTGTATTTTTATTCTTTGGTGGGACAATACAGAGAAGTGGGAGGTAAACTAAGGGTTTACACTGAAAGTATTGACCTACATAGAAACAGTAGGGATCCATAAGGCTTTAGCTAACGAATAAACGAATACCCGTCTGAATAACTGATGAAAGAACTGGGGAGTAATTCCTTAACTGAGAGGGGTAGGAGGGAAGACCACCCCTCAGTACAGGGCTCGGTTAAAGGAGCACACTTACAGGCTAGGGCCTGAAATGGCGATAAAACTTGTTACTGTATATGGGGTCATAGATATGGATTTATATATTTATTGTATATAAATATTTTGCAACAAAATAAAGAAAAAGTTGAGAATATTAAGTCACTAACTCTGGGTCTTTGATGCGCGAAAAGGAAGAATGCAAGGCAGGGATGGGAAAAGAGGCGCTTTATTGAACACCTCAGGAAAAGAAAACAAAGTATGTACAAGGAACAAGGTGAAATAAACTTAAGGCTAAAGGAGCTCCGGGTGAGCTTGAGATTTCGTGGGAGGGGCGCCGAAGAGCCCTCCACTGGCTGTTTGAGGGAGAGTTGGGTGGGTGGGTGGAGAAAATAAGATGAGCAGGGAGAACGGCTGGGAGGCGAGTGACTGAGGGAGGCCGGCGGGCGGCCTTATAAGGGAAGGAGCGAGGAGGAGGCGACAGGCGGGGAAGGTGAGAAAGCGGCGGGCCAGAGCGAGAGGGCGAGGTGGGAGAAAGCTGAGGGAGGGATGACAGGGAAGGTGAGAAAGCGGGCGGCGGCAGGAGAGGCGGGGGGAGGGTCTCTTCCTTTCCTCGCATCAAACGAAATGCGAGCAATACGACCGATGCGCGAAAAGGAAGAATGCAAGGCGGGGATGGGAAAAGAGGCGCTTTATTGAACACCTCAGGAAAACAAAACAAAGTATATACAAGGAACAAGGTGAAATAAACTTAAGGCTAAAGGAGCTCCGGGTGAGCTTGAGTGTTTGTGGGTAGGGGCGCCGAAGAGCCCTCCACCAAAGCGGTGGAGAGGGCTCGAGGCGGGGACACAAGGGGGGACCGCCTCTGAGGGCCAAGGGCCGGGGGCCTGGGTCAGGAGGGGGCGAGGAGGGAGAGGCTCTGGGCGGCGCCTCGGCGGAGGGAGGGGAGGGGGAGGAGATGAGCCCGGGGCCTACGTCGACAGGGAGGCGGGCGGCCAAAAAATTGGGGAGGCCCGCTCCCTGGAGAGGTGCGCAGGGGGGGGTTGGCGAGGGTCGGAGAGGGGGGCAGCGAAGTCCTCAGGGCTGGGGGGAGTGGGGGTCGGGGTCAGGTCGGAGGGGGTTGAGGAAGGCGGTGTCGTGGAGGTCGCGATGGTCGGAGTGGAGGTCGGCGGCTGTGATGTCTCGGGAGGGTTTGTGGTCAGCGTAGGCGGCGTCTGGGGCCTGCGGCGCGAGGTGATGGTCCCCGGCTGTGCTCTGGGTGGCGTTTCGGTCGGAGGTCGTTACGGGGTTGTCGGTGGAGGTCAAGGGGTTGTCGGCAGAGGTATAGGTGAGGCGCCGGTTATGGCCGGCCGGGGGAGGCCGGCGGATCAAAAATCCGCCGAGGCGGCCGGGGTCTGGCGCTCACAGGCTTGCTTGGTGAGGCACAGGGCCTCGCTGTGCATGGTGAGAATGCGCCTCACGTTCGCACAGTAGGTGCATATGTGCCGGTGTCTGTCCCCCACCTCGCCGTGGGCCTCCCCGACGGGGGCCCGATCTCACGAGGTGGGCTCGTGGTTCCAGGCGGCGCAGGGGGCCCCGTGAGCCTCTCTGTTGTAGGTGATGCGGGTGTCGGCTTGGGTCCGGGGCTGCTGTGCCCCTCGGGGAAGGTCCGTGCCTCGGGGGGCTGGTGCTGTCGGGACGACCTGGGGGGCGGGCATGGTGAGAGCCTCCACTCTCACCAGGTTGAGGGCAACCGGGTCGAGCATTACGACCAATTACAGCCTCAAACAGAAAGTCGAGGGCAGCAGACAGAAGGACAGGTTGGTGGTGGACGAGATCGTGAGGGACGATCAGTTACAACAAGAACGCCCAAGCCAGCGGAGAAAGGAACGCGGCTGGTGGTGGACTTGAAAGAGGAGAAACCACTGTGGGACAGGAAGACGGTAAGAAAGAGGAACTGCGCACAGCGGAAACGACCCAAGATAGAGGGAGTACCCCTCCTTGCCAGAACTTTGGAAGGGTATGACATTGACAACAAAACCCTTCACTACTTTAAGCATACTTGGCGAGATTCAAGCAAAAAGAACTATCTCACACACATCAATAGATGGGCCCTGTGGGCATTAGAACAGGAGTTAACAATTTTGAACCCCACCATTGGGAATGTACTTAGATACTTAAGAACGTATTTTGAGACGGGGTACGGTGCAGTAAATGCAGCCAGATGTGCGTTGAGCTTGATTTTACCAAGATCAAATGGGAATACAATAGGTGAACACTACCTAGTGAAGTGGATTTGTAAAAGCTGCTATGAGCAGAGGCCCCCACAACCCAGATATGACAGCTTCTGGAGTGTGGAGGTGGTGTTAAATTGGATCGTAGGTTTACAAAACAACGATAAGATGAGCATAAAATTCCTTTCTTATAAAGTTACTATCCTACTGCTTCTAGTGTCATCACAGAGGGGACAGAGTATCTTAAACTTGACAGTGGATAGGATGAGAATAGAGGAGGATTCAATAGTATTCAAAATGAGCAAGCTTTTGAAACACAACCAATTAGGACAACCTCTAGACTCAATAAGATTCTATTCTTACCCAACCAATAGAAAAGTATATGTAGTAAGAGCGATGAAACGTTATATAGCTAGAACAGCAAGAATTCGAAGGCAGAATACACAACTGTTGCCCTACATAGGCCCACATGAGCCGATTTCGAGGGCAACGTTAGCACGTTGGACAATTAATGTTTTAAAGCTAGCAGGCATTGATACAGAGAGGTATAAAGGCCACAGTACAAGAGGCGCGTCAGCCTCTACGGCAAAGGCCCGAGGAGCAAATCTCAACGCAATTATGCGAAACGCATGCTGGAGAGACAGCAAGAGCTTTGCCCAATTCTACCATAAATCAGTAGAGGACCCTAGCGTGGTACAACATATGATTCTGAGCAGGGTTAGAAATAGAAAAGCCCAAAAAACATAAGGCTTATAAGACTATGTAAAGTGCACGCACGGATGAAGGTAAGACGCCCATACATATGGATAAAAAAAAAAGTTACAAAAAATGGTTACATTGTTACAGTATAAACACAAGTTGTCAGAAAGCTGAGATAAACACAAGTTGTCAGAAAGCTGAGATAAACACAAGTTGTCAGGAAGCTGATTTAAAGTTAAGAAGTTGTTACAAGTGAAAGGTTAACACAAAACGAAGTTAAATGCCGGGTTGTAAATGTTAAAATCCGGTCACGGTTTAAGTGATAAAAGTCACATAAATTAAGGTATCAAGTATTATAGATGGTTACAGAGATAACAAAAAAGGGAGTAAATGGTGGATGCTAAATAATAATAATAAAAATCATTTGCTGATGGTAAGAGATAAAAAGGTTATTGAGTACAGTTTGATGGACAATAAATGGTACGAGATTGTTTAAAAAAGTACTAAGAAGTGCAGGTTGTCTAAACTTGTCAGTCATTAGGATTAAGTTTCAAAAAGCACACAATATTGCAGTCGTTGTAATTGGTGAGAACAAAATAAAAAGGAAACAATCCAAGTTTAAAGTGTAAAAAAGCTTACGGTTAAAATTATTGACATAACACACACACAAATGTACACGTATGCGAATACATGTTGCCCAAGGGGGAAAAAATAGGAAGACAGACACAGAGGCATAATAGAATCATATATATGACTAATATATGTGCGGAGGCACCTCTAAAGTGTATATTACAGAGAAAAGACGAGGAAGGAAGGAAGGAAGGAAGTTGAAGGGAGGAGAAAGAAGCAAAAAAGGTAGGGTCACAAAAAACCATGCTTCAAAGACTCTCCCCGGATACTTAACTTCCGGTATTCGGAAGATGAAGTAAGAATATGATAGTTATACTAGACTTACCTGTAAGTTGACGTATTACTGAGATTCTTACGAATCTACAAATACAAAGTTAATGACCAGGATTCGAGTTAGAGCGTCCGTCTCCCGTGTTGGTAGATCGTGGGGTCGTGAGTTTGAATCCTGGTCGAGTCAAACCAATGACTTTAAAATTGATACTTGTTGCTTCCTAGTCTGGCGCTTGGCATTATTAGGATAGGACAAGGACTGGTTGGCTCAGTGTCAGGATAATGTGACTGAGTGGAATATCAGGTCATGGTGCTGGTGGCCTGGTATTCCAGTGGGGCAGCACTATAAAGTTGCCATGAGTGCGCACTGTCACAAGTCGGTACCCATCCTGATATGACCTTAGATGTTGCCTGCACGTAAAACAACAACAAACAAAACAAACACATACACACACATGTTTTATATGTGACGTTCTATACACAAATAGCCTGAACTTAGAGTAGTAATTATGTGTGGCCTAGTGGTTAGAGTGTCGGACTTGTAACCTGAAGTTGTTTTGGTTGTGGGGGTTCAAACCCCATCCACAGCAGAACTTTTTTTATATTCAACAAGAAAAAAACGTTTATCATCTATATCTGTTTCTCATTGAATTATGCAATGTAATTGTACTAACATATATTTTACAGTATGCAAATATATTTCCTCATTGCACTACTCTAAAGTAGATTGAAAATACCTCAGTATTACCCTGCCTTCTCTCCACTCAACCAGCCAATGGCACAACAATCTAGGTCACTTTCCTGTACACCACCAAGTGGAAAAGTTCAGTACTAAGCATGCACCACCCCTGTGGCACACATCTGAACTATTCTGAGTTCGTTTGTTTTCCCGGCGACGAATAGATAGTCCCTTTAATAAGTGCGCCAGTGCCTAAGCTAGACATGTAGAATCAAATTTAGATGATTGATTTGGTTTAGAAAATTTGATGTTTTCATCAGACTATGTAGCTTTAACAAAGATCTGCCAATTCGACCAGACCCATCGAGAATTTACTGTCCCTAAATCAAAAACTGAAGACTGCCTACTTTTTGGGGTAGTGGTTACACCTTTTATTTTGGTCAAAACTGATTAAATAGTTTTGCATAAAATGTCAATTAAATGTAGAACAGAATTACATGTGACTAGACATAAAATAATACACAACTCATTCCAGATTCAAATGTGGCGACCCGTGTGTGTATTTCACCTCGTCCCATAGCCTCCTGGCTAATTATATAGCACAGGGAGATGTAGCATTTCCGGTTGACCAATTTGCGTTTCCAACTCGCCGAGAGCGGACGTGGGAAAGGTGAGCAGAGAACTTTGCTTTATCACCCGGTTTTACGTGAGAGTTCTCCTTTTAGTTTATAGGTGGTTACATTAGGGGCCTTTTTTGTGTAATTTGTTAATTACTAGTGTTGGGTAGCCACCTATTTTTTGTGTTGACCGGCGTACGGGTCGCCGGCCAAGTTGTTGGTTCATGGCGTGGCCGTGTCTGCCCTCACAGGCGAACCTGAGACAACCGACCAGACGAATTGACGTCAGTCCCCCGTAGGGTGGTCTTTTTTTAGCCACTGTGGTGTTTTTTGTTTGTTTTATTGTGTGGGCTCGGTTCTGGTGGAGTTTCGGGGTAGCTCTGCTACTTGGCTACCGATACGAGGGATAGGCTCCTCGGCACAGTTATGTGGAGACGCTGGGTACACTAGTGCATACATATGTCTATATATGTATATTTTACACAAAAATAAAGGGAATCACTGCCCAAATCTTTTGTAGTAGGCCTTAACATTTTAGTAGGAGTTTTTTCCTAACTTATGGGGGTCTAGGATGAGTTTTTCGGACTGTTAGTTGTTTTTATGTTCGGGGAACTTTTGCTAATAATAGTCGTGTTTTTGCATATGGCGGCCAAACAGCGCAGAGCGCAGGTACCACCGGCAGACCCCCAATCAGGCGACGAGCCTGATGACAGTGCGAGTCAGCCGGACACTCATGCAGTAGCAATTAGGTCAGCTAGACCTGACGTAATGGCCCTAGTTGACCCCGGACCGGACGCAAGCGGAGCACTGCAGGCGGGACTTGACCCACCAATAGTTTGTTTGTTTGTTGTTTTATGTCCTAACAACATCTAAGGTCATATCATAATGGGTACCGACTTGTGACAGTGCACACTCATGGGGACTATATAGTGCTGTCCCACTGGGAAACCAGGCCGTCGCCACCATGACCTGGTATCCCACTCAAATTATCCTGACACTGAGCACACCAGTCTTTGCCCTGTCCTAATAATGCCGAGTGCCTGGCTAGGAAGCGACAAGTATCAATTTTGATGTCATTGGTTTGACTTGACCAGGGTTCGAACCCATGACCCCACGATCTACCAGCACCAGAGGACCTGTCTATAGAGGCACGCCTGGACGAACTACTGGCCTGGAAAATACAACAACAATTGGACACTCCTAAACCTACGTGGACCACTGACGTTTCCGATAGTGATTCGGGAGGGGTGGTGTCAGTGGTGTTACAGCAGTCAACCACACGTTGTGTACCAGTGAAATCTAAGAAAAAGAAAGAGAAACATGACTCAGATTCTACAGCATCTGAGTCAGGGCTCTGCGAAGGAGACAGATATCAGCGACCTAAGGTCACATCCAAGAAGGTGAAAAAGAAATCTAAGAAGAGACATTCTTCAGACTCGTCTGAGTCTTCTTTCCCTTCCTCAGACTCAGATGCCAAGGTTGATGGTGTCATGGAAGAAGTGAAAGATTCCAAAAAGAAAATCCTGGATCCGAAAAGTTCTGTGTGTGGGCGGTCCTTGCTGAGGACAGCCTTGGAGGGCCACTCTGATACTTTTAAACCTACTGAAGTGATTGGTGAGGGTGCTGAAAAGTACACTGGTATCAAAGGTGTGAAGGAATCATTCATTCGTGAAATGGATTCAGAGGTGATCATGACCGATCAAATGAAGAGGTATGAACACATGCTGCACATTCTGCAGACAGCCATTCTGTCAGCAATGGCAGCAATTGTCCCAGTGGCGAATCATATGTCCAATGAGCATAAATTCACCACGTTGGCAGAAGGCATGAGTGTTGGGCTGGAGCTGTTAGCAGAGGCCAGCACCTTTGCAACATTCCATAGATTTGAGAACGTATATAATGGTGTGACGACAGATGCTGGTAAGGAGGTTACCAGGTCAAGGCGAGTCAAGGACAAAAAGGGAAAAGAGTTTACTCTTTTTATGCCACCAAAACCCATCAAGGGCAAAACCTGGGACAAGACCTTGATGTTTGGGGGCCAACTCCAAGCACTGCTTAAGAGGGTGGAGTCAGGCTCAAAGTGTGGCAAACAGATGGGAACCAAGCGTAAGGTCAAGGACTCTTACAAAGCCAAGAAACAGAGGATTGATCGCCCCAAGAGAGGAGCGTTCAGAGGAGGCAGAACTGGCTTCGGTCCAGGCAGACCTCCCTTCCGTGGCAGATCACAGAGGAACTCGTTTGGCTGGAACGCATTCAACAGGGCAAACTTCAGCAGACCGGTGACTCCTCAAGGCCGAGGCCAAGGTTTCAACAGAGGAGGAGCCAAATAGAGCCAGCTGCTGCTTCTCCCATAGTACAAGATCTGGTAAATTTTAAGTTTATTGCGGTCAATATAGCCAACTGTGGGCAATATTGGTCTGAGCTTACCCATTCGGCAGAAATTCTTAGCTTGGTAGAAGGGATTAAAATTCCATTTGATGTTCTACCAAAACAAGACCGACTGCTAGTTCCTTACAAATTCGGTAAGCTGGCGGAGAGCAAGACAGATTTAGAAGTAGAGAAATTGCTTTCGGAAGGTGTGATTGTAGAAACAGGTTGCAATAGAGGGGAATTCATCTCTAATATCTTCCTGAGAAACAAGCCAAATGGGGAATCCAGAGTAATACTGGATCTTACTGAACTAAACAAATGACTTTTGAGCTCACAGAAGCAGGGTTCTGCGTACACAATAAGAAATCTATTGTTAAACCTACACAAGAAATTAAATTTCTTGGGTTCAATTTCAAGCCCATCACGATGGAAGTTTCACTAACCAAAGATAAGAACTTTGTTGACTTTGCAACTGGTATCTTAAAAATAAGAAAGAAAGTAAAAATCAGGAGAGTAGCAGCAATCATAGGGATCATGCTCATGGCCTGAAATACGCACAAGCACACATTAAATCTCTGGAAATAGATCAAAACTGCGCTTAAACTAGCGAAAGGAAATTTCGATAGGAATATGATCATTTCACAAGATGGGATGGAGGATTTAAATTGGTGGCTAGCCAATATTAAGGGAACACCACAGCAAATGCAGCTAGAAGAAGTAGAGCTAGAAATAAGCACAGATGCCTCACTCAAGGGCTGGGGAGCCCAGGAGGGTAGCAGGGACACAGGAGGCAGATGGTTGACTACAGAAGCAGATGACCACATTAATGTCTCAGAACTGAAAGCCATTCTTCTGGTGTTGCGCAGTCTAGCGACAACCAGGAAATCTCATGTAAAATTGTTTACGGACAACTTAACGGCACTCGCTTATACGCGCAGAATGGGTGGTACAAGATCAGTTAAATGCAACGAGTTAGCTAAACGGATTTGGCAATGGGCGGAGGCCAGAGATATCTGGCTGACCATACAATACATACCAAGTAAAGATAATGTAGTGGCAGACAGGCGTAGCAGATGTTTTCATGACCACTTAGAATGGATTCTCTCCCCCGGAATTTTTGAACAAATTTGTAACATTTGGGGGACACCAGAGATAGTTTGTTCGCTTTACGCACAAATTTTAAGCTAGGGAAGTATGTCTTCTGCCATCCATGGAGAGTGGATGCTTTTAGCTTCGACTGGGGTAACCATTCCTTTTATGCTTTTCCCACATTCAGTTTGGTGGGCCGAGTGGCCCGAAAGCTACACCAGGACGGGGCCACAGCAGTTCTGGTGGCACCCCTGTGGGAAACCCAACCTTGGCTGGCAGCAGCGAAGGGTTGGGCCAGGCAACACATCACGTTCCAAGAGGTGCCAAACAGCCTGACCCACAGACGTTTCCCCTTCTTGCCAGTGGCCCGCTGGCAAGAAATCCCTTGGTGGGATTCCTCTTCTGAGAAAACATTTGGAATTTTACGGTATCGATAAAGTTAAGTGAGAGACTGGTGTCATTAGTGTGGAGACCAGGAACAGTTAAATTTTATGCAAACTATTTAATGAAATGGCAATTGTTTTGTTTAGTAGCAAAAATTGATAGTCTAAAGCCTTCTTTGGCTCAAGTATTATGTTTCTTACAGACTCTAGAAGACGAAGGGCTAGGTTTCGGAGCTATTAATACAGCCCGTTGTGCCCTATCGATAGTCCTACTTAGAATAGGAGGACAAACAGTTGGTAAGCATTATGTTATCCATTGGTTTCTAAGATCGGTTTATGAGCGAAATCCGCCAAAACCAAAATATTCCAGGTAATGGGATGTCACTTGTCGGCTTATTTTAGTACAGTTCCCACCCGCCCATCCCATTGGGGGTAGACAGGGCTTTGGGCCACCAAAGGGATTAGGAAAGATAGATATAATTTTGGTAAATATGGTAAACATTGTTTGACCGGAAATGCTACATCTCCCTGTACTAAAATAAGCTGAGGCTATAGGACTCGGTAAAACAGCTATTATGTGTTACCTATACCACAGGTAAGTCTCACATAATTAATCTATTTCACCTTGTCCCCTAGCCTCATGGCTAATTATAGCACAGGGAGATGTTTATGTAATTACAATTTCAATTATTACAATTACTCATTTAATTCTTTAGTTTGATTAAAAACTGACTTCTGGTCATGAATGTAGAATCCTAATCTGGTAAATGTTGCACATCAATCATTTACTGCATTTTGACAAGCTGTCTTTGACTGCGCTACAATAAATGAATCGGCAATATACGGGAACATAATATGTCCTTTACGTGCCATCAATGAGAAAATTGGTTTTAGCACCTTACTAAATAAGCGAGGGGCACAAACTAAACCATTGGGCAAACAAGTGAATTCATAGTTGTTCATTCCAAATAAATCTTAAAAATGTTTCGATCTGCTTAGTAAATTGGAATTGTGTAATATGCATCTCTCAGATCCACGCTCGCTAGCCAAGCACCCTCTGTAATCAAATCTCTTGCTGTTTCTAGCGAAAACATCTTAAAATGTTTATATTCAACCAATTTATTGATTCTAGTCCAAAATCATTCGTACCTATCCATTGGGTTTAGGTCGAGAAAATATATTTGAAATAAATTCTCCAGTCTCATGGTTCACCTTTTGAATTATGACTTTCTGATAAAAAAAAGCCACACCTATTTATCTAGTGCTTCTCTCTCATTTTCATCAAACCGATATGGAAAAGGAATTCTTTCCTGTACCGGCAAAGAGGTAAATGGAATGCGAATCCCATCGACAATACTTAACACTGTCAAATTATCAGTAATTAAGTTCCATTCTTGAATACAATTTTTAACATTTCCAGCGTTAAAATTGCATACAGGTGTTATGGCGGCCATTAAGGTTTGCACAGCAACCTAGCGCTCTACTTGTTCCCTGGTCGGGGGAACGGCTTTCTGGGAGTGCACTCCCTCATGAACGGTCAGTTTCCATCGTTCCAGCTGAATGACTGGCATTGACCCCGACCCCTGGGCTGGAAGCCATAGGTCGGTCCTGATGGTCCTCCTCTGGCAGTCCGACGGTTGCTAAAATCCCCTCAGGTTTTCCGGTAGCGGGCGTTGGCTGACCACCAAACATTTTGCTTTTGTCCAATGGCTTTCCTTTTACTGGCTTTGGTGGAAGGAAAAGAGTAATAATAATAATAATAATAAAACATGTATATAGCGCCCGATCCAGCAAGCCGTTCTCAGGCGCTTCACATAACAAACAAATATACAGGAAAATAAATTATACTCCCTTTCCATCATTGTCAACGATCTTCTTAGATCTGGCAACTTCCTTACCAGCCTCCGTACAGACGGCTTTGAAAACATTTTCAAACCGTCTGTACGTGAGGAAATTGCTCGCTGCTGTAAGCATCGCGAGACCTTTGTCCATCATCCTGGCCAAAGATGAGAACTTATTCTCTGTTTGCATGCGGTTGGCCACTGGCACAATCGCTGTCAAGGTCCCCAGGACCACTTTGTGTACTGTATGGAGTACACTCTCTAACTTCTTTCTATCATCATTGAGATGGACATCCCTGTCCATCTCTTTGACGACTGAGTCGGGGATGCCCATAATCCCCGTCAGCTGTTCTCCCAGCTTAGTGATTACTTCTGTGGGCTTAAAGGTATTGAAGTGACCTTTAATTGTCTCCCGCATCATCGTTGTTGTAAGGACTTTCTTTGCCCTTTCAGCAGTGCACTTTTTCCTTACTTTTCCGCCGATCTTTGCGAAAAGACCTACACATTCAGTCTCAGAGTCGGAATCTGTAGACGACGAATCTGAAGAAGAATCCGAGGACAAATCCTTCTTTTTGGTCTTCCTCTTTTTGGTCTTCCTCTTGACCACTTTCTCCCTCAACTTTGTCAATTCGTCTCCTGACGAGCTCACAGCCTTCCACACCTTCTTTTTACTGACCCGAATAGTCGGGTCAGGCGACGAGTCGGCCTCAGGAGTTTCTTCCTCTGGGGGAGGGGGTCTTTTCCTTCCCCGAGAGGTCATTGGACGTAAATGTTGTAGTTTTACATCCAACATATTGTTCATGCGAGCCTCCCAGTCCGAAGGAACGACGGTCAACACCTTGGGCTCGCTTTCCCCCTCCGGATCAGACATGATGTGCATGTCGGCCTGAAGGGATGGAGGCACCGTCAACGAGTTGCAGTCGTCAGCCGGGTGGCCTGCTGCTGCAGCTGGTGCTACCATCTTACTGTGCTTCGTAGCCATCGGAAGTCTGTAACAATCGAAAGAAAGTTACTATAAACCGAACAAATTTGACTAAATGTCACAAAAGGTTATGGCAACCAAATAATTTGTGCATCTAGTGGTAGAAAACGTATTTACACCGTTTCTACACAGGCGTGTATAAGCTAAAGTGTATTGTCATAGGTTAATGGTATCGAAACCAAAACCAAATGAGGGGTAGGGACCAGTGTATCGGTAGCCTCCCACACTCTCTGTTCCATACACTTCTCCCACCTGTGACTTCTACGCCAACAAGTTGGAGAAAATGCTCCGAAACTCGGAGGTACGCCTAAAACAGGTGGGGAGTCCATAAAAGAAACCCAGGATTAATTTCCAACAAGAATCCATTAGGGAAACTGAGGAAATATCCAAACGTGATGTGGCTCCAGCCAACATCACTCTCTGTTCGGCAACGGGCGGCTTGTAGAATCGTAGAACAAAGGAAAAACATAGCGCTTTGTTATATCGATGTTTCACAAAAAACATCAATAAATGTAACAAAACTACACAATCTAAGTTCCAAACTTCTCAGAAATGTGCAGTAAAGTATCATAACATGTATGTACCGTTCATATTTCAAATACTTACAGTGATTTCTTGTTGTAGATAAGAACTGGCGGAGCAACTCAACAAACATCCTGTCGTCGTGAGTTGATTATGCTAATTGCTGGACCCGGATGTGCTTCCTTCTCGTTAGGCTAAGACTTGTATAGGCCTATAACGGGAGGAGCTAATTAGTGTAACATATATGTACGTCTTGTTTTACAATTACTGCCCGAATGAAACAAGCTGTGAATCCCAGAAGTAATTTAACTTAATCAGAATTGGGTTACTTTTGCATAGTCCGATGGTTTTGAATTTTCTGATATAAATACATTAGGCTAATTGCTATAAAGTATAATGTAGCTTATGGGATATTTGAAGTGCAGACAAAAGTCATGCTAAATTAATTTTGGCAAGCATAGGCTTCTGCAGTAACATGTTCTATTAAAATGCACCAGCATCTAAGTTGGACATGTAGAATCAAATCTAGATAATTGCTTTGCTTTTGATATATACAAAAAGGAACATTTTCATCGGACTGCCGCTTTAAAACAAGTAGGCCTACACTTTCATTTCTTTTACTTCGTGCACGTTTTCCAACTTCAGTCACTGTATTGTGAGAGAAAAAAACACGTTTATATAGCGCCCGATCCAGCAAGCCGTTCTCAGGCGCTTTACATAAACAAATATACAGGAAAATAAATTTCACCTAGTTAAAAGCAGATTTAAACAAACGTGTCTTAAGACCTTTTTTAAAAGCACCAACAGATTTACAATCTGTGATATCCTGGCAGAGCATTCCAGTCTCAGGGCAGCAATAATAAAAGCACGATCCCCAAAGCCTTTGAGTCTGCTCTGAGGAACTCCTAACTGGCTGGAGACTGGAGCGCAGTGTTCAAACATTTGTTCTCTCCTGGAGCATATCTCTCATATATTCTGGAGCCTGATCATGCAAGGCACGATGTACAAGAAGCAGCCCCTTGAAATCAATTCTCTTATCCAGAGAACCAGTGATATGATTTCAGCACAGGAGTGATGTGATCAAATTTCTTTGTACCCGTCAACAACCTGGCAGCCGCAATCTGTATACGTTGCAGTTTTGAGATACTTGACAGCGGCAGACCATACAAGAGAGCATTACAATAATCCAGGCGTGAACCAATGAAACCATGAGTAACCTTCTCTAACGACTCACGTGTCAGGGCATCCTTGATGGATCTGAGATGTCTCAGTTACATAAATGATGCCCTACACAACGTCTTGATGTGATTAGACATATCAAGAGTATTGTCAAAGATCACACCAAGGTTATGGGCTGACTCACTAGCTTGAACACTAGCATCACCAATTCTGACCCGTCCTGATATGACCTTAGGACGTAAAACAACAACAAACAAACAAACCGATTCTGAGATGGGTTTCATGTAGCCTATCAGTGAAATAGGGAGTGGAGATGACTAAAACCTCAGTTTTCTCATTATTGACTTTGAGCATTTTTTCCTCATCCACTCCCTAATTTCACCAACACATTTCTCCATTATCTTCAGACATTCAAACATATCATCAGATACATCAAATGACAAATACAACTGTGTGTCATCCGCATATGTGTGTATTTTAATACCATGTTTGCGTGCGATGTCACAAATAGGTCCTGAGTACATTGAGAACACAAGTGGACCCAATACCAACCCCTGTGGGACACCCCCAAACAACCACATAATCTTGGAAACACACCCATCAATCTGAACCGCCTGACTTCTATCACTCAAATACGATCGGAACCAAGACAAAGACGTGTCCTGAATTCCGAATCGCTTGAACATACGATCTAACAAAACATTGTGGTCAAAGGTGTCAAAAGCTGCTGATAAATCAAGCAGCATCAGCAAGACTGCTTTCTTCTCATTGACACAACGGAGTATATCATTAGCCACACATACCAAGGCAGTCTCTGTACTATGAAGTTGTTTATATGCAGACTGATATTTTTCATTGAGTCCATTGTCATGCAAAATAAGGAAGGAACGATTCTAAAAACAAATGATTTAGAAATTGTTAATACCGACCCACCCAGGGGGAGGCTAGGGACTAACATGTGTACATATATAGATAAAAACAATACCCAGACTCGTATAGAGGTGGACAATGAAATAACCAAAATCCATCAAACGGAAACGGAAATAGCCCTATATGGTGCCGCCATTTGTAAACTCGAGTTGAATAACAGAAGAATCAAAACCCAGCAAATAGAAATCGCTCGTCGAGCTTCGCTACGCAGCAAATATGGTGGAAGCCAACGATTGATTAATAATTTCCTATGGGCTTAACGCCTGGAGGATGCTCTGCCGCAGAGTAGCGCACGCCGAGTCGAGGAACAACTACACTGGTCCCTCCCTACAAATCTTCCATACATGGTCTGATGACGTCACCAGGACCAGTGTATGTGTTCCTCCATGCTACTCTGCTCAATCCACCCCAGCCAACACATGGGTTACTGGGGTCGGGTCGTTTTGCACACAACGCATGTATTTTTCTACACCACTGCTACATCCAACATATTGTTCATGCGGTGTTCGATTTGCAATTCTAGCACTCAGGCCACCCGAGTCGTGTTAATCGAATACGGCCTGGGGGTCGGTCCTAAGCATTGCTTACTCATATTACCGACCCACCCACTGGGGAGGAGGCTAAGGACTAACACGTGTAGGCTCTATATATACATAAACAATACTCCTACTCATAGAGGTGGAAAATGAAACCACCAAAATCCAGCAAACACAAACGGAAATAGCACTGTGTGGGTGCCGACATTTGTATACTAGTATAGACTACATCGCCATTCCAGCCGCGGGATGCATTGGGGATGTGTGGAAGAAAACCAAATCCGTGAGAAGCACATATCTGGGCACTCAGACATAGCCAGAGTCAGTTTGAATTATTTTATTCATGGTTTTATTTATATCCTATGGATAATGACATATGTAGTCCTAGAAAATGAGTATGGTTAATCAGATATTGGTTAAAAATTTCTTTGAAACAAGTTTTTGTTGACACATTTGACTTTTTAATACTGACCCACCCAGGGGGGGGGGGAGGCTAAGGACTAAGACGTATATATATACATAAACAATACTCGTAGTCATAGAGGTGGAAAATGAAATCACCAAAATCCAGCAAACGGAAACGGAAATAGCCCTATATGGGCACCGCTATTTGTATATTCGTGTTGAATCACATAACGACAGCGATTGGTTAATAATATACTCGTGCTGATATATAAATAAATATATAATACACAAATTCTGTGACGCATGCGCAGAGCGTAATCGAGACTGGACTTGTGGGTCACACAGCATCTGTGGAGAGGCAATAGAGGGTTCCGCGATAAGAGCTAAAAATAGCAATATTACCCACAAACCTGCACGGTCGGCCATATTGGAAGGCAAACAAAGGAGGTATTCGACTGGGACCTTTCCATCCGCAAAATTTAGGCTCCGCCCATCTGTGCAGTGAACTAGGTTTTTGAATGCAGAGAGGACCAGTCAAATTGCTTCAGTGGTTTCAGCCAATCAGAGCCGTTCTCTGCCATTGCAAATGGCTGTCCTGTATGGGGGTGGCCATTTGCAATAAAAAAGAACCAATCAGAGCTGTTCATTTCCATTGCAAATGGCTGCCCCCATAAAGGGCAGCCATTTGCAATCGAAAAGAAGGCTGAAGCTACTGAATCTTTCAACCTTTCCATATCAGCTATCTTGAAATACACCATATGGATGAAGCCACAAGACACATTTTATTCATACATATAGAAACCCACTTCCGGTCCCAGTCGAATAGGAATTTGTAAAGAAATATTTTGATATGTGTATAGAAAGGCCCAGTCGAATACGTTCATTGTATATATGGTTATTAGTGGTGCCTCCATCTTTGGAGACCTTGCGCAGCGGGGTATTGCATAGTCTCCTATTATTAGCCATGAAGTTGTGGCCGGCGCTGGCAAGTTGGGTAGTAATGACACGTAGGCCGCTTCAAGAGCAATTTGCCAGGTATAAGGAATGCAGATGACTGGGCTCTCACAGCCAGGCAATCAGACACCCTCTACAGCCTGGGAGGCAATGCCCTAATAGGGGGCAGTTTTCACTCAACCCCCAGCTACAGGTGGTGTCCATAATGTATGCAGGATGGTTTGGTGTGCTTGCCCATTGGCCGCGGACAGTTACAATAAACATATAGTAAAAAATGTCCTTCCCCTCCACTTTCTCTCTTTCTGGTGCATGGAGGGAACATTTCACTAATCATTAACTGTCTCTTAAATATGAACATCACATCACAATCTCGGTCGCTATGTGTCATCACATTTTCCACATAGGCTCTTATGTCACACAGCGAGTGGGGCATCCCCTGCTTCTCTGTTACATAACCCTGGTCCCGACTCTGTCGCCCGAGAATAGTAATCCTCTTTGCCAATATATAAATCCAAACCGAAAATCCGTATATTTTTACAGGATGTTTTGTTCAGGTTTACTGTTAATTTGTTGACATTGCACCATGTAAATATATCTGAAAGGAATGTTCTGCCAATGCCGTCAATTGAATGTTTTAGTTGTTTGGGTGAATTTGAGGTTAAAAAGCCATTGGTATCAAATGCAAGTAACCTTGTTTTATACAGTAGGCTATATCATTTGTGCAGTTTCAAAAATAGGAGGTCCCAGGACAGAACCTTGGGGAACACCATGGCTGACTGAGTTTAGCTTGGACCGTTTATGTATGTATATTGCTTTCTATTGCTTAGGTAACTCTCAAACCATTTAAGTCCCTGGTCTCGAATTCCGTTGTGCCTGAGTTTCGAGAGTAAGATGTCATGGTCTACGGTATCAAATGCTTTGCTCAGGTCTAAGTAGACTCCTGCAACAGGTTTCAGATTTTCACGGTCTTGTAGTATATTATCTAAGATTTCAGTCAGGGCCACTATTGCTGAGTGATTCTCTCTAAATCCAAGATTGTGCACCAGGGTGAGTGACTTTGTTGAAATTCCCTACTAAAATGAATCTGATCATCACCCAATCTTCATGAAAATTGACCAATAGATAGAAAAAAAGGTATGCAAAAATGAATATGATAGTGTCATGGGGGTGATGAAAATGGGAAATACTGCGCCTAGAGCGGGACTCGAACCCACATCTCTTTGCATTCCGGGCCAGTGTGCTAACCATTACACCACCTAGGCTCCCTGATATCAACACACTCCCCACGCCTACCTGTCTATGTGGTTACTTGCCAGAGGTCAGTGCAGACCACTACACTCGTCCCCCTGGAATTGTAAGTCTTGTAATGCTTACAATTACATACATACAGGCAATGCACTAACACATACATACACAGGGTAGGTTCAACAACCATACAGCGCAAAGCTTGTACAGGATCCTGATCACGGCAACCAGTGTCATGGGGGTGATGAAAATGGGAAATACTGTGCCTAGAGCGGGACTCGAACCCACATCTCTTTGCATTCCGGGCCAGTGTGCTAACCATTACACCACCTAGGCTCCCTGATATCAACACACTCCCCACGCCTACCTGTCTATGTGGTTACTTGCCTGAGAGGTCAGTGCAGACCACTACAATAGTTTCAAAAGTTAATATCTTCAAATTTTACTCCTTTAATTTCTGTAGTAGTTCATACACATCGGCACACAGCAGTGTCATTTCCAATACCCGACGAGTATTCAGCCTCGTTCTGATGCCGAATTAGGTCACGCGTGAATAGGATCTGTCGTGTTCCTGCAGATATATTAAACACGTGGGCCGTAATCGATTAACACGACCCGAGCGACTCGGGTCACCCGAGTCATCAGAATTTCAAATCGAACACTGCGAGTAGAGTCGACAAATACATGTGCCGTGTGCAAAATGATCCGACCCAAGTAACCCACCTCCACCCTCAGTTTTTGCTTGAATACACGATTTCCGCGACTAGTTTGACACCTGGTGATAGGCAATGACACTGGTGTTGTGGGTGACAGTGTGTTTCTGTGTTTTCAATCAATCAATCAATAGGATACAGTTATAATTATCAAAAATGATAAGTAGGTTTTCTCTATAAATCCACATTTGTGCCTAAAAGATTGTCAGTTGCTCAATATGAAGCCAGTGTTAACCTCAATTGCCTCTCGAGACTGACCCACAAGTCCAGTCTGGATTACGCTCTGCACATGCATCGCAGAAATCGTGTATTTCGCTGGGTTGTCATTCACCCCCTACTCGAGTCGGGTGAATCTTTTATCTACCATGCCTGGTGTTCGGTATTAGACCAGTTGGCTCAGTGATATCAGGTCATGGTATCCCAGTTGGCCAGCACTATATAGTCATCAGTGCAGTCACAAGTCTGTAACCACCGGATGTCCTTAGATGTTGCTAGGGCGTAAAGTTATTCTCCCATTTCTGCTGAATTTTACATCGGGGACAGAGAAGCACTTCCTGTTCAAGGATTTGAAGGCGTCGAGTAGCGCCTTCAAGCAGGAAGGGGTTTGCTGTTTTACGTCCTAGCAACATAAAACGTCATATCAGGACGGGCAGACAGGAACCGGCAGGGTACTTATTTTAAACTCTTAAAAGTGGAAAGATTACAAAAATTATTTTGGTGCACAAAAAAATGGTGGACAGTCTTTGTTGACCCATTTTGGCTCATAACACAGGAATACCAAACTGCAACACGTTTAAAGTCGCCAGATACAAACGAATCCAGCATCAAAAGCTCTCCAAACATACCTTTGCTTAGTTTGCCACTGAACACGTGGGAGGAGAGTTGAGGTCTGTGATGTATGAATGACATCATAGGTGGGATTCCCTCATCACATGACCTAGAGGGGTTCCCCACACACAGCCATGGCAACCACCAAGATGGCAGCCACATAAAGCTCTCAATTCAACTTTTAAAGTCTATTAATCTACATGATTTAATCAATTATTCACACAAAAAGTAGCTGGTTATGATAAATAAACATTTGAACTATATATTTAGCAATTTCTAACATTTTTTTCTCTATATGGTTGTCTAAAAGTATCAGTGCTGCTGGACTCAATAAAACACAACAGAAGCAACCAATGTCAGCACTCTCACCCCACATATGTAGTTGGATAAACTGAAAACTGGCAAAGGTATGATTGGAGAGCATTTGTCGGAGTATGGGTAGTGTCTCAGCGACCTATATCTGGTCCCTTTAATGCCAGTGCAGTTATAGAGGATGACATCTGGCAAAGTGTTGCTTGAGAAAGTCTCATTCTTTCATCAGATTATGTAGCTTTTAAATACAAATCAAATATGGTGATAGTAAGTAACAGGCTCAGTGACTGTATTATGAATGAACGATATGCAAAGGATTTCAGTATACAATATAAAGGTAACACGCTTTCATGTCCCTAAGCTTGTCAGAATAGAGAACATAGGTCACCTTTTGTTCTGCGATAGACGAGATCACTGTTCCAACTGCGCATGCGCTGAAAACGGCATTGGCAGCAAAGCAAATGCATATGGCCACTGAGTTTGCCGATACGTGTAGGGCAAAACTTCAATTTTATTCAAAATTAATAGAAATACATAACAATTTGGCATAAACATCTATGCACACATGCAATATAATGATCTGATAAATATATCTAAGACAAAAGTAGCCATAGTTAAACATTTTGAGCTAAGAAACATACAATTCCACACAAAACAATCAGTCACTTTAAGGCTGATATCCACTTTCACCATTATTAATTCTTGTTCTAAATATTAAAATGGAAAATGTTTCAACAGAGACTTGTTTCAGAGAAATATATAGCCAATATCTGATTAACCCTACTCATTTTCTAGTTCTACATTAACCGTAGGATATAAATTTAAAAAAATGAATAAAATAAGTAAAACTGACTGACTGTGGCTCTAATACTAGTCTGAGTGCCCAGGTTTGTCTAAGCCTAAATGCACATGGCATAAGATGTGCTGATTATATTGATGTAAATGCAATGCTGGATAAAAGATTAATATCTTAATTTATTATATATATTTTTTTAGTTGGTATTCTATGTTTCAAACAAGAGCTGAGATGAGCTGAAACTAGCACATTTCATAGCTCCACCCAGTGTATTAGCATGTGCCATGTGCTTCTTGCGGGTTTGTTTTTCTTCCACGCATCCCACAATGCACCGCGCCACTGAAATGGTGATGTAGTCTATTGGGATACATTATTGTAAGGCAGTTTCGTATTAAAACGAGGCTGCACTCATCACAAAACCACGTGATCTTTGTTAATGCGGCCATCTTGGACGGCAAGTTATAATCAACAAAAATAGGATAAGTGTTCCATTCTTTGGAAAATTACAGTATATTTTTTCCCATCTGCTTAAAATAACTATTAATCAAATGTTTGATACTGACTGTTTTTTAAGCCCGTTTCATGGATGATATTTGTGTAGATATTCCTTGTTTTAGATTATTTCAGCAAATCGTGTTGATCAGTAAATGCTTTATTGTAGTCGCCCACACTCGCAGCAGTAAAATATCACATTGCTCCAACCATTAACATGGCGTCCAACATGGATGCCTCAACAACCACGTGATCTGTGACGTCAGTCAAGTATCCAAAACAACAGGGAGCGCTACACACTACACTGCTTCGCTCGGTAATCAATGAGCACTCCCTCCCCCCCCCCCCTCAACTCACACAAATCCCCAAACAAAAAGTTAGATAAATAAAATAATGACGACTGCACAATGAATGGTGGCTGAGCCGATCTCGGGACACAAGCAACAATTAAAACCGAACGGCATTGAATAACAATTGCACTTCCTCTTCAAGAATCCGTGTAAAATATGGTTAATTAGTCTTTATATATACAGACACATAGATCCATACTCCCATCCATCCATCCATCCATACTTCCACACACACACACACACGTTCTGTTGATGCGAAGTACAACGGGCGGATTGATACAGATGAAATGAATGCATAGTGACTTGCGCAGGTCAAAGGTCATCACGGCCTTCACAATAACACGTGACCCGTGACCCAGTGAAGTAACGCCCAACAAGCCAGGTCCCAGATAACTAAGTTCAGTTAAAGGCCATAGTCCGTTGGTTTTCAGTTTCTGTCAATTTCCGAGGTAATTATATTAAATTGATCGTTGTAATCTACCGTACTTCAATTTGAAGCAACTTTTATTTTAACGGTCTAACTTTTGAGATATTTGAAGTGCAAATATACTAAAGTAATTTCGGCAAGCACGCCAAAATTCACACCATAGGCTTCTGCAGTAATAAGCTTTATTAAATTAACTCTGTATTCCCTTCTATGTGGCAACAAATGGTTAAAGAGTGATCTGTATTTATAGTTGCATAGTCCGATGATTTTGAGTTTCTGTTATTTCCTGAGATAAAGATATTAGGTGGATCATTATAATCTACCTTACATTACATTGAAGTAACTTTTATTTTAAATGGATGGCTAACTTTCGAGATATTTGATGTGCAAAATTAATTTTGGCGAGCCTGCCAAAACTTTAACACCATAGGCTTATGCAGTAACAGGTTCTATTAAATTGAATAAGTATTCCCTTATATGTGATGACAAATGTTTAATAAGTGCACCAGTATGTAAGTTAGATATGCAGAATCAAATCTAGATAATTGTTTTCATTTTGGAAATTTGATGTTTTGATCGGACCATGCAGCTTTAAGTGCGATGTGGAGAATCAAACATAGATAATTATGTTGGCTTTGAAAATTTGATGCTTCATCGGACCATGCAACTTAAAACCCTGTGGACACAATAAGTGTGATTGGACCGCTGCACCATGACATCCACCCGTCCGGATATAACCTTAGATGTTGCCAGGACATAAAACTAGAACAACCAACCAACCATGACATCCATGCCTAGTTATACCTGCAGAAAGCAGTGGCGCTGTAGTTAGTTGTCGGGTGCAGGGTGCGCAGGCTGAGCAGGGTGCGTGCACAGCGGGTTTGTCCATCATCAGTCAGTCTGTGCAGAGGCTTGGTGGACCAGGGTAGGTTACCGCCATGGTCACACCGTCCTTCAGGCAGCTGTACAGAGGCATGGACCAGGGTAGGTTACCGCCCGGTTACACCGTCCTTCAGGCAGTCTGTACAGAGGCGTGATGGACCAAGGTAGGTTACCACCCCGGTTACACCATCCATCAGTCAGTCTGTACAGAGGCGTGATGGACCAGGGTAGGTTACCACCCCGGTTACACCATCCATCAGTCAGTCTGTACAGAGGCGTGATGGACCAGGGTAGGTTACCGCCCAGTTACACCGTCCTTCAGGCAGTCTGTACAGAGGCATGGGCCAGGGTAGGTTACCACCCTGGTTACACCGTGCATCAGTCAGTCTGTAGAGGCGTGGTGACCCAGGGTAGGCTACCACCCCGGTTACACCGTGCATCAGTCAGTCTGTACAGAGGCGTGGTGGACCAGGGTAGGTCACCGCCCGGTTACAACTAAATGGGTCAGTAGCATCAACATCACAGTAGCACCCATTATTGCTTTTGGCCCAAGCACTTCCAGCTTCAACCACTTTCTACTGTAACCACTTCCAGCTTCGACTGCTTTCTACTGTAACCGTTTCCAGCTTTAACTGCTTTCTACTGTAACCACTTCCAGCTTTGACTGCTTTGTATTGTAACCGCTTCCAGCTTTCACTGCTTTCTACTGTAAGCGCTTCCAGCTTCGACTGCTTTCTACTGTAACCGCTTCCATCTTCAAGTGCTTTCTACTGTAACCGTTTCCAACTTTGACTGCTTTCTACTGTAACCGCTGTTGACTACATTTGAATGCTATCACTTTCGAATGCAATTGCTTTCAGGTGCAATTTTCAGGTGCTCATCTCAGTGAGCACACACATATCACAAATTACCTCTGCACCAAATAGGAAATCAAGGCTTTCACATTTCATTCAACATAATTGACTAGTTCGTAATTCCAGCTGCGCGGTGCATTGTGGGATGTTTGGCAGCAAAACCAACCCATGAAAAGCACATGTCTAATGCTAAACCATTGAGTGCAGCTATGAAATCTGTTAGTTTCAGCTCCTGTTTGAAACAGAATACCAACGGAAAACAAACATATATATAAAAAATTAAGATTTTAATCTTTTATCTAGCATTGCATTTACATCAATTTAATACCATCTTATACCATCTGCATTTAGATCTAGACAAATCTAGTCATTCAGACTAGTGTTAGAACTATAGCCAGTCAGTTTTACTTATTTTATTCATGTTTTTATTTATATCCTATAGTTAATAACGTCTGTAGAGCTAGGAAATTGGTAGAGTTAATGAGTTTCTCTTGACACATTTGACATTTTAATATTTAGAACAAGAATTACAAATGGTGATGTAAACATCAGCCTGTAAAGTGACTGAAATTGTATGTTTCTTAGCTCAAAATGCTTAATTATGGAGAGTTGTGTCATTATATTATTATATTGCATGCATGCATCCATGTTTGTGCCAAATTGTTATATATTTCTATTAATTTAGAATAAAATCGAAGTTTTGCCCTACACGTATCGGCAAACTCAATGGCTGGACGTCTTTGTTTTGCTGTCAACACCGTTTTCAGCGCAGGCACAGTCGGAATGACGAACTAGTCCATTGATTCTAGTCTGTTGTATCAAGCATAGTATAGATAGTATAAACAAAGTAAGCCACTTCCATCATGTAAATAACCATATGCACAAATCCCAAAAATGCCGGTGACTACAGGCGAGCACTGACAGTAGTTGAATGGCGTGTTGTGAAGAGCTAGACGGCAAGTCCCTCCTCGATGAGCTGTTTGTGCACGAAGGTGGCCTCGCCTTCAGGTCCCGGCACTGCGAGCGTGACTGGCACATGTCCGCTGGCATCCGGAGGGCCATGCACAAACAGCTTCAGCTTCAGCTCCAAAGTCAGCTCTTCGAAACGGGTGACGGCGGCCTCGGACCAGATGTCATCCTGCGTCGTCACCCCTATGAACACGCTCAGTTTTAATAACACTTTACACAGGTGAAGGAGCGCTTCTGCTTTATTGAAGGCTGTAGCTGAGGTCAGGGAGGTGAAGCTAGATCCACCTAAGGTCAATCCCATACTGCTCTAAGGTTAATAGGCCACTAATTATTGATAGGTTGGTTGTTGGAGTTTTACATCCTAGCAACATCTAAGGTCATATCAGGAGAGGTACCGACTTGTGACAGTGCGCACTCATGGCGACTTTATATTGCTGCCCCACTGGGAAATCAGGCCACTAGCACCATGACCCAATATCCCACTCAGTCACATTATCCTGACACTGAGCTAACCAGTCGTTTCCCTATCCTATTAATCTCAAGCGCCAGGCTAGGAATACACTGGTAGTGCTAAGGGCCGGTTTCCACTACACTGGCAGTGTAGACCCACTACTTATTTACCTACGAACCTGTGGTCTGCGCTCGACCCAATATGACACCCCGGCCACTGAGTGCAGGCCGGTCAGTAGTCGTTAATGCCAAATGTGAGCGCACCCTTGACTTACAAAGTTACATGCACGTAGACGTATAGTACAGTCCTAATTAGACGAATATCAACTAGGAGCGCCTCATACAGTTATCATGTCCTTAATTAGCTGAATACAAATAAGGGAAGCCATATGTGTTAACACAATGGTTGCTCAGTGGTAGCCTGCTAGGCACATCGTTTACCATCCTTACTCCAGCACTGTACAATGATGTGTAGAGCCACTTGACACTAATGACATGATATATCATTATTAGTTCCAACAGATCCTACAATTTACACAGCATCATTAGTAGTAGTTCGATATAATCTTGCTGATATAAAACACCATTGTTAAACATCACAGTTCCAGCGGCACAGTGCATTGTGGGATGCGTCAGAGCAAAACAAAGCCACGAGAAGCACACGGCACATGCTAATTACACTGGGTGCAGCTATGAAATGTGCTAGCTTCAGCTCATCTCAGCTCTTGTTTGAAACATAGAATACCAACTAAAAAAATATATATAATAAATTAAGATATTAATCTTTTATCCAGCATTGCATTTACATCAATATAATCAGCACATCTTATGCTATGTGCATTTAGATTTAGACAAATCTAGGCACTCAGACTAGTGTTAGAGCCATAGCCAGAGTCAGTTTTATTTATTTTATTCATGTTTTTATTTATATTCTATGGTTAATGACATATGTAGAAATAGAAGATGAGTATGGTTAATCAGATATTGGTTATATATTTCTTTGAAACAAGTTTTTGTTGACACATTTGACATTTTAATATTTAGAACAAGAATTACTTCTGACTAATCAATGGCGATGTAAACATCAGCCTGTAAAGTAACTGAAATTGTTTGTTTCTTAGCTCAAAATGCTTAATTATGGAGAGTTGTGTCTTAAACATATTCATTATATTATTATATTGCATCCTTCCATCCATGTTTGTGCCAAATTGTTATGTATTTCTATTTATTTCGAATAAAATTCCAGTTTTGCCCTACACGTGTCAGCAAACTCGATGGGCGTTCGCCTTTACTTTGCTCCCGGCCCCGTTTTCAGCGCATGCGCAGTCGGAACCGTGATGTAGTCTATAGCAGTGTGAGATCTAAATAAAAAAAATGCTTGATACATCAGAAACATATTTTTAATGTTCGTCTCAAAATAAATTCGCACCACACAAGTATGTTTTCAATATTCAATGAATAAGCAGGGAAATTTCAATTGCTCATTCCACCGTGACAAGTATCAATTTTGTTAGTCTTTGGTTTGGTTGATTGGTTGTCGGAGTTTTACTTCCTGGTAACATCTAAGGTCATATCAGGACAGGTACCGATTTATGATAGTGTGCACTCATGATGGCTTTATAGTGCTGCCCCACTGGGAGACCACACTGTCAGCACCATGACCTGATATCCCACTCAGTCACATTATCCGGACATGGAGCCAACCAGTCCTTGCCCTATCCTAATAATGCCGAGCGCATGGCTAGGAAGCGACAAGTATAAATTTTTAAGTCATTGGTTTGACTCAACCAGGGCTCAAACTTATGGGTTCGAATCCAATGATCTACCACAACAGAAGATGGACGGTGAACTCATTTGTCCATCCAGACTGCTCCTTTTTCGTCTGACTCAGCCAGGGACAGAACCCATTAGCTTACATGGAGGAAGCGAGTGAGCAACTCATTTAGCCATTCGGCTGCATCATGTTTATTTCAGCACTCAGTTTCTGATTCCAGGAGAAAGAAAACAAGAGGATTAAAAAGAAAGATAAAAAGCTTAATCAAACAATTCAATTTTAAAATTGACATTACACACCTGCAAGACAAGCCCTGTTTGTTTGGAAAGGAAGCTGCCGGAACTCGACAGTCAGTTGTCGTAGTGACGTCACCGGAAGTAGATTGAATGAGCCGAAATCAACAAGCAACGCAGAAACCTAGCAAGGAGAGACAATCATGTATTGAGAAATTGCGTATTATTGTGGTGCAATAAGGTCAGAGGCCTGCCTCTATGAGACTATCACACATTGTGCAGTAATGAGGTCAGAGGACTGCCTCTATGAGACCATCACATTCACACATTGTGTATTAATGTGGTGTAATGAGGTCAGAGGCCTGCCTCTATGAGACTATCACACATTGTGTATTAATGTGGGGTAATGAGGTCAGAGGACTGCCTCTATGAGACTATCACACATTGTGTATTAATGTGGTGTAATGAGGTCAGAGGCCTGCCTCTATGAGACTATCACACATTGTGTATTAATGTAGTGTAATGAGGTCAGAGGACTGCCTCTATGAGACTATCACACATTGTGTATTAATGTGGTGTAATGAGGTCAGAGGCCTGCCTCTATGAGACTATCACACATTGTGTATTAATGTGATGTAATGAGGTCAGAGGCCTGCCTCTATGGGACTATCACACATTGTGTATTAATGCGGTGTAATGAGGTCAGAGGCCTGCCTCTATGAGGCTATCAAACATTGTGTATTAATGCGGTGTAATGAGGTCAGAGGACTGCCTGTATGAGACTATCACACATTGTGTATTAATGTGATGTAATGAGGTCAGAGGACTGCCTCTATGAGACTATCACACATTGTGTATTAATGCGGTGTAATGAGGTCAGAGGACTGCCTCTATGGGACTATCCCACATTGTGTATTAATGCGGTGTAATGAGGTCAGAGGACTGCCTCTATGAGACTATCACACATTGTGTATTAATGTGGTGAAATGAGGTCAGAGGACTGCCTCTATGAGACTATCACACATTGTGTATTAATGTGATGTAATGAGGTCAGAGGCCTGCCTCTATGAGACTATCACACATTGTGTATTAATGCGGTGTAATGAGGTCAGAGGACTGCCTCTATGGGACTATCCCACATTGTGTATTAATGCGGTGTAATGAGGTCAGAGGACTGCCTCTGAGACTATCCCACATTGTGTATTAATGCGGTGTAATGAGGTCAGAGGACTGCCTGTGAGACTATCACACAGTTTCTTGGTTTAAAGACTATCTTTCTAATCGTAAATTTTAGGTGGCAAACTTTCCAAATTTTACCAATAAAATCTGATGTTCTCCATGGAACAAACATTGGTTCGTTGGTTTTGGGAGTTTTACGTCCTGGCAATATCTAAGGTCATATCAGGACAGGTACCGACTTGTGACAGTGCGCACTCATGGCGACCTTAGTGATGCCCGCCTGACCTTGCCGTATCCTAATAATACAGAGTGCCAGGCTAGGAAGCGACAAGTATCAATTTTGTAAGTCACTGGTTTTACTCGGCTGGGATTCGAACTCTCGACCTTGTGCACTGGAAGCCTGCACTCTACCAATTCGGCCACTGCGTCCGTGTATCTTCAAATATGTCTGAATACTTCACCTCACCAGGCAGTGTATATAGTACCCGTGTTTACTGCGAGGTTACAGGTTGTGAGAATAGTGTGGGGCTACATGGCTTTGTCGTCCGGCTAACAATAACTATATTAGTATATATATATATTAACAAAACATGTACATACAGTGGTCATATCACCAAGCAAATGATAAGATTAATGCTGGAAATAAATTTATAATAAAATATACACAGGACAATTTAATATCTGAAAAACTGCTGCCTATGTATCACATGACCAATGATGAAAATAATTACACGAATACATGAAAGTACCTATGTGTGCGCACATTTTACTGAGTGACTGACTGTCTGTGTCTGTTTGTCTGTCTGTGACTGACTGTGTCAGACAGTCTGACTGTCTGTCTGTCTGTCTGACTGTCTGTCTGACAGTCTGACTGACAGTCTGACTGACTGTCTGTGACTGACTGCCTGTCTCTCTGACTGTATGTCTGACTGACTGTGTCAGACTGTCTGTCTGTCTGACTGTCTGTCTGTCCGACTGTCTGTCTGTCCGACTGTCTGTCTGTCCAACTGTCTGTCTGACTGACTGTCTGTGACTGACTGCCTGTCTCTCTGACTGTATGTCTGACTGACTGACCATGGTGCTGGTGCCAAGCAGTGGCTGGTTGACAATGTTCCTGACGCGCACGCGGTACCAGCACTCGTCCTTGTAGAGCCCGGCGTAGAGCCCCGCCACCTCCGGTTCGTCGACTGTGAGGCCAGCACCCTGCAAACAAGCAGTGGACACGGTGCACTCACACATCCATTCAAATAGCAACTTCCAACAATTCATTTAAAAATATAGTAATACAACAAATACAAACATAACTAAGGTAGACCCTTTCCCACCTTTGACTGGATCTAGGTCGCTCCCCCAAACTAACAGGCTTTGTAAGTTATGTTCCCAATTTCCAGCAAAGAGGACAGTCAGGTTGAAGTTTGAGTGTACACTGAGGACCTCAGAATTCAGATGGCCGGTCCGCCTGTCATTAGCGTAGTTCTACATCCATACCGTGTAAATGACAAACCACAAACTGAACCGACTTTACTTAGCAATGAAAGAGTAATCACGATTTAGTTTGATAAACAAATAAAGTTCGTTTCTTAAATATAAAATATATAATACGCTCCTCGCAACAGCAACCTTTGAAAAACCTCAACAAAACCCACTAATATTGTTAAACTAGGAAGAGTACAGCAGTAGAAAGCGTCACGATAAAGGATACCAGTGGGTGTGAACAACGACGAACACAGATGTGAACTTCTAATGGAGGGTGTGAAGGGAGCCTGCCACTGCCGGGGTGTGTACAGAAGCTGCCATAATGCCTTTTGTCATGGCCCATCTGGGCATATTCTGCCTGCCACCATAATGCCTTTTGTCATCGCCTATCTGGGTGTGTTCTGCCTGCCACCATAATGCCTTCTGTCATGGCCCATCTGGGAGACTACTGCCTGCCACTATAATGTCTTTTGCCATGTCCCACCTAGGGTATTCTGCCTGCCACCATAATGCCATTTGTCATGGCAGATCTAGGAGACTACTGCCTGGCACCAAATGCCCTTTGTCATGGCCCATCTGGGAGACTACTGCCTGCCACCATAATGCCTTTGGTCAGGGCCCAGCAGGGCGTATTCCTGGGGTATTCTGCCAGCCACCATAATGCCTTTTGTCATGGTCCATCTGAGGTCTTCTGCCTGCCACTATACTGCATTTTCTGATGGCCCATCTGGGAAACTACTGACTGCCAACATAATGCCTTTTGTCATGGCCCATCTGGGAGATTACTGCCTACCATAATAATGCCCTTTGCGATGTCCCACCTGTGGTATTTTGCCAATCACCATAATGCCTTTTGTCATGGTCCATCTGGGAAACTACTGCCTGCCACTATGATGCCTTTTGTCATGGTCCATCTGGGAAACTACTGCCTGCCACTATGATGCCATTTGTCATGGCCCATCTGGGAGTCTTCTGCCTGCCACTATGATGCCTTTTGTCATGGCCCAGATGGGGTATTCTGCCTACCACCGTAATGCCTTTTGCCATGGCCCACTTGGGGTATTCTGCCTGCCATTATAATGCCTTTTGTCATGGCCCACATGAGGTATTCTGCCTGCCATTATAATGCCTTTTGCCATGGCCCACATGGGGTATTCTGCCTGCCACCATAATGCCTTTTGTCATGGCCCATTTGGGGGTATTCTGTCTGTGACCAAATGCCTTCTGCCATGACCCATCTGAGGTCTTCTGCTTGCCACCAATAACACCTTTTGTCATGGCCCATCTGGGCTCTTTGGCTAGCCACCATAACGCCTTTGTCTTGGACCATCTGGGAGTGTTCCTTGTGTCTCTGTGTCATCTGTTTGCCTCAATCATGATTTCCTTCAGCAAATAAAGCAACTGTCCCCAAAATATCTTTGTGAATGTTTCCGATCCATGGATGATCGTGTCTTTCGGTTTGTAGGTGTGGAGGTGACGCTCTACTGTGGTGCGAAGTGGTGTGCACACACGGATCCTTTTCTCAGGTTTGGTCGGCCATTTGTTGGCCACCGAATCCAACTCCTTCGCCAATAGCCCTGTATGGGCTGTGCCCGAATCAGTGTCATCCTCCCCCAATGAGGAGGATAAGGAGGAAGAAGATGAAGATGATGAATTCTTACATCTCCACTCTGTGCTTCCTGTTCTTCTTACTCTTCACACTCTTGGCTTTTGCATTAGTCTTCCTTCTTACTTTCGCATACCATAGCACTCAGGGCCCGTATGCATGGAACTGTGTTAGCGGCGTGTGGTGTTATACCTCTAACTCCGGGTACCTATCTCCGATTATCGGAGTCGTAGAGAACTATGTCAAGCCGTATGCATGGGCGCTTAAACGGTGAGTGTTAGCTAAACGTGAATGTATTTATAGATTTGGGAAATCCCTCTGCATTTGTAGCCATATATTAGGCTCAAATCTATTCAATGCGACCATATTTAACAGAATTACATACGTAATAAGTGAAATTTAATCAATTTAACCCTAAATTCGAAGCGTTATTAAGGCTACCGCCCCATTGGCGGCGATATTAATAGTTATATTTTCGAATCGACGAACGTAAAGTAAACAAATCGCCGCAGCCTCCGCATCGACGTCGCTGTCCATACTGGCGTCAGCGGCGGTTTGTTTACTGTAGGTTCGTCGATTCGAAAATATAACTATTAATATCGCCGCCAATGCAGCGGTAGCCTTAATAACGCTTCGAATTTAGGGTTAAATTGATCAAATGTCACTTATTGCGTATGTAATTCTGTTAAATATGGTCGCATTGAATAGATTTGGGCTCCATCCTGACACTAACCTAGCACTAACACCACTGTAAACCTGCTATGAGCAGAGTTAGAATTTCCAGATTTAAACACGCGGTGTTAGGCCTAACACTGCTCCATGCATACAAACTTTTCGGCGTTAAACCAGAAATCCCGCCTTAAACGCGTTTTGACTCACTAACACCGCTCCATGCATACGGGCCCTGGTGCTTCCTCTCCCTCCCTCGCTTCCCTTCCCCCCCTCTCTCTCAACGTCTCTATCTTTCTCTCAACGTCTCTATCTTTCTCTCTCAATGTTTCTCTCTCAACATCTCTCTCGCACAAGGTGAGTGGGGCAGAGACAAGCTCAAAGAGCAATATACAGACTTCTCACAGTCACAGGACCGGGGCAAATGGATGCCAGCCCGACAGTGAATAGTAGGAGGCACATGATTCGCCCAATACCAATTACCAAGAACACAATCTCTTGCTTCCTCCCCTTCTATACATGTATAAATATGACACCGCACATATAACGTTGCGACCCCCTCTCAGGAGACTGATAGGCAGTGGCCATTGGCCATTGAAGCCCATGTTTGGGGGTGGGGGGGGGGGAGGTACGGGGCTCAATGTCAGACAGCGCTGGTTGTCAGTACACGCGGGCAACATGGCTTACCTCTCTGTAGTAGTAGAAGTTCGACATGGCATTCATCATATCTTCTATAATATTCAGCTTGTCAAAGAGAATAAACTGAAACATAACACCAGGCACAATTAGAAAACAAAGGCATATTCCACTGTATCGCTAACCTCTTTAAATTTAGAAACAGATTTGTAGTTACATATCTGCACGCATATATATATGTTTTTTGCTTCGGAAGGACCACAGTCTACCTGCTACCTATGCTCCCTTTGTTTACCTGCGCTACCTGTTGTTTTACCTGGGCCAACGGACGACTTCAGCTGATTCCGTGAACTCTATCAGCAATAACAAGGACGATCGGTCCTGAATGACAGAATAACGGTATCTTGCACATAACTAAACCTTATTTCAAGGGACAGCGGACGACTGATGCAAAATAATTCCATGTTGTCGATTTCCAAATATACTGATCGACGTTGAAAACGCTTGGTTTTGGTAAAAATACCTATCGATCGTTATGGACTGCTTAACTCGGGCCAACTGACGACTATATCAGTCGGTTCAAAGTTAATAGATTAATTGCATATTACTATCGTTATCGACGAGCGATTTGAATCTTCGATTTATTCGTATCGATTTTAAACTGCTCCGTACTTTAACGGTCGTTCACCATAGATCGCCCGATCGGGCCAACGGACGACTCCTTTCGATTTTGCAAGTTTAACGGACGATTAAACCATCCGAACTCAACGGTCGATTTCGTCAGTGACCTCTGATCGGGCCAACGGACGACGGACTGATCGACTGGATCGACTTATCGGGCCAACGGACGACCATGATAAACTTTGCATAACGGACGACCAGTGGGAATGCCGCTACCCTACTGTAGTGATTGCGGCTTCAACCACAGAAAAAACGACAAGGAGGCGTGTGAAGACCAGAGGGATTGTGTTACAGTACGACCAAGATGGCCACTGCGAAGACGAAAGACGATTCGGGCCAAGATACGACATCGGTCACGGACTTGTCGTATGACGACAATGAGGAAGCTGTGAAGAAAGCAATTGCTGAGCTGGAGGCAGAGCTGAGATTGCAAGACTTACAGGAAAGGTTGAGGGGGCTGGAAATAGAGAGGGACAGGAGGAGATCGGGTCGACCGCTCGCTCGGGACGAACCTCAGCGCGAAGACAACACGGAGAGGTGCGAATTGGCTAAGGTCATTCATACAGCTCCGGATGATACAAGATCAGAAGTGAAGACGAGGGACAACGAAGATGACGGCCATTCTTCATACGGCCGTTCGCGTAGACGTTCAAGGGACGCTGGACGACGACGACGGACGACACGATCGCGGAGTGATAGCAGCGCTTCCAGACGAAGACGGAGTAAGTGGTCTCTCAAGAAACACGCTTTGGGGGGAAAGGACGTGAGGAAGCTAAACGGTTACGAACTGATTAACGCTAGCGCTTCCTGGTGCCTTACCTTACCGGACCTGTCCGTCCAAGACTATAAGGCGTTCTTGCAACATCTTAAGTTTGATACCAATCGCGCGAGGGATGATCACTACAAGGACGTAGCTCATGTCGAGTACGATTTGGAGATCAGGAAGTTGGCCGAGACATTGGGGTTCGCTGCGTTCGCTTCGAAATACCAAAGCGAAAGCATGTCACACTACAGTGACCAGAACCGTAGGCAACGGAAGGGCGGCTACGGAACTTCAACGGCATCCAGGAGAAAATCGCCTTCGGGACCTGGGAAGCGCTCCTGCTATGCCTGGAACTCCGACGCTGGATGCGACCGCAAGGAAGACGAGTGCAGGTTCAGGCACACCTTCTCGAAGTGCGGCGGAAAGGGGCACAAACGCTATAAGTGCAAAGAGTGACTTTGTGGTGAAGAGTTCACAAGACTTGCCGGGGCAAGTTCTGTGGCAGCGGAGCACGAGCCCTCGAGCCGACATAAGATAGGTGTTTTGATCGGGGACTCGGTTGACAGGGAGACTGTCATCAGGGGGGTCGATGTTGACAGGGAGACTGTCAACAGAGATGTTGCCGAACGGAGGAGCAGCAACTCATGCGAGGACACATATACATCGACCGACATCGCCGCGGAGAGCGGCAGCACCGTTCATGACGGGGAGATACGAGTGGACCTTAATGAGGACATGGTTGTCAATAATGACATTGCAGACGGAGGGGTGATTGACACTCGAGCCGATGGTCGCGGCGACCAAATCGGGCCCATCGATACCATTACTGATAGTTTTTCTTCCAATGTACAGGAGGGAGGGGTTGAGAAACTTACATTATGGGGCACTGTTAATATAAAGGATGCCGAGGGTCGTTTACACATTCGGGTTGTGGGAGATCATATATTGGTCTTGCTTTCCGAGCGGATAGACGGTAACAAATTCCAATTTGAAGTATATCGATCATGTTTTGAGGGCAATTGTGACTGTACCCACTTTATTGAAGCAAACCGCTCCCAGCTGAAGCAGTAGATTTGTTGTAGAACTATTCTTCAGGGGGGATAACGATCCCGACGCTATATTTATATTGCTAGGAGTGGTATTCGGTTTCAGGGTAATAAATGATGAGTGTGTGACCTCCTATAACACCAGGGAGAGGAAGGCTAGGAACAACTGGGAGCGCAAGATAATTTTTGAGAAGTTTCACGCAGAGCTAGCCGACGGGAATATATCCAGGGTCCTTGACAAGCCTCAGTGCACACATTCGGTCTTTGTCGTACTGAAAGACGATGGCGGTGGTAGAACCGTCGTCGATTGTAGCAGGCCGAAAGGGAATTCTTTCAACCACTACACACATGGCATAGCCACTACCTTCAGCTATAAAAGCATTGATAACGTTACTGACTGCATGGAGAGAGATGATTTTCTATCCACCATAGACATTAAGGATGCTTATAGAGCTGTCTCCATTCATCCTTGCGACAGGCCTCGTCAGGGGCTTGCTATCGCTAGGGCACTTGGTGATGACGGAGCCTATTACCTGGACAATAGACTTAGCATGGGCCTTTCCTCTAGCCCTTATATATTTTCTAAAATATCAGACTTTATTGTAAGATGTGCTGTAAGGTTGGGCGTTACTCGAGTCATTAATTACCTCGATGATTTCTGTGTCTTAGGTTTGAGGCCATGAGGGCCCAGAGGTTAGTTCTGGGCATTATCCGCAGGTTGGGGTTTTATGTCAGCTATAAGAAGGTGAGCAAGGCTGGACGGAGAGTTCGGTTCCTTGGAATCATCATTGATTCCGACAATTTGGAACTCACCCTTCCTATAGATAAGTTGGATAAAATGAGACGGACACTTGTAACAATGAGGGATCGGAAGAAAGCTTCAAAGAGGCAGCTCGAACAGGTCGGGGGAATCCTAGCCCACTGTGCAAAGGTGATCAGTGGCGGGCGAACCTTTACTAGGAGGATATTTGATATGTCAGCAGCACTCAAGGAGGGCCACCATAGGGTTAGGCTAACTAAGGGGGTACGCGAAGATCTCGAATGGTGGATCACATTTTCCGCCCAGTTTAATGGCACGGCCAAAATTCTGGGTCGTTTTGCCCCCCTCATTGCCTCCTACAGTGATGCTTCGGGATGGGGTCTGGGTGCTCTTCATGCTAACGACTGGCTGGTCGGCTCTTTTGTTGAGGCCGACGATAGATTGCTCGCTGGCTACGTGGGTCACCATCACGTTAGTCCCGAGGGCCATGTAGCTGCTTCCCATATAAATATTAGGGAGATGGCTGCGGTCTATGCCGCCTGCGAAAGGTGGTCACATAAGTGGGCTGATGCAACTGTTGTGATGGTTACTGATAGTGCTGTCGTTCAGGCTGCCCTGAGCACAGGCAGATCAAGATCTGGCGGGATCATGTATTATCTCAGGAGATTGTTTTGGATGGCCGTGAGCAGGAATTTTGAGTTCAAGTCTGTTTACATTCGTAGTAAGGATAATGTGATCTGTGACTCCCTAAGCCGCCTCGACGACAGTGCTAGCAACACCAGGATTTTAGAAGCTGACCCTGAGGGTTTGCTCTGCTGTAGGGCTAAACTTTTTCATACTCTATTCTCTTACAGAAAGGTCTCAGCTGAGAAGGGAGCAAAAGAGCTTTCAGGAGCAGTTCTACGCGCCGAACTCGATAACAACAAGGGCTGTCCAAGTCAAGAGATACTTGACCTTTGTGGAGACTTTTAGTTCTACTCGTGCTCCTGTTCCATGTTCGGATGAGCAAGTCGCCCTGTACGCAACTTGGCTCGCCCGCTCTATGAAGTATAGCTCAATCACTAATTACCTGAGTGGTTTAAACTACTTTCTAAAACAGACGGGTGCTCAGCCAATTGACTACAACATCTTCATTATATCTTCTACACTGAGGGGTATTAAGCGGGTCAAGGGTGATGCGCCACGTAGGGCCAGGCCCCCGCTTCCTTCTATGATGAGGAAGATATTTGCTATGCTGCGCTCCTCCCAGGGCCATACATCGTGGAGAGCGGCTATACTAGTTTCCTTTAGAGCCCTTCTGCGGAAGGCGCAGGTCACCCTCTCGGACTCAACGCTTCGGAGGGGGGATTTCAAAATTGTTGACTGGGGCATGGTCATAACGATTAGAAAAAGTAAGACCATTCAGTTCGCTGAGAGACTATTGGAAGTCCCAGGGATGTGCGCAGTCCACTGGGTTGAACTGCACTTCGCCCAGCTTCCCGCTCGACCCGGAGAGGAAGCATTCAGGCTTCCTGATGGGTGGGGCGGCTCTACACCAATGACGTATGCTATTTACCAGCAGACTCTAAAGACCTTTGCAGCGAGGGCAGGTATTGATTGCGACGACTTATCATCACATTCACTTCGCCGAGGTGGCTGCACCTTTTTAGCCTTATGTGGGGCCACGGTAGAGGAAATTAAGGTACGGGGGACTGGGCATCCGACACAGTTTACGCATATCTTAAAACCCCCTTATCTGTCCGGTTTATGGACGACATGAGGGTGGCAGCCACCTTGTGCTCCGAGACGGCTTGATTGGTTTGGGTGGGAGTCGTGCGGCTCCCTTTGGCATTTATCGCTCAGCCCGGTGTCGAATAAACGAACCAACCCAATCTGCTGTCTCTCTCTCTTCAATTCGTAGGGGAGGCTTATATTATATATAATCTATTATATACATATAAAAGCTCGGAGAATTATTTATTATTTATTAGTGTCGATTCTACTCGACTGAATATTGGCCAATTGCCGTCGTCCGCTGTCCCCTGCTGCGTTGCTGCGGCGCTCGATGCGGCCCGATCTGGTTTGAATCGTCACTTGCCTCCTGTTTTTTGCTTTTATTAGGTAGGGCATTCATCGCTCAGCCCGGAGTCGAATAAACGAACCAACCCAATCTGCTGTCTCTCTCTCTTCAATTCGTAGGGGAGGCTTATACAATTTACTTACATTCAATGTATTTATTGTGTTATTTATTTCAATTGTTATATACTACATTTAACAAATTACTTTTCCTCCTTATCCCACCCTAATAGTGCTGAGTATTCATACAGGGGGCGCTGACAGTGAAGCGTATATTTCAGTTAGCTAAGTACAGAGCGCTGCAAGGTACAATGGTTTTTCATAAATTGGCACTGACAAAGCATATATTTGAATTAGCTAAGTACAGAGCACTGCAATGTACAATGGTTTTTCATAAATTGGCACTGACAAAGTATATATTTGAATTAGCTAAGTACAGAGCGCTGGAATGCAGAAATGTTTTTTATCAAGTGGGCACTGACAGTTAGCTAAATAAAGACCAGTGAACTTTTGGAATGGCTTTCAAGAAGCAGCTACTCACAGCAAAGTCCTTCGGGTCGGACGCCCAAGTGACATACACGTCACTTCCGCTGAGGGCCGGCTGGGGTGCGGGCGGAGCGGGCAGTCGGCTGTAGTCGGCCGTGCTCAGCACTGTCACCGTGTTTGAGTTGAGGTCCTTCATGCCGCCATGACCCTGGGCCGCCGGCCCCGCATTGCCCTTGCGTCCCTCTTGCCCCTGCCCCTGCCCCTGGCCCGCCGGCCCCACGCTGTCCTTCCTGCTGCCCTGTCCCTGCCCCTGCCCCACTGGCACTGCACTGCCCTTCCCACCCTGCCCCATATTGCCCTTGACGCCCTCCTGCAGCGAGCCATCATCCCCGGATGCCCCGCCGTTCACCGACATGCCGGCCAGTCGCTCCGTCACCAGCGGCACGTGCGGACAGCTGGACGGCCGGAAGAGGTCGTCCTCGCCCACCATGTCACCCGCCGCCATGTCGCCCGCCGCCATGTCTCCCGTATCACGCAGATCGCGCAGCAGCCCCTCACCAGTGCGCAGCAGGTCCTGAGCCTGCGCCTGCGTAAATGCTGACGTGGACGTGGACGTGGACGTGGACGTGGACGTGGACGTGGACATGGGCGTGGACGTGGACGTGGACACGGACGTAGATGGTGCGCTGTGGTCCGCAGTCTGGCCCTCGCTGAGGCTCACGTCGGTCTCGCACATTGCTGGCTTGTCCTTCTCCGTCCCATCCTCCCTAAACACAAGAAAACCCTGTCAGTACTGCGTTCAATGGTTCATTTCACAAGAACACTCTTCAAGCAGTCCGTAAAGGTTAGCCATAGGCACAGTGCAAAGACTTTGCTTGGAGAATAGTGTATGCAACCCGGCTTCCTGTAATGTTCCCCCATTCACAGACAGTTCTGAGCCTAGCTGTCTGCATTCCGTGGATTTGGTTGACTGGTTGTTGGAGTTTTAAGTCTTGGCAACATCCAGACCCCCAATAGCGGATGTCTACATTTTGTGCTGGAGGTCGTTAAACAAACAAACATCCACGGTCATATCAGAATGGGTACCAACTTGTGACAGTGTGCACTCATCATGGCTTTATAGTGCTGCCCCACTGAGAACCCGTCACTTCCAACATAATTACTGGATACTCACAACAATTACCACAGCACGGTAACATAAACTTGATGCTCATTATTATTATTATTATTATTATTATTATTATTATTATTATGCAGAAACTTACATTGGGTACAGCTGATTTTCATGTATATATTCTGTTTCATGTAATGAATACATAATCAGGGATGAAAGTGGTCTCCGGGAAAAAAAGCGGAAATGCTGATATTCTCCCATAGGTTTAGCATTGTCAGGGAATCGCGGACAATTCCCGGAAGTCGGGTTTCATATATATTGTAGCATTTATTAGTAGTATACGATGATAGTGCTGTGGCGTTTGAAGCATTTATTAGTAGTATACGCTGATAGTGCTGTGGCGTTTGAAGCATTTATTAGTAGTATACACTGATGGTGCTGCGGCTTCGCACCACATATTAGTATACGCTGATGGTGCTGCAGTGTAAAACAACGTATTAGTAGTGCCTATACATTGATCGTGCTGCAGGATTGCAGTAGATACAGGAAAAATCCCGGAAATCCGCGAAATCGCGGAGATCTTTCATCCCTGCATAATGATACGTCATGAATACATCAAGAATATTTCTTTTTCACCTATTAGGTTAGCCATATACCTTAAATGTCCTTTATTGCTATTTGCATTAACAATTTAAGAATTTGTTTCTGTTTATGTTTTAAACTAAAAAAGAAAAATCTTGTCCATAGATCTTTGTAATTGCTAGTAAATAAACCCCAACAAACCAACACCAGTTTACTTACGTCTATACGCTGGTATCCAACATATCCTAGTTGATGTTAGTAAATAAACCCCAACAACCAACACCAGCTTACTTACGTCCATACGCTGGTATCCAACATATCCTAGTTGATGCTAGTAAATAAACGCCAACAAACCAACACCAGCTTACTTACGTCCATACGCTGGTATCCAACATATCCTAGTTGATGCTAGTAAATAAACCCCAACAAATCAACACCAGCTTACATCCATATGTGGTGTCCAACATGTCCTGGTTGATGCTAGTAAATAAACCCCATTAAACCAACACCACCTTACGTCCATATGCTAGTGTCCAACATGTCCTGCTAGTAAATAAACCCCAAAAACCAACACCAGCTTACGTCCATATGCGAGGGTCTAACCTGTCTGGTTGATGCTAGTAAATAAACCCCAACAAACCAACACCCGCTTACGTCCATATGCGGGGGTCCAACCTGTCTGGTTGATGCTAGTAAATAAACCCCAACAAACCAACACCCGCTTACGTCCATATGCTGGTGTCCAACATGTCGTTGTTGATGCTGATGTAGCTGTCCTCGACCCAGTAGCCGAGGTAAACGGAAGGAAGGCCGGCATGCTCTCCCACCGTCTCGATGATCACCTCCTCGTCGAGGGCCAGGTGCCTGTCGAGTTCGGCCACCGCCCGCGCTGTCCACGTGTGGCCGCCAGGGGGCAGGCCGGCCAGGGTCACAGCTATCGCCTGAGGTGTTCAGGGGCACTTATCAGTTCTGTGTCTGGTTGATTGGTTGGTTGTTGGAATTTTGTCCTGTCACATGAGGACGGGTACCGACTTGTGATAGTGTGCACTCATGGTGACTTTATAGTGCTGCTCCACTGGAAAATCAGGCCACTGGCACTATGACCTGATATTCCACTCAGTCACATTATCCGGACACTGAGCTGACCAGACCATGACCATATCCTATTAATACCGAGAGCTAGGCTAGGAAGCGACAAGAGACTAGGTGCAGACACACGTCCCTACCGGTAACTAGGTGCAAACACATGTCCCTACCAGTAACTAGGTGCAGACACACGTCCCTACCGGTAACTAGGTGCAGACACACGTCCCTACCGGTGACTAGGTGCAGACACACGTCCCTACCAGTGACTAGGTGCAGACACACGTCCCTACCGGTGACTAGGTGCATACACACGTCCCTACCGGTAACTAATTGCAGACACACGTCCCTACCGGTAACTAGGTGCAGACACATGTCCCTACCAGTAACTAGGTGCAGACACATGTCCCTACCGGTGACTAGGTGCAGACACATGTCCCTACCGGTAACTAGGTGCAGACACACGTCCCTACTGGTGACTAGATGCAGACACACGTCCCTACCGGTAACTAGGTGCAGACACACGTCCCTACTGGTGACTAGGTGCAGACACACGTCCCTACCGGTAACTAGGTGCAGACACATGCCCCTACTGGTGACTAGGTGCAGACACACGTCTCTACCAGTAACTAGGTGCAGACACACGTCCCTACTGGTAACTAGGTGCAGACACACATCCCTACTGGTGACTAGGTGCAGACACACGTCCCTACCGGTAACTAGGTGCAGACACACGTCCCTACCGGTGACTAGGTGCAGACACATGTCCCTACCGGTAACTAGGTGCAGACACACATCCCTACCAGTGACTAGGTGCAGACACGTCCCTACCAGTAACTAGGTGCAGACACACGTCCCTACTGGTAACTAGGTGCAGACACACATCCCTACCGGTAACTAGGTGCAGACACACATCCCTACTGGTGACTAGGTGCAGACACACATCCCTACCGGTAACTAGGTGCAGACACATGTCCCTACTGGTACCTAGGTGCAGGCACACGTCCCTACCGGTAACTAGGTGCAGACACACATCCCTACTGGTGACTAGGTGCAGACACATGTCCCTACCGGTAACTAGGTGCAGACACGTCCCTACTGGTGACTAGGGGCAGACACACATCCCTACCGGTAACTAGGTGCAGACACATCCCTACTGGTGACTAGGTGCAGACACACATCCCTACTGGTGACTAGGTGCAGACACATGTCCCTACCGGTAACTAGGTGCAAACACGTCCCTACTGGTGACTAGGTGCAGACACATGTCCCTACCAGTAACTAGGTGCAGACACACATCCCTACTGGTGACTAGGTGCAGACACACGTCCCTACTGGTGACTAGGCGCAGACACATGCCCCTACTGGTGACTAGGTGCAGACACGTCCCTACCAGTAACTAGGTGCAGACACACGTCCCTACTGGTAACTAGGTGCAGACACATGTCCCTACTGGTGACTAGGTGCAGACACACGTCCCTACTGGTGACTAGGCGCAGACACACGCCCCAACTGGTGACTAGGTGCAGACATGTCCCTACCGGTAACTAGGTGCAGACACACGTCCCTACCGGTGACTAGGTGCACACACACATCCATACCAGTAACTAGGTGCAGACACACGTCCCTACCGGTAACTAGGTGCAGACACACGTCCCTACTGGTGATTAGGTGCAGACACACGTCCCTACTGGTGATTAGGTGCAGACACACATCCCTACGAGTAACTAGATGCAGACACATGTCCCTACTGGTACCTAGGTGCAGACACACGTCCCTACCGGTAACTAGGTGCAGACACACATCCCTACTGGTGACTAGGTGCAGACACATGTCCCTACCGGTAACTAGGTGCAGACACACGTCCCTACTGGTGACTAGGTGCAGACACACCTCCCTACCGGTAACTAGGTGCAGACACACATCCCTACTGGTGACTAGGTGCAGACACACGTCCCTACTGGTGACTAGGTGCAGATACATGTCCCTACCGGTAACTAGGTGCAGACACATCCCTACTGGTGACTAGGTGCAGACACACGTCCCTACCAGTAACTAGGTGCAGACACACATCCCTACTGGTGACTAGGTGAAGACACATGTCCCTACTGGTGACTAGGCGCAGACACACGCCCCTACTGGTGACTAGGTGCAGACACGTCCCTACTGGTAACTAGGTGCAGACACACATCCCTACTGGTAAGTAGGTGCAGACACACATCCCTCCTGGTGACTAGGTGCAGACACACGTCCCTACTGGTGACTAGGTGCAGACACACGTCCCTCCTGGTGACTAGGTGCAGACACACATCCCTACTGGTGACTAGGTGCAGACACACGTCCCTCCTGGTGACTAGGTGCAGACACACGTCCCTACTGGTGACTAGGTGCAGACACACGTCCCTACTGGTGACTAGGTGCAGTATTCAATTCTGTGTGGTAACAAATGTTTACCAGTATCTAAGTTAGATATGTAGAATCAAATCTAGATAATGGTTTCGGTTAAAAAAAATTGATGCTTCATTATGCAGCTTTAAGGACAGAGAACCATCCTGATATGACCTCAGATGTTGCCACGATGTAAAACCCCAACAAACTAAGGATATAGAAGTGACTGGAAGGTGAGTCTATGCGCCGTCTAACCATGCTACAAGTTATTACATTATATTCCATGATGACTACAGTACAATTCCAACATTTAAAAATCTAATCACCCATATTTACATGATTTTACACTAAGTTAATAAAGTCTGCATCCCACATGTTTCCTCCAAACCACATGTAACATCAATTCTGATTGGACAGTGCAAGGGCGTGTAAGAGGACCATGGTGGCTAGAGGCCTCAAGAGTATCAATATAAACGTGTTGCATACAGATGTTCACCAGGTCGCCTCCCAGGCACGGTGGCCGAATCGGCAGAGCATGGGCCTCAGTTGCGGAAGGTAGGAAGTTTGATTCCCAACCGAGTCAAACCAATGACTTTAAAATAGATACTTGTCGCTTCCTAGTCTGGCGTTCAGCATTAATAGGATAGGGCAAGGACTGGTTGGCTCAGTGTCAGGATAATGTGACTGAGTAGGATATCAGGTCATGGGACCAGCGGCCTGATTTCCTAGGGGGAGAGCACTCTATATAAGTTGCCATGAGTGCGCACTGTTACAAGTCGGTACCTGTCCTGATGACCTTAGATGTTGCTAGGACATAAGCAACAAACAAACAAAACTGAACAAGTCGTCTAGCACAGAACATTTACTTTTAATTTGAGTCAAAACAAGTAAATGAATTCTACATTTGAATAGAGCACGAATTTCAAAGACTATCAACAATAATCTAAATTCCGTCATTTTCAAAGACTTTATCAATAATAATAAAAAAATACCACCATCTTCCAGTGATGGAAAATGTTATTCTAAATTCTTTGATATTCAATAGTTTTCAACGCCGGGGGGGGGGGGGGGGGGGGGGTGTGTGTGGGGGGGGGGGGGGGCCCGCCGGGTGCGCCCGAGTTGATCATCATGTGCAACGGCCATCGCTCCACCCGGGCGGTCACATCCGCCGTGGCCGGGGGGTTGGGTGCGGCGTGGTGAGCGGTGATGTCATGCAGAGAGCCGCTGCTGGCTGGCGAGGGGAGGCTGTTAGTGGTAGTTGATAAGTTTAATAGCATGGGGCAAGATGGCAAGCGCCATGGGGGATGGTGTTTGATGGGGTTGCCGTCAAACGAGCCGGTGCCGTCCCGGCCACGGAATGCGGGTGGGGGTGGTGCTGGGAGGCGGCCACCTGCGGTGGCCAATGCTGCACTGCGTCTGGTGTGGCCGACAGGTGGCGTGGGGGGCGTTCGGGTCATGGCCATCCGGTTGTGTGTGGATGGTGGTGTTATCGCCCGGGTGTGATGGGGGGGCCCGGGCCTGAGGGGCTGTGTGCGGGAGGGTGGGCTCGTCGGTTGGCTGCCACCCCCACCCTCAGTTTTTTGCTTGCGACGGCACTGCTAACTGGTAACAGGTACCAACGGCAGGCAGCGGGTTCACGGAAGGCAGTGATTGTGGGGTCTAACTGGCGTCAGGTACTAATGGCAGGCAGCGGGTTCAGGGAAGGCAGTGATTGGTGGGGTCTAACTGGTGACAGGCACTAACAGCAGGCAACGGGTTCAGGGAAGGCAGTGATTGGTGGGGTCTAACTGGTGACAGGCACTAACAGCAGGCAGCGGGTTTAGGGAAGGTGGTGATTGGTGGGGTGTAACTGGTGACAGGTACTAATGGCAGGCAGTGATTTCAGGGAAGGCAGTGATTGTGGGGTCTAACTGGCGTCAGGTACTAATGGCAGGCAGCGGGTTCAGGGAAGGCAGTGATTGGTTGGATCTAACTGGTGACATATATTAACGGCAGGCAGCGGGTTCAGGGAAGGCAGTGATTAGTGGGGTCTAACTGGTGTCAGGTATTAACGACAGGCAGCGGGTTCAGGGAAGGCAGTGATTAGTGGGGTCTAACTGGTGACATATATTAACGGCAGGCAGCGGGTTCAGGGAAGGCAGTGATTGTGGGGTCTAACTGGTGACAGGCACTAATGGCAGGCAGCGGGTTCAGGGAAGGCAGTGATTGGTGGGGTCTAACTGGTGACAGGTATTAACGGCAGGCAGTGGGTTCAGGGAAGGCAGTGATTGGTGGGGTCTAACTGGCAACAGGTACTAACGGCAGGCAGCGGGTTCAGGGAAGGCAGTGATTGTGGGGTCTAACTGGTGAAAGGCACTAACGGCAGGCAGCAGGTTCAGGGAAGGCAGTGATTGTGGGGTCTAACTGGTGGCTGGCACTAACGGCAGGCAGCAGGTTCAGGGAAGGCAGTGATTGGTGGGGTCTAACTGGTGACATATATTAACGTCAGGCAGCGGTTTCAGGGAAGGCAGTGATTGGTGGGGTTTAACTGGTGACAGGCACTAATGGCAGGCAGCGGGTTCAGAGAAAGCAGTGATTGTGGGGTCTAACTGGTGACAGGCACTAATGGCAGGCAGCGGGTTCAGGGAAGGCAGTGATTGTGGGGTCTAACTGGTGACAGGTACCAACAGCAGGCAGCGGGTTCAGAGAAAGCAGTGATTAGTGGGGTCTAACTGGTTGTAAATTTCCAGACATTTATACATTGGAGGATGGTGTGAACTAGTCTATAGTAATTACAATTGTTATATAAAAAGGTAAATGGTATATAGAGCCAGAGGCATTAAGGTATTATGTGGTGCTGGTGATCCTTTACTGAGTTGATATAAACATTATGTAGTTCTAGATAGTGTGAGAGGGGTCACTACTTTTAGTGTGACAGAGCCTTGGGAGCTCTGCTCACATACCCCCTCCCCCCCCCCAATTGTTATTTACGGATTACTGCACACCCAGACACAACAGGGCACTGTAGCCATAAACAACCAAGGCTTGGATACAGTCAGGCTGGATGTTCATTGGTTGTTTGAAGAATGCCTAGTGCTGATTGGAGGAACTGATCAGGTATGACAGCCATCTTGGATTCATGAGACTATATAGTAATAAACCTGAGGGTATAAGCTCTCTTCTGTGCACTTTCTACTCTACCTTTCTCTTACCTGTAGTGATTTCATATTTAGCCTACCTGCACAACCACAGCTGCCAGCCGTCGACTTTACATGGTGTCAGGTATTAACGACAGGCAGCGGGTTCAGGGAAGGCGGTGATTAGTGGGGTCTAACTGGTGTCAGGTATTAACGACAGGCAGCGGGTTCAGGGAAGGCGGGGTTTCAGGGCACTTACCTGGTAGGGGAGGCTGGCAAGGGCTGGGCTGATGGTGTCGATTTCCCTGAGAGATGTGCAGGATACCACATACTCTATCCCATAGTCGACGAACAGCACCAGCACCTAACAGACACACCAGGGTGGTGCAGGGTAAAGCGCAGTCAATTATCAGCACACACAAATATAGGTCCACTCGCAAAACCTGAACCATAACAGCGGTATATGCTGATCATTACAGCAATGGCTGTATGTGATATAGGAAAAGAAATTAAATTTCATTACTAAATTATTTGCTAATGATTGCTTGGTTCTGTATTTGGTGGCCATGTTATTTAACCAAAATATTCTTTTAAATATTTATGGTGCGCTCTACAGTAGCTACATTAAATTCGATAATTAAATGATTTGTCACTCATCACTACTGGTGCTTCCTCGGTCTCCTACCAGACCTCACTGATTGCCAGAATCAATGATCCACACTTTGAATGACCAGTTCGATTGGGCCCTGTCGCCCGCTTGCTTCAATAAAGCTAAGATTCCTTATACGCGGTATGCGAATGGGAGGATTCCTTCTATGTGGTAAGCGGCAAGCGTCTCCCCACCCCCACCACTACCATAGGTTTCCACTCAGCACCCTTGTGTGTGACCGTTCCGTAATGCTCAGTCGCCTCTCCTCGTCTAAAACTAATGGGCAAGTGCGACTGACGTTTCTATTCGCATACCACATGCCGCACCGATCGCTACAGGGACCGATCGAGTTGTCGCATTCACATTCGGACGTAAGGAATCACCCCCATTGACTTAGATGCTTTCCGATTTTTTGCCGCATTCGCATTCGCATACCGCGTGTAAGGAATCTTAGCTTTATGCCAGACCTCCTGTGGGTTACTGATTACTTTTCTTAATAAATCTCATTTAAACACCTGCTCTCTGTCTCAATCTGTCCGAGTGTGGCGAATTACACTAATATTATTAGTGGTACAATATGATTGTAAGCAATTCTACGTTTGACTCACATTGCACGCATACTTATTGCAACCAAACATCTATCAGTCCATCTGTAGTTTTGGAATGAAAGAAAACAAATTGACCCTAGGAGATGAGATGTGACAAAACGAGATGACACTGCCATACCTGTCGGTTTGGGAGTATGTGTCGGATTACGGAGCGATACCAGCCTCCATCTGAGAAAAGCGCCATCACGAGCCGCTCCTCCTGCAGATGCTTCACGAAGTAGGACGCATCGCCCTGAGCAAACATTGTACAGCCCCGTTAAATTACACACGGGTTGGTAATGGTATAAGTGCATTAATCTTGCCTGACACAGCCCCGTTAAATTACAGATGGGCTGGTAATGGTATAAGTGCATGAATCTTGCCTGACACAGCCCCCGTTAAATTACACACGGGTTGCTAATGGTATAAGTGCACGAATCTTGCCTGACACAGCCCCGGTTAAAGTTCAATACACACTGTTTTTGTTTGTTTGTTTATTGTTGTTTTACATCCTAGCAACATCTAAGGTCATATCAGGACGGGTACCGACTTGTGACAGTGCGCACTCCTGGCGACTTTATAGTGCTGCCCCACTGGAAGACCAGGCCGCCAGCACCATGACCTTATATCCCACTCACTCACATTTTCCTGACACTGAGCCAACCAGTCCTTGTCCTATCCTAATAATGCCGAGCGCCAGGCTAGGAAGCAACGAGTATCAATTTTTAAGTCATTGGTTTGACTCGACCAGGGTTCGAACCCATTACCCCACGATCTACCAACACGGGAGACGAACGCTCTAATTCATTTGGCCATCCCGTCTGGTCATACACACTGGTTGGTAATGGTATAATTGTATGAATCTTGCCTGACACAGCCCCCGTTAAATTACACATGGGTTGGTAATGGTATAAGTGCGTGAATCTTGCCTGACACAGCCCCCGTTAAATTACACATGGGCTGGTAATGGTATAAGTGCATGAATCTTGCCCGTTAAATTCCACATGGGTTGGTAATGGTATAAGTGCGTGAATCTTGATGGTTATAATGTGCTTTAATTTGCATGAAGCAACTTTTATTTTATTTTAAAAAGGTTTGGAGATGTTGAAGTGAAAACATGCAAAATAAAAGTTGGTGTACACACCGAAATGGTGGACGTGGGTTTTGTTTACTATTGTTGTCAGCATACACAGGGGCGGCACCAAACTGCAATAACTGTTTATTGACTACACTCAACTGAAGGCTTAATAAAAAACTGAACTATAAATAAATTATATATTTGATAGCACAAGAATAGATAAGCATTATATACAATTAATGCATTTTATTCAAATTAACAGCAAAAGTGGCGAGACTGCATTGGTATGCTTTTTGAGTAAGTATCTTTTAAGTTCTTTTAGATATATAAAAGATACCTGAATAATTATTGCAATGTTGTGCTTCTTTTTGCCCGTTAAACCAGGAGGCTTATTACGCATACACCTGTGACTGCCTGGTGACCGCTGTTTGCCTGGTGAACCAAGAGGCTTATTACACATACATGCCTGGTGACCGCTGTTTGCCTGGTAAACCAAGAGGCTTATTAAGGCTTATGCCGGTGGCTGCCTGGTGCCCACTGTTTGCCTGGTAAACCAGGAGGCATATTACGCATACACCTGTGACTGCCTGGTGACCGCTGTTTGCCTGGTGAACCAAGAGGCTTATTACACATACATGCCTGGTGACCGCTGTTTGCCTGGTAAACCAAGAGGCTTATTAAGGCTTATGCCGGTGGCTGCCTGGTGCCCACTGTTTGCCTGGTAAACCAGGAGGCATATTACGCATACCTGCGCCTGGTGACCTGTCGGCAGACTATGTACTGCCTGGTGGACCGCTGTTTGCCTGGTGAACAGACTTACAGTAGCTGCTGCCTTATTGCTGACACATACTTACACCTTCTGACTGACGCTGTTTGCCTGGTACAGACTCACATGACTGACGCTGTTGATGGTACAAGGCATATGCTGGTGGCTGCCTGGTGCCCACTGTTTGCCTGGTAAACCAGGAGGCATATTACGTGTAAACTGACACTGGGCCTTGTCTGCTGGTACAAGACTTTCACATAAACTGCATGGACCTTGTCTGCTGGTACAACACCATGTAATGCAATGGCTTGTCTGCTGGTGCACAGCTTTCCTGTAAGACAATGGCTTGTCTGTGTACCAGACTGTCACTGTAACTGACAATGGCCTTGTCTGCTGGTACACAGGACTTTCAGATGTAAACTGACAATGGGCCTTGTCTGCTGGTACACAGACTTTCACATGTAAACTGACAATGAACCTTGTCTGCTGGTACACAGACTTTCACATGTAAACTGACAATGGGCCTTGTCTGCTGGTACACAGACATTCACATGTAAACTGACAATGGGCCTTGTCTGCTGGTACACAGACATTCACATGTAAACTGACAATGGGCCTTGTCTGCTGGTACACAGACTTTCACATGTAAACTGACAATGGGCCTTGTCTGCTGGTACACAGACATTCACATGTAAACTGACAATGGGCCTTGTCTGCTGGTACACAGACTTTCACATGTAAACTGACAATGGGCCTTGTCTGCTGGTACACAGACTTTCACATGTAAACTGACAATGGGCCTTGTCTGCTGGTACACAGACTTTCACATGTAAACTGACAATGGGCCTTGTCTGCTGGTACACAGACTTTCACATGTAAACTGACAATGGGCCTTGTCTGCTGGTACATGGACGTTCACATGTAAACTGACAATGAACCTTGTCTGCTGGTACACAGACTTTCACATGTAAACTGACAATGGGCCTTGTCTGCCGGTACACAGACATTCACATATAAACTGACAATGGGCCATGTCTGTGGGTACACGGACATTCGCAGGTAAACTGACAATGAACCTTGTCTGTGAGTACACATACTTTCACAAAAGCACTGTGTATTGGAAAGGCAGATAGGACGTACCAGCGCATACAGGCAGGTGGCTTTGTTGACGAGTGCCTGCAGCTTGGTGAGGCCGGGCCCCTGCACCTGCACATGCACAGTGCCGTCCGGGTGGATGTATGACACAAAGCCTTCCTTCGTCTCGTTGTCCTAGAGCAATGACACAGATACAGATATACACACCAGTTTTAGGTCAGATTCCGCGGTATGCGACAAAAGAATGGAAAAGCATGTAAATGCATGGTGGTGCTTCCATATGTCTGGTTGCGAATGCGAATGCGTGGACGGCAAAGTGGATCACTCAATGGACCGATTGGTGCGAATGCGTTTTTGTTGCATTCACATACTGCGTATATGGAATCTTAGCTTTACTTAATCACCAGTTACTCCTAAACAGCATAACAGAGAAGTTATACACAGTAAAGTCTTGTAAACAGAACTGGAGACCTTCCACTATAAGCCATGGCTTGTATGCAGATATAGGAAGATCCTACACTCTGGCTGCATCTTCATTCATTCATCATTATCATCAATCCCCTAACCGCGAGGCTCTTTGGGCACCACAGATGACTTTGTAACCACTTTTCTCCACTCTTCTCCGTTCTCCACTGCACTCTGGGACTTGCTGAACTCTGGGCCTGTCCATTCCCTAATGTTGTCTCCCACCGCCCCCGACCTCATTCCCTGTTGAGAAGAGCGCCATGCCTTACGACTTGTCGAATTTGGGATGCGCTTTACAGAGATAGGAAGCCCTTCCTATTCCTGTGATATATGTGTACTATGATAGGATAGGAAGCGTTACCAGAATGTTGCATAGTGAATAACATATGGTCTTCTTGCCATGCTAAATTAAAGGCATTTACATATTTAATGGATCCACCCTACTATACGGAGCCGAGGCCTGGACAGTGTACAGACGACAGGTGAAAAAGCTGCATGCCTTCATGATGCGACATCTGCGTTCAATCATGAGGCTAACCTGGAAGGACAAAGTGACAAATAAGGAAATACTCGAACGGACGGGGCTGCCCTCTATGGAAGATCTTCCAATCAAAAAGAATCTCCGGTGGACTGGACACCTCATGAGGATGTCATCAGACAGGCTACCAAAGCAGATCCTCTATTCTCAACTGTCTTCTAGTTACAGAAAGAGAGGGCGCCCTCGTCTCCGGTTCAAGGATACCATCAAGAGAAACCTGAAGCTGAGAGACATTAAGACCGACTCATGGACGCAACTCTCACAGCAGAGAGCTAAATGGAGAGCGGAGGTCAAGTAATGAAAGCAGTCTTTGTCGCATCGCGACCGACAGCATGATGATGACATATTTAATGATGGCAAGAGGTAAGGATTTGTCATGGTTACAAATGACCATTCAATCAATGATCATTACAAATGACCATTTTTCATAGACATGGTGCAAAAACTGTTTGGAGAGTACGAAATGAAACCTGACTTCCGGGAATTTTTCGCTTATTTCCCTGGCAGTGCTAAGCCTAAGAGTGAATTTCCGCGTTTTCGAGGAAATCCATGCCTTGCTTTTGTTTATTTTTTCGGCTTGACATCCTAGCAACATCTAAGGTCATCGGGATGGTCCACTCCTTGATTCTGACTGACCAGCTGCAGTCATTTATCACTGGAATTTGGCGACAGTTAATCACCAGTTACTAGATGTATCACCAGACAGGATGGCCGAATGAGTTGATATTTGTCGCTTCCTAGCCAGGCTCTTGTAATTAATAGGATAGGGCAAGGACTGGTTAGCTCAGTGTTAGGATAATGTGAGTGGGATATCATGTCATGGTGCTGGCGTCCTGATCTCCCAATGGGGCAACACTATAAATTCGACTAGAAATGGCACCAGACCGAATGGCCCAATGAATTGATACTTGTCGCTTCCTAGCCAGGCGCTTGTAATTAATAGGATAGGGCAAGGACTGGTTAGCTCAGTGTTAGGATAATGTGAGTGGGATATCATGTCATGGTGCTGGCAGCCTGATCTCTCAGTTGGACAGAACTATAAATTCGGCGTGAATGCGCACTGTCACAAGTCAGCACACGTCCAGATATGATCTTAGATGTTGCCAGGATGTGAAACTCCAACAACCGACTAGAAATATCGGAAATGCACAGAATGGTGGCTACCGTCCATCTGTGGGGAACTACAGGTAGATGCGTGCATGTTACCTGCGGCAGTGTGGCGCGCATGTCCCGCACGTTGATCACCTCCAGGATTGTGGCATTCATGTCGATGTCCTCATCAGTAGCCGTGTCAAATAGAGTCACCGAAGGTGTTCCAGCCCTGTAGACGCAGACACGACACATTTTACACACCGAGTTCAGGTTCCGTTTGTAAGACATGTAAACACATGAACGAGCTCCCATAGACCATTTCCACCACAACCCGCAGCAGCAGCAAGAATTCATGTTGTGGGTGGCACTTCAGACTAATGCCGGGGATAACATTACCACCCAAAAGTACTGCAACACAAAAGTATTAGTGATGGGAGATTGGAGGTTGGGGATTGTTGGTTTGAGATTGATGGTTTGAGATTGTGATGGGAGATTGTTGGTTTGAGATTGTTGGTTTGAGATTGATGGTTTGAGATTGGTAGTTAGAGATTGGGAATGGGAGATGGTAGTTTGAGATTGATGGTTTGAGATTGATGGTTTGAGATTGTGATGGGAGATTGGAGGTTTGAGATTGTTGGTTTGAGATTGGTAGTTTGAGATTGGTGATGGGAGATTGGAGGTTTGAGATTGGTAGTTTGAGATTGCTAGTTAGAAATTGGGAATGGGAGATGGTAGTTTGAGATTGGTGGTTTGAGATTGGTGATGGGAGATTGGAGGTTTGAAATCGGTGGTTTGAGATTGATGATGGGAGATTGGTGGATTGAGATTGGTGGTTTGAGATTGGTGTTTTGAGATTGGTGTTTAGAGATTGGTGGTTTTAGATTGGTGATGGGAGATTAGTGGTCTTAGATTGCTGGTTTGAGATTGTTGGTTTGAGATTGGTAGTTTGAGATTGGTAGTTTGAGATTGGTAGTTTGAGATTGGTGGTTTGAGATTGGGAATGGGAGATGGTAGTTTGAGATTGTTGGTTTGAGATTGTTGGTTTGAGATTGGTGATGGGAGATTGTTGGTTTGAGATTGGTAGTTTGAGATTGGTAGTTTGAGATTGTTGGTTTGAGATTGGTAGTTTGAGATTGGTAGTTTGAGATTGGTAGTTTGAGATTGGTAGTTTGAGATTGGTAGTTAGAGATTGGGAATGGGAGATGGTAGTTTGAGATTGGTGGTTTGAGATTGGTGATGGGAGATGGAGGTTTGAAATCGGTGGTTTGAGATAGATGATGGGAGATTGGTGGTTTGAGATCGGTGGTTTGAGATTGGTGGTTTGAGATTGGTGTTTTGAGATTGGTGTTTAGAGATTGGTGGTTTTAGATTGGTGATGGGAGATTATTGGTCTTAGATTGTTGGTTTGAGATTGGTAGTTTGAGATTGGTAGTTTGAGATTGTTGGTTTGAGATTGATGTTTAGAGATTGGGAATGGGAGATGGTATTTTGAGATTGGTGGTTTGAGATTGTTGGTTTGAGATTGGTGATGGGATATTGTTGGTTTGAGATTGGTAGTTTGAGATTGGTGGTTTGAGATTGGTAGTTAGAGATTGGTGATTAGAGACTGGGAATGGGAGATGGTAGTTTGAGATTGGTGGTTTGAGATTGGTGATAGAAGATTGGAGGTTTGAGATTGATGATGGGAGATTGGTGGTTTGAGATTGGTGGTTTGAGATTGGTGGTTTGAGATAGGTGATGGGAGATTGGTGGTTTTAGATTGGTGGTTTTAGATTGGTGATGGGAGATTGGTGGTTTTAGATTGGGGGCTTTAGATTGGTGGTCTTAGATTTGTGGTTTGAGATTGGTGGTTTTAGATTGGTGATGGGAGATTGGTGGTTTGAGATTGGTGATGGGAGACGAAATGAGAATAAAAGCATGCCGTGAGAAAAAACTAGGAGCAGATTACACAAAGAGCTTACAAAACGTGAATGTGACTTGGGTGGACTGCACTTACCTGCTGTTGACGATAGCGACATATGACTTCCCGAGCACAAGCTGCACCAGTTCCTGGACAACAGCCGCATTGTTCTCAAGTCCATCCAGCCCGGTGAGGTAGGCGGCCACGGCTTGGTATGGCAGCTCTGCCTCCTCTGGACGCATGAGGCGCAACTGGCTGCACGAAACCACCTCAGTGCCTCCATAGTCGAGGTTATCGCAAACTGCCTGCAGCAGGAATCACGCAGACACACTTAGTTGGACACTATCAGAACTACCAGGAAGCCTCAGCTAATAGCTGCAACTTTGAGAGCTTTGATTGAAATGCATCCAGTCACATTTAAAACTGACATAAATGAAAAGCAAATCTCACAGAAAATTATTTGCAATAAGGCACACCCCATCTTAGGGATTTTCCTATAGGCAGCACGGGCCTAATTTCTTCATTCAAACCATAACTTAAGGCAAAAATGTGACAATATTCCTGATTTGGTAATTAATTCTGTTCCTATTCAAAAGTATATTTCCTGGTTTAAAACTAAAGCTGCATAATCAAAGCAATTATCTAAATTTGATTCTATATATCTAACTTAGATACTGGTGCACTTATTAAACATTTATCAACACATAGAAGGAAATACTGAGGCAATTTAATAGAACCTGTCACTGCAGAAGCCTATCGTTTCAGAGTTTTGGCTGCTTGCCAAAATTAATTTTTACATCTTTACACTTTAAATATCTCAAAAGTTAGCCATTTTAGATCAAAGTTAACTCAAACTAAAGTAAGATATATTATCATGATCAACCTAATATATTTATCTTTAAAAAATGACAGAAACTCAAAACCGTCGGACTATGCAACCTTAATCTTTTTTTTTTTTAAACCCACATTTCCCTAAAAAGGTTAGTTCTGATAGTTAAAATAAATAAGGCTTGTTTTATTTAATGACACCTCTAGAGCACATTGATTTCTGTATCATCGGCTATTGGACGTCAAACATATGGTCATTTTGATATATTTCTTTGGAGGAAACCCGCTGCCCCCACATAGGCTAATCTTTCCGATAAGCAGCAAGGGGTCTTTTATATGCACCTTCCCACAGACAGGACAGCACATACCACAGCCTTTGATGAACCAGTTATGGACCACTGGTTGGAACGGAAAATAGCCCAAACTGCAAATGGGTCCACTGAGAAGGATCGATCGGATGACCGACAGCTTCACAGGTGGACCCGCTACCACCTGAGCTCAGTCCCACTCACTAGTTCTGATAGTTATGCACAGTGCGCGACCCACCAGGCCTTCCTTGATGCTCTGCACCTGGACGCGGTACCAGGGGTTGTCCGAGTCGGCCGTGGTCGACACGATGTGAGCCGCGCACAGGTCGCCCATCTGCGGTGTGTAGTTCGCGTCCAGGCCCGTCAGCGCAATCAGTTCTTCCAGTGCGCTCAGTTTCTCCTGAGTGCAAATAGACATCAGAGAATCAAAATCTAGCGCACAGAAGGAACTCTGGACCTTGGTCAACTTTGAAATAGGTTACGGTTTGTTTGTTGTTGTTTTACATCCTAGCAACATCCAAGGTCATATCTGGATGGTTACCGACTTGTAACAGTGCACACTCATTGTGACTTTATAGTCCTGCCCGACTGGGAGACCAGGCCACCAGCACCATGACCTGATATCCCACACAATCACATTATCCAAATCTGAGCTAACCAGTCCTTGCCATATCTTATTAATGCTGAGCGCCCGGCTAGGTGGCTACACCTATCAATTTGATTTATAAGTCATCGGTTTGACTCAGTTGGGATTCAAACTCCAGACTTCTGCACGGGGAGCCAGCGCTCTACCGATTCGGCCAGCACGTCCGATGAATAGGTTAAAGTGTATTCCCAGCTTTGGACAGGGTCAGTGTAAAAATCTAATTTCAGAAACCACCTATACACAGCTGGTATTAACTAGATATCACTATTTTATTATAAAGGTTACAGTACTTGACCGGTTATTCTAAACCATGGCTATCAAACACACAGCATACAAACGGTAGGCATAAGCCCTTGCACATTGTCAGGCAATTCGCTCTGGGTGAAATAATTTGACCCATTGTTTTGACTGGTGAACTCTCAGGGAAAAACTGAGAATTTCTAAGAAAAATATTGGATCTGTTCTGAAAACATTATCCCCCATCCCAATGATTATGGCTAGTCAGATTGCATGCTATGAAATCAGCAGTGTCGAGTGATCGCCAACGAAACTCTGCTTCTAGAGGATAATGTACCTGACCTCATTCCCATCAAAACCAATGTCACAGTGATGACGGTGCTGCACCCTATGCGCATGGTGAAAACATTGCTCCTAAAGAGGTTCATTCGCATCAAACCCAATGTCACAGTGACGACTACACAGCACCCAGCATGCGTGGTGAGAACATCGCTCCCAAAGAGGTTCATTCCCATCAAAACTAATGTTACAGGGTCGAATACACAACACCCAGCACGCATGGTGAGAACATAGCTCCTAAAGAGGTTCATTCCCATCAAAACCAATGTCATAGCGATGACTGCTCAGCACCCTACACGCATGGTCAGAACATCGGTCCTAAAGAGGTTCATTCCCATCAAAACCAATGTCATAGCGATGACTACACAGCACCCTACACGCATGGTGAGAACATCGGTCCTAAAGAGGTTAATTTCCATCAAAATCAATGTCATAGCGATGACTACACAGCACCCTACACGCATGGTCAGAACATCGGTCCTAAAGAGGTTCATTCCCATCAAAACCAATGTCATAGCGATGACTGCTCAGCACCCTACACGCATGGTCAGAACATCGGTCCTAAAGAGGTTCATTCCCATCAAAACCAATGTCATAGCGATGACTGCTCAGCACCCTACATGCGTGGTCAGAACATCGATCCTAAAGAGGTTCATTCCCATCAAAACCAATGTTACAGGGACGACTACACAGCACCCTACATGCATGGTGAGAACATCTCTCCCAAAGAGGTGCAGGTGGACTTACGGAGTATTGCTCGTCTACCAGCCGAAGAACGATCTGGTTGCCAGAAACAATGACGGAAACAATGACTTCCCACTCATTCTCCACAGGCAGCTCCAGGCAATCTGCAGAAGTAAACACAACCTTGAGATAAATATATTAGGCTGATTACTTTGGAGGTATTTCAAGTGAAAACATGCCAACAAAATCTTGGTGTGGAATTCGGAATGCTGGACATTGACTTTGTTTAACACTTTTCGAGTTGTTGGGGTTTTACATCCTGACACAATCTAAGGTTATATCAGGACGGGTATCGGCTTGTGACAGTGCGCACTTATGGCGCCTTTATAATTCTGTCCAACTAGAAGACCAGGCAGTTGGCACCATGATCCAATATGTCACTCAGTCACATTATCCGAATACTGAGCAGTCACATTATCCTGATACTGAGCTAACTAGTCCTTGCCCAACCATAGTAATGCTGAGTGCCACGCTAGGTAGCGACAAGCATCAATTTAGTTAATCATTGGATTGACTCAGCTGCGGTTGGAACCCTACCCCAATAGTGGACCTCCACTTTTTACACCTAAGAAGGCTATGACAGTAGAAGAGGCTGTCCTAGAAGTGTGAACTGAATTGTAATTGCCCACAGTAAGAAACATACGATTGATTGATTGGTGGTTTCTTTACCCCATCTCGGCAGCAAAGGCCATATTCACGGCGAGAATTGTTTCTTTTTTTATTCAACCATCGCTTTTACATATACAGTAAAACCTCTCTAACCGACCACCTCCACAGATCGACAAGGCCCCTATATCGATCAATTTGTTTGGGCCCCAACAATACCATTGTAACCATATTCTAACTACCTAAACCGACCACCTCCCTAAATAGACCACTTAAAGTCAGTCCCAAGGTCGGTCGATTTAGAGAGGTTTTACTGTAATGTAAAAGCATACAATCAATTATGTATCAATAGACACTCATGAATTTTTTAAACTCACAATCATATAATTTGCAGTCAAGGTAAATAAAATTCTTAAGTATTATTAATTGATCGAATTGGTTTAATAAACTATATGAGGTGGTACAGACCAGCTTTCCTCAAATAGCCTAAAATGTTTTCTTGTTTTACTTTACTTTGTTTTACTGCTGTTTGCAGTGTCAAATTGTTGGCGCAGGGCCATCAAATCCGCACAGAGAAACATAGGTGGTATAAAAGATTTAAGTATTAATAAAGTGGACAGTTTTAACGAAAGAGGGTTACTTTCTACTAGCGACTATATGAGCTTAACGATGGTTGAAGGCGGTACATACCTGGCTCAGTAGCACGAGGACCTTTCAAGAGTTTCTTGCCATCCTTATCGCATAAGTCAACAACGCACAAATCATCTGCAACAAGGTGAACCCAAAACTGGCTACACGTTATTCATTCGATTTGTTTGATGACCTTCGTGCCTGGCGACTTTCCCCTGTCCATACAAGTCAACTTGCGTTATGTATGAAGCACTCAACTTGCCACTTCATCTCACAAGTCTCCCATTTAATTGTTATTAGTGAAAAGTGGTGTCACTTCTTAATGAAAGGATACCTGATTCACCACGACCTCCAACAAAGGAGCTAGAGAACTAACTACCTTATGCTGCTACATTAAGTGTGACAACCAATTTGTCTTATGCTATTCAACATTGCAAGTACTGTTAATATTGGTTCCAAATCTAGTTAATTCTTATGTGTTGGATTAATATCAGCTAACTTAACCTATTGGAGCCAGTACTGTTCCAAATAGGGACTTCTATTCTCAGTATTCACGCGTGACCTAATTCGGCATCAGAACGAGTCTAAGCACGCGTCGATATTGGAAATGGCCATAAGACACTGCTGTGTGCCGATTTGTATGAACTACTACAGAAATTAAAGGAGTAAAATTTGAAGATATTCACTTTTGAAACTATCATATTCATTTTTGCATTTCAGTAGGCAATGTCAACTAAGACGCTCACCTTGGCTGCCAATCTTTTCTTAAATTAAACAAATATATTTTAACCCTTTTAAAGCTTTTATTAATTTGTAATTACTAAGACTAGTTGCTTAACTGTGTTGCACAGATAACTATGCTGACAGTGCTGCATTACATGATACCACCATAACTATGCGGACTTGAAGTTGACAGTCACATTGTAGTTAAAGAATGGGAAAATCACCATGCAAGGGTCACCCAATCTTCGTGATTGTTGTTGTTTTACATCCTAGCAACATCTTGGGTCATATCAGGACGGGTACCGACTTGTGACAGTGCGCTCTCATAGCAACTTTATAGTGCTGCCCCACTGGAATACCAGGCTGCCAGCACCATGACCTGATATCCCACTCAGTCACATTATCCTGACACTGAGTCAACCAGTCCTTGTCCTATCCTAATAATGCCGAGCGCCAGGCTAGGAAACAACAAGTATCAATTTTAAAGTCATTGGTTTGACTCGACCAGGGTTCGAATCCACGATCTACCAACACGGGAGACAGACGCTCTAACTCATTCGGCCATCCCGTCTGGTTACTTCTAGTGGAGCTAGTACTGTTATAAATAAAGACTTCTAGTGGAGCTAGTACTGTTACAAATAGGTACTTCTAGTGGAGCTAGTACTGTTACAAATAAAGACTTCTAGTGGAGCTAGTACTGTCACAATTAAGTACTTCTAGTGGAGCTAGTACTGTTACAAATAAAGACTTCTAGTGGAGCTAGTACTGTTACAAATAGGTACTTCTAGTGGAGCTAGTACTGTTACAAATAAAGACTTCTAGTGGAGCTAGTACTGTCACAAATAAGTACTTCTAGTGGAGCTAGTACTCTTACAAATAGGTACTTCTAGTGGAGCTAGTACTGTTACAAATAAAGACTTCTAGTGGAGCTAGTACTGTCACAAATAAGTACTTCTAGTGGAGCTAGTACTCTTACAAATAGGTACTTCTAGTGGAGCTAGTACTCTTACAAATAAAGACTTCTAGTGGAGCTAGTACTGTCACAAATAAGTACTTCTAGTGGAGCTAGTACTCTTACAAATAAGTACTTCTAGTGGGGGTAGTAGTTACAAATAAAGACTTCTAGTGGAGCTAGTAGTTTCCAAGAAGCACTTTATCTATTGGCGTGATACTTTCACAACATTGTCCTGATTGCCAGTCACTGTCCTTCTATTCTATATAATCTAGTCTTGCATATTCAACAGGAGTCATGCGGACACCCCCCAGCCGTCTCACCTGCAGCACTAATGACAGTCATCTGCAAGGCGATACCATTGTATCTGTTCAGCGTGTCCGTTGTGTCAGCGGGGTAGAGTTGTGGCTCTTGAAGTGAACAGGGAAGCGCTTGAATCGACCACTTGTACAGATTCTGGGGCAGCTCGCATAACCGATCCAGAGACAGTGTCTCCTTGTCACCGAAGTCGATGAACAATACTGTCACCTGCAAGAATACGCAGCCAGGGCGCAGGATTCAAGCAGAATTCTCATGTTTTGGTTTTGCAGTTTTAATTTTCATAAAATAATGTTTGATTATGCGAGTTATAACACGGTTTCTTAATTAAACAGACTATTAGGGGTCATCCAAACCTTTTCGAATATTTTCACAGTAGTAAAAAGAGTCCTACTTTTCCAGACCATCTCCTATGAAATAGTGCATTTCACAATTTTACCATAAAAGATAGCAGTGGTTTACGTTTATCAACATTTGATTAAATCATAAAACTTGTACACAAACTGACACCCCTCCCATGGTAGGCTTTGTACAACTGTGACAATGTGGAGATCTTTGCATGGTCCCATACCAGATTATCACGAGGGAGATTTTAATCATAGGCAAAGAAAATTAGATGTAGGGAGCAGCAACGGAGCTGGAAGCCATGTCTAACCATGAAGCCTACCTGCTTGCGGTTTTCCGTTGAGACAAATAAGATCTGCGCTCTGTACCAGTTGTCATCCTCACAACTCTTCGCGCACACATACTGGTCTGGTGCCAGCTGATCCTTCAATAAATGCCGTCCATCCTAAGAAACACAATTTCCCTGGTTAGCCACCACATATGTATAAACATCATATAATGATTAACCCCGTCCCCTCCACGTGCTGACTGCCACACTTCCCACCTTCATCGTAATCCCAGTTATCCCCCTGCCAACTGCCACAACTCCCACCTTCACCGTAATCCCAGTTATCCCCTTGCCAACTGCCACAATTCCCACCTTCATTGTAATCCCAGTTATCCCCCTTGCCAACTGCCACAACTCCCACCTTCACCGTAATCCCAGTTATCCCCTTGCCAACTGCCACAATTCCCACCTTCATCGTAATCCCAGTTATCCCCTTGCCAACTGCCACAATTCCCACCTTCATCGTAATCCCAGTTATCCCCTTGCCAACTGCCACAACTCCCACCTTCATCGTAATCCCAGTTATCCCCCTGCCAACTGCCACAACTCCCACCTTCATCGTAATCCCAGTTATCCCCCTGCCAACTGCCACAATTCCCACCTTCATCGTAATCCGAGTTATCCCCTTGCCAACTGCCACAACTCCCACCTTCATCGTAATCCCAGTTATCCCCCTGCCAACTGCCACAACTCCCACCTTCATCGTAATCCCAGTTATCCCCCTGCCAACTGCCACAACTCCCACCTTCATCGTAATCCCAGTTATCCCCCTGATGACTGCCACAACTCCCACCTTCATCGTAATCCCAGTTATCCCCCTGCCAACTGCCACAATTCCCACCTTCATCGTAATCCCAGTTATCCATGTGCCGACTGCCACAATTCCCACCTTCATCGTAATCCCAGTTATCCCCCTACCAACTGCCACAATTCCCACCTTCATCATAATCCCAGTTATCCCCCTGCCAACTGCCACAACTCCCACCTTCATCGTAATCCCAGTTATCCCCCTGCCAACTGCCACAACTCCCACCTTCTTAGTAATCCCAGTTATTCCCCTGCCAACTGCCACAATTCCCACCTTCATCGTAATCCCAGTTATCCACGTGCCGACTGCCACAATTCCCACCTTCATCGTAATCCCAGTTAGCTACCTGACGACTGCTGTAATTCCCACCTTTACCGTAATCCCAGTTATCCCCCTGCCAACTGCCACAATTCCCACCTTCATCGTAATCCCAGTTAGCCACCTGCCAACTGCCACAACTCCCACCTTCATCGTAATCCCAGTTATCCCCATGACGACTGCCACAACTCCCACCTTCATCGTAATCCCAGTTATCCCCCTGCCAACTGCCACAATTCCCACCTTCATCGTAATCCCAGTTAGCCACCTGCCAACTGCCACAACTCCCACCTTCATCGTAATCCCAGTTATCCTCCTGACGACTGCCACAACTCCCACCTTCACCGTAATCCCAGTTATCCCCCTGCCAACTGCCACAACTCCCACCTTCATCGTAATCCCAGTTATCCCCCTGATGACTGCCACAACTCCCACCTTCACCGTAATCCCAGTTATCCCATTGCCAACTGCCACAACTCCCACCTTTATCGTAATGCCAGTTATCCCCCTGACGACTGCCACAACGCCCACCTTCACCGTAATCCCAGTTATCCCCCTGCCAACTGCCACAACTCCCACCTTCATCGTAATCCCAGTTATCCCCCTGCCAACTGCCACAACTCCCACCTTCATCGTAATCCTAGTTAGCCACCTGACAACTGCCACAATTCCCACCTTCATCGTAATCCCAGTTAGCCACCTGACAACTGCCACAATTCCCATCTTCATTGTAATCCCAGTTATCCCCCTGCCAACTGCCACAATTCCCACCTTCATCGTAATCCCGGTTATCCACCTGACAACTGCCACAATTCCCACCTTCATCGTAATCCCAGTTAGCTACCTGACGACTGCTGTAATTCCCACCTTCATCGTAATCCCAATTATCCACCCCCGCCTATCTCTGTCTGTGAGTGCCCCATACCTGGGCGTGGTTGTACAGCTGTTGGCTGAGTGTCTGGATGTTTGAGTCGGTGTGTACGAAGAAGCGCTCCGGGCCCAGCACGTAGGTGATGTATACTTCCACGATCGTCCTGGAACAGAACAGCCAGCCACATCTCAAAAAGCTGCACCAGTAACGCCAGACACACCAGCGCCACAATGAGGGCCCACAGTACACACCAACATGCAGTGATACTAACTGGGGTTAGTACTAACAAAGACAATGTACGACAAGACGCACCACTCAGTGCTTTCATATAGGAATTTCTGAAATAATCATGCAGTGACGCCATCCCATGGCAAACAAGGTGCATTGTCTTTGATTAGGTATAGTAGTAGTTTTCTTACTCAGACAGAATCACAAATATTATTTATGTATGGCACAGATTAAACTGCATACAGTATGTTTAAATTTGTCTATACTATATTATTTCATTAATAATATTAGGAGGTAATATACTATAATTGTTGTACATTGTCTTTGATGGTACAGCAGTCAGGGTAGGCTAGGGAACCTGTCCCCTTGTTTCAATGGTACAGCAGTCAGGGTGGGCTAGGGGACCTGTCCAGTTACCTTGTTTCACGGGAAAGAGCTGAGTGGCGCATCTTGTCGTACATTCTTTGGTACTAAGCAGTTATTACGCAACATCTAAAAGGTCATATCAGGATGGGCACCGACTTGTGACAGTGCGTACTGATAACTTTATTGTGCTGCCCCATTAGGAGACCAGGCCACCGAAACCATGACCTGATTTTCCATTCCGTCACATCATCCTGATACTGAGCCAACCAGTCCTTGCCCTATTCTAATGTCGAGCGCCAGGCGAAGTAGCGACAAGTATCAATTCTGTAAGTCATTAGTTTGACTCGAGCGGGAATCAAACTCCCAACCTTCCACACAGGAAGCCTGCTCTCTACCGATTCGGCCACCGGATCCGGTGCCAGGTCTATGTGCATTCCAGAGGCTGCAAGGCTATTTACTTAGTCATAGAACCTCTCATTTCCAAATAAAGCGCATCCTTTATCAGCAGTAAAGAACACCATCAAATGGAACCAACATTCTGCACTTGATTCATGTTTTTAGCCCAAAAGTGCTATGGTAATGGTTGGTTGTTGGAGTTTTACATCCTGGCAACATCTACTGTCATATCAGGAGAGGTACCGATTTGTGACAGTGCATACTCATGGCAACTTTATAGTGATGCCCCATTGGGAGACCAGGCCACCAGCACCATGACCTGATATCCCCCATAGTCTCCATTATCCTGACACTGAGCTAACCAGTCCTTTCCCTATCCTATTAATCAGTGGTGAAAATGGTATCCGGCAAAAAAAGGCAGAAATCAAGCGGAGACCGTGGCACCACATAGCGGCTCCCAGCAGAACCACTCATATTCACCCATTGAAAAATGCAGGGAAAAAAGACAGCTTGTTTTATTTAACAACACTTCTAGAGTACATTGATTTTCCTATCATCGGCTAGTGGATGTCAAACATATGGTCATTCTGACACATTTCTTTGGAGGAAACCCGCTTCCGCCACATAGGCTACGAGAAATGGCGGAAGTCAGGTATCAACTTCCTTATTCTGACTGTATTATCACCCTTGTAAAACTTTCTAGTTTGGGTTTTATGTTCTAGCAACATCTAGATTCATATAAGAACAGATTCAGACTAACCAATTACGGTCATATATATTGGCATTTTGTGATGGTTAATCGGTGAATATAAAGAATCGCGGAAATCCGCCAAATCGTGGAGATCTTTCATCTCTGAAATTTAATGCTGAGCGCAAAGCTTGGAAGTGACAAGTATAAATTTTGTAAGTGATTGCGTGCGACAAGTATAAATTTTGTAAGTGATTGCTTGCGACAGTTGTCTGGTGACTAGACCAGTACTAACCCCACTTCCGGTAGACGGCAGCTGGCAATGGTGGTGACGGGCGGCGTCTGGAAAGCACAAACCGGACTTGGAACTCAACTGACCTTTAACATACAATATGGCAGGGTTACCTGGGTCAGTATCCCCCCGGGGCGACATTCCTACCTGTATACCTATTTGTTTGTTTGTGTAACAACCCCCGAGCACAAAAAGTAAACATCGGCTATTGGGGTTCATACAGTGGTTAAGCATATCTAACTAAAGAATTGCATTTCAAACAGGTAAAATAGAACTGTGACGTCGGGGAACACTCCCATTCAATTCACTCTTAAACAAGAGCGGAACGTTGTGAACAGGCTTAAATACACAGGAGCGTGTCGCCATTTCCGCTTTGTTGATTACAGTTAGTTCTCACAAAGCCCATCAAGGGGCGCTGCTGCAAAGTTTTTGTTGTCTTTCTTTGTTGAAATGCACAGGAATATTAACTATATTTTAATGCTGTACATCTATGCTCAGTTTTGTTTTTATTAAGAATACGTCGTGGCAAACTAATTCTCCTCAAAACCATGGCTTTTGACAGGATCTGAGCACAAGGTCAACCATACGGGACACTACATGTAGAGACGGATTCGAACCCACATTCCTGTCATTACAGCACAAACATGCTAACGTGTGAGTAGCTAGTTTATTTGTGATTGCAGCGTTTGCCTGGTGAGGTGAGTGCAACCCACTACACTCACCCCCTGATTGGTTGGTTGTTGGGGTGTTATGTCCTGTCAACATCTAGCCATATCAAGACGGGTACCGACTCGTGACAGTGCATTCATTGTGGCTTTATAGTGCTGCCCCACTGGGAAATCAGGCCACTGGCACCATGACCCGATATCCCACTCAGTCACATTATCCTGACACTGAGCTAACAAGTCCTTGCCTTATCCTATTAAGGCCGAGCGCCAGTCTAGGAAGCGACCGGTATCAATTTTATAAGTCATTGGTATGACTCGACTGAGAACCGAACTCACGATCTACTGTACACGAGGCCCGCGCTCTACCGATTTGGCCATCGCGCCCTGTCTACACCCCCTTGAAGATCAGGTGAGATGTGGACACACCCTGAAACCAGTGGGTGTTAGAAGTGTGAGGGAACCTCGTTACTAATTTATCTGTCACACTCCATCCACACCCTGAAACCAGTGGGTATTAGAAGTGTGAGGGAAGCGTTGTACTAATTTATCTGTCACCCTCACACTCCATCCATTACTTCCTTTCCATGTACATTTATACTCAAGTACATACTTGGATAAGGAAGAAGACGGTAAGGGTGGGTGAACCCTTCATCTTCAACACCATATTGTGTAAGATTCGTAAGGACATTTCCAAACTACTTTGTTGTCCAAACCCCGGCTCCCAACCCCAATCTAAAATGAATTTTGGAGTTTATTTTCATGAATTTGTGAATTTATCGATAAATACCAAACATTGCCATCCCCGATCTAACACGATGAGCAGCGCAATGACAAGTCAACAGAAGAACTTAAGCAGTGAAGTGCGAGTTAAGGTGATGCACAGTGTGCAGGTGCTTACCGGTGGTTGTTGGGTGTTGACGCGTCTCCAGGGTGGTGTGGGCAACTTGACACCAGACAATAACAGGCTGAGGTTAGCGGCTATTAACACAAGCATCACTGGACAACAGCAACGTTCTTTACACCCGACAATAACGACGTGCTAAGGTTAGCGGCTAATAACACAAGCGGTACTGGCAACAGTGTAGGGTCAGCAGATAATGTTCTTTACACCCGACAATAACAACGGACTGAGGTTAGCGGCTAATAACACAAGCGGTACTGACAACAGTGTAGGGTCAGCAGATAACCTTCTTTACACCCGACAATAATGACAGGCTGAGGTTAGCGGCTAATACCACAAGCGGTACTAACAACAGTGTAGGGCCAGCAGATAACCTTCTTTACACCCGACAATAATGACAGGCTGAGGTTAGTGGCTAATTACACAAGCAGTACTGACAACAGTGTAGGGTCAGCAGATAACGTTCTTTACACCCGACAATAATGACAGGCTGAGGTTAGCGGCTAATTACACAAGCGGTACTGACAACAGTGTAGGGTCAGCAGATAACGTTCTTTACACCCGACAATAATGACGGGCTGAGGTTAGTGGCTAATTACACAAGCAGTACTGACAACAGTGAAGGGCCAGCAGATAACGTTCTTTACACCCGACAATAATGACAGGCTGAGGTTAGCGGCTAATTACACAAGCGGTACTGACAACAGTGTAGGGTCAGCAGATAACGTTCTTTACACCCGACAATAATGACGGGGTGAGGTTAATGGCTAATAACACAAGCGGTACTGACAACAGTGTAGGGTCAGCAGATAACGTTCTTTACACCCGACAATAACGACGGGCTGAGGTTAGCGGCTAATTACACAAGCGGTACTGACAACAGTGTAGGGCCAGCAGATAACGTTCTTTACACCCGACAATAATGACAGGCTGAGGTTAGCGGCTAATAACACAAGCGGTACTGACAACAGTGTAGGGTCAGCAGATAACGTTCTTTACACCCGACAATAATGACAGGCTGAGGTTAGCGGCTAATTACACAAGCGGTACTGACAACAGTGTAGGGTCAGCAGATAATGTTCTTTACACCCGACAATAATGACGGGGTGAGGTTAATGGCTAATAACACAAGCTGTACTGGCAACAGTGTAGGGTCAGCAGATAACGTTCTTTACACCCGACAATAACGACGGGGTGAGGTTAATGGCTAATAACACAAGCGGTACTGACAACGGTATAGGGTCAGCAGATAACGTTCTTTACACCCGACAATAATGACGGGGTGAGGTTAGTGGCTAATTACACAAGCGGTACTGGCAACGGTGTAGGGTCAGCAGATAACGTTCTTTACACCCGACAATAACGACGGGGTGAGGTTAATGGCTAATTACACAAGCGGTACTGGCAACGGTGTAGGGTCAGCAGATAACGTTCTTTACACCCGACAATAACGACGGGCTGAGGTTAGCGGCTAATTACACAAGCGGTACTGACAACAAGTGTAGGGTCAGCAGATAAGGTTCTTTACACCCGACAATAACGACGGGCTGAGGTTAGCGGCTAATAACACAAGCTGTACTGACAACAGTGTAGGGTCAGCAGATAACGTTCTTTACACCCGACAATAATGACGGGCTGAGGTTAGTGGCTAATTACACAAGCGGTACTGACAACAGTGTAGGGTCAGCAGATAACGTTCTTTACACCCGACAATAATGACGGGCTGAGGTTAGCGGCTAATTACACAAGCGGTACTGACAACAGTGTAGGGTCAGCAGATAACGTTCTTTACACCCGACAATAATGACGGGCTGAGGTTAGCGGCTAATAACACAAGCGGTACTGACAACAGTGTAGGGTCAGCAGATAACGTTCTTTACACCCGACAATAATGACAGGCTGAGGTTAGCTGCTAATTACACAAGCGGTACTGGCAACAGTGTAGGGTCAGCAGATAACGTTCTTTACACCCGGCAATAATGACGGGCTGAGGTTAGTGGCTAATTACACAAGCGGTACTGACAACAGTGTAGGGTCAGCAGATAACGTTCTTTACACCCGACAATAACGACGGGGTGAGGTTAATGGCTAATAACACAAGAGGTACTGGCAACGGTGTAAGGTCAGCAGATAACGTTCTTTACACCCGGCAATAATGACTGGCTGAGGTTAGCGGCTAATAACACAAGCGGTACTGGTAACGGTGTAGGGTCAGCAGATAACCTTCATTACACCCGACAATAACGACGGGGTGAGGTTAATGGCTAATAACACAAGAGGTACTGGCAACGGTGTAGGGTCAGCAGATAACGTTCTTTACACCCGACAATAACGACGTGCTAAGGTTAATGGCTAATAACACAAGCGGTACTGACAACAGTGTAGGGTCAGCAGATAACGTTCTTTACACCCGACAATAACGACGGGCTGAGGTTAATGGCTAATTACACAAGCGGTACTGGTAACGGTGTAGGGTCAGCAGATAACGTTCTTTACACCCGACAATAATGACGGGGTGAGGTTAGTGGCTAATAACACAAGCGGTACTGACAACAGTGAAGGGCCAGCAGATAACCTTCTTTACACCCGACAATAACAACGGGGTGAGGTTAATGGCTAATAACACAAGCGGTACTGGCAACGGTGTAGGGTCAGCAGATAACGTTCTTTACACCCGACAATAATGACGGGCTGAGGTTAGCGGCTAATAACACAAGCGGTACTGACAACAAGTGTAGGGTCAGCAGATAACGTTCTTTACACCCGACAATAATGACGGGCTGAGGTTAGCGGCTAATTACACAAGCAGTACTGACAACAAGTGTAGGGTCAGCAGATAACGTTCTTTACACCCGACAATAACGACATGCTAAGGTTAGCGGCTAATAACACAAGCGGTACTGACAACAGTGTAGGGTCAGCAGATAACCTTCTTTACACCCGACAATAACGACGGGGTGAGGTTAATGGCTAATTACACAAGCAGTACTGGCAACGGTGTAGGGTCAGCAGATAACGTTCTTTACACCCGACAATAATGACGGGCTGAGGTTAGCGGCTAATTACACAAGCGGTACTGACAACAGTGAAGGGCCAGCAGATAACGTTCTTTACACCCGACAATAACGACAGGCTGAGGTTAGCTGCTAATTACACAAGCGGTACTGACAACGGTGTAGGGGCAGCAGATAACGTTCTTTACACCCGACAATAATGACTGGCTGAGGTTAGTGGCTAATTACACAAGCGGTACTGGCAACAGTGTAGGGTCAGCAGATAACGTTCTTTACACCCGGCTAGGAGCCGACAAGTATAAATTTTAAAGTCATTGGTTTGACTCGACCGGGACCAAACTCCAGACCTTCCGTACGCGAATCCCACGCTCTACCGCATAGGCCACCGCACCCGGTTAGTTTCGATTAAAATCACCAATCGAGATGCAATGTCGGTGAATGTGATCTGTATTAAGTGACTGTACGTACATTCTGCACTTGGTGTGGCAGCTTCTGATGTCTAGGTGGTGTAGAAACAAGTGAAACCGGGAGAAGGATCTTCAGCTCATTCTTGCCTTCACTGGAAGAAACAAACACGAGCTATAATGTCAACGTGGCTCCACTTTTTTATCACCACACTTAAAGCTGCATAGTCCGAGGAAAACATCAAATTTTCTAAACCAAAACAATTATCTAAATCTGATTCTACATATCTAACTTAGATACTAGTGTACTTATCAAACATTTGTCACCGTAGAACGGAATACAGAGCCAATTTAATAGAACCTGTTACTGCAGAAGCCTAAGGCAAAGAGTTTTGGCGTGCTTGCCAAAATTACTTTAGCATGTTTACACTTCAAATATCTCCAAAGTTAGCAATTTAAAATCAAAGTTACTTCAAATTAAAGTAAGGTAGATTATAACAGTCAACCTAAAATATTTAGGTCAGAAAATGACAGACACACAAAACTATCGGACTATGCAACTTTAAGAACATTTACAAATTAATTGTATTGTCCTTAGGAGAGAATAGAAGGTATTCTAAGGTTTCACATTATATTATAGTAAAACTAGACTTGCCTGGAAGCTCAAGTACTTAGATTCTTGTGAATCTTACAAATACGAAGTAAAGAAGCAGGGTAGCGTATAACTAGACCGCACCAGTCTGGGGCCGTATGCAGGAGTCAGTGTTAGCGAAGCAAAACGGTGTTTGGCGGGAATTCCGGTTTAGCGGCGAAAAAATGGTATGCACGAGTCAGTGTTAGGCCTAACACCAAAGGCTTAACCGGTGTTACCTTACCCCTAAAAAATATCAGGTTTAGCGAGTTTATTAGGCCCAAATCTATTCAATGCTGTCATATTTAACAGAATTACATACGCAATAAGTGAAATTCTATCAATTTAACCCTAAATTCGAAGCATTATTAAGGCTACTGCCGCATTGGCGGCGATATTAATACTTATATTTTCGAATCGACGAACGTAAAGTAAACAAATCGCCGCCGTCGCGACCGCTGCGTCGACGTCGACATCCATACTGGCCGACGTCTACGGATTGGCGTCAGTGTATTAGCGATTTGTTTACTTTACGTTCGTCGATTCGAAAATATAACTATTAATATCACCGCCAATGTGGCAGTAGCCTTAATAACGCTTCGAATTTAGGGTTAAATTGATAAAATTTCACTTATTGCGTATCTAATTCTGTTAAATATGATAGCATTTAATATATTTAAGCCTAATATATGGGTACAGACGCAGAGGGATTTCCCAAATCTATAAATAAATTCATGTTTAGCTATAATGAAAGTGTTACGTGCTCCTGCATACGATTTGACACAGGTCCCGATTTCGGTAATAGCTAAACGGTAACAGGCTCTAACACCAAACCCCGCTAACACTGACTCCTGCATACGGGCCCAGATCAACCAGCCACGGTAGTATGAGGGCTACAAAGGATACTAAACCTACAAAGCACTAACCAAGTCTTCATACTAGTCTTCGTAAAACTCTACATTATTCAACTTTTATCATTTCTCATTAATCATCTTAGATAGATCCTAGATCTCAGAGTTAGAGTAATACTCATGCAAGGGTGTTTGGCCCCTGCTCCTGACTTTGTATTAATCAAATTTCGGAATAATCTAAGGAACATTTCAACTTTCTGGTTTTATTCTAATATTCTTACCTCATCTTCCGAATACCAGAAGTCAACAACCAGGGGAGAGACTTCGGAGTTGTTTGTTTTTTTAAAAGTTTTTTTTGGGGTGTGGGGGTTGGGGGGTGAAGTTCTTAGTAGGAATCAATCCCATGCTTTACGGTTTTATCATTTTAATATTTCCTGTTTTATTATGTTATCATTTACATTTCCTGTTTTATTTACGTTATCATTTACCAGCTAGAATATCACTCTTCAGGGTAGAAGCCACTTATACTATCGTATTCTCACTGGTTAACGCTCTGGGCCCGTATGCATGACGTGGTGTTAGCGGCGTTTGGTGTTACAGCCTGACACCGTTTAGCTATCACCTAGGTCGGGAACTATGTCAAGCGGTATGCAGGGGCGCGTAACACTTTCATTATAGCTAAACATGAATTTATTTATAGATTTAGGAAATCCCTCTGGGCCTGTTACCAGCGAGCACCTGGTTGGGCCTAATATATAGCCTTCTCCACACACCGGGAACCAGCAAGCCTTGTTACTGGTGAGCCTGTTCCCGGCGAGCACCGCTATTTGTTTAGTTTACATTCGTCGATTCCATTTGACAATATTAATATCGCCGCCAATGCGGCGGCGGCGTTAATATGGGTTCGATTTTAGGGTTAATTTGATGAACTTTCACTTATTGCTTATTTAATTCTGTCAAATATGATAGCTTTGAATAGATTTGGGCCTAATATATTGCCGCCGATGCGGCGGTGGCGGCGCCAGTATGGATATCGACGTCGATGCGGCAGCGATTTGTTTAGTTTACATTCGTCGATTCAACAATATGAATAATGCCACCAATGCGGCCGCGGCGTTAATATCGGTTCGCTTTTAGGGTTAATTTGATCAAATATCACGTTTAGAGTATGTAATTCTGTCAAATATGATCGCATTGAATAGATTTAGGCCTAATCGGTACCTAACACCAACCTTAAACCACCTGTAAAATTTTCCGATATAATGACATATGAGGGATATATGAACTCTACTATAATAAATTGCAACTTGTCTATAAAATGGTAAATGGTAATATATAAAAACCAAAGGCATATGAGGGATATGTGGAGTTGGTAAACTATTACTCATAAAGATAGAAATTGTATAGTAAGATAGTATAGAGGAAGAGTGTCACTTCTTAGATGGACAGTCTTTGAGAAGTTGCCTCACATACCCACTCCCCTCTAGAGTTATTTATGGATCTCTGCCCCAGGGACAGACCTAACCATGCCTTGGCAACAGGGATATTGAACCCTTATTGGTGGTTAGAGGAATGCTTTTTAGGGATTGGAAGATTGGATCATGTGATCAACACCATCTTGTTCTGGAACCTATAAAAGTAATAAATGAGAGAGTCTCACTCTCCTACCTTTCACTCTTTATCTACTTTCCTTCATTACCTGTATTGGTTTCTCATTAGCCTGTCCACACCACTCACACCGCCAGCCGTCGACTTTACAAACCTATGGAACAGGGTTACCCTAACCTAGTTTAAGCTTGTGGTGTTAGGCCTATCACCTACTCTTGCATGCCACTTTTCACCACTAAATGGGGGATTTCCCCCTAACACCGTTTTGGCTCGCTAACACCGACCTATGCATACGGGCCCAGGGCGCTTAAATGGTAAATCACCGAAGTGGAGCGTGGGCATACACCCACAGATTGCCATTTAAGGGGTGGGCGTTTACGAAATATTCGCCAAGTGGGGGGTGGGCGTTAACCCACACATGGGCTTTTAAGGGCTGGGCGTTTAAGAAATATTGGCCAAGTGGGGGTGTGTGTTAACCCACAAAACCCGTGAGAATACGATATGTTATTAGAAGTATTCTACGTTTTATGTGTACACATACCAATAATTTAAATATATTAATAATAGATGGGCTATACATATAATACTCATTAAATATATAAATGCAGAACGAACAAAAGAGAAATAGAATAATTAAAAATATATGAGTACGTTGGCTATTTTGCCAGTAAAAATGATAACACACAGAACTCCAAATATAATGTCGATTGATCAAATTACCAGTAGAATATCAATGCCAGTAATGATTTGTCAGATTTACAATTTTTTTCCTGCATACTTTCCCTGTTAAAAAAGATTTGGGTGATGGGGAGGGGTTGATAGTTGGTGTTTGGGTAGAGAAAAGGAAAACCTGTACGTGTCTTATTTCACACTGTCAATTTCCCAGTGCATAATGAAATCAATTTGCAACAACAATGAAAAACACATTGTGTTCAACATGGTGCGTAAAGGGCAGCAATGTGGCTTAGCTTCCTTTAAAATCAGCGACTTACACAGTGACGATGTCGTTCCAGTCCTCAACGAGCTGTGAGATGTTGGTTGGTAAGACGTCCTGGTAGTGGTTCTTGTACTCGAGGGGCAGGCGTGAACACCACAGCCCGTTAGGCCGCTTCTCCACCAGCTGCAAACAGACACAGACACGACTCACTCAGAGGTAAACACTATATCCCACACCTCAGCCGTGCTTCTCAACTAATACAACACTGACACGACTCACTCAGAGGTACACGCTATATCCCACACCTCAGCCGTGCTTCTTAACCAACACAACACAGACACGACTCACTCTGAGGCAAACACTATATCCACACCTCAGCCGTGCTTCTTAACCAACACAACACAGACACGACTCACACACTATATCCACACCTCAGCCGTGCTTCTTAACCAACACAACACGGACACGACTCACTCAGAGGTAAACACTATATCCACACCTCAGCCGTGCTTCTCAACTAACACAACACGGACACAACTCACTCAGAGGTACAAGCTATATCCACACCTCAGCCGTGCTTCTTAACCAACACAACACGGACACGACTCACTCAGAGGTAAACACTATATCCCACACCTCAGCCATGCTTCTTAACCAACACAACACGGACACGACTCACTCGGAGGTAAACACTATATCCCACACCTCAGCCGTGCTTCTCAACCAACACAACACGGACACGACTCACTCAGAGGTACAAGCTATATCCCACACTTCAGCCATGCTTCTTAACCAACACAAGACGGACACGACTCACTCAGAGGTACACGCTATATCCCACACCTCAGCCATGCTTCTTAACCAACATAAGACGGACACGACTCACTCAGAGGTACAAGCTATATCCCACACCTCAGCCGTGCTTCTTAACCAACACAACACGGACACGACTCACTCAGAAGTAAACACTATATCCACACCTCAGCCGTGCTTCTTAACCAACACAACACGGACACGACTCACTCAGAAGTAAACACTATATCCCACACTTCAGCCGTGCTTCTTAACCAACACAACATGGACACGACTCACTCAGAGGTAAACACTATATCCCACACCTCAGCCGTGCTTCTAAACCAACACAACACGGACACGACTCACTCAGAGGTAAGCACTATATCCCACACCTCAGCCATGCTTCTTAAACAACACAACGTGGACACGACTCACTCAGAGGTGCACACTATATCCCACACTTCAGCCGTGCTTCTTAACCAACACAACACGGACATGACTCACTCAGCGGTAAACACTATATCCCACACCTCAGCGGTGCTTCTCAACCAACACAACATGGACACGACTCACTCAGAAGTACATGCTATATCCCACACCTCAGACACTCTTCTTAACCAACACAACACGGACACGACTCACTCAGAGGTAAACACTATATCCCACACCTCAGCCGTGCTTCTCAACCAACACAACATGGACATGACTCACTCAGAGGTCCCACACCTCAGCCGTGCTTTTCCACGCTAGTTTTACATGGTTCGCGATAACCAAACTTAGTAGTGTGCCTGTCCTACATTTGTTTAGCAAATATTCCACATTAAATCAAATTTGCTTATGTGTGTCTGTATGTGTCTATGTGTGCCTATGTATGTCTATGTATGTCTATGTATGCCTATGTGCGTCTATGTGTACGTACATCAGGAATGTGATTGGCCATCAGCAAATCACCTTGAAAGTCAGGCCGGGGTTAAGGTGCGGACAATGGGGGCCCAGGGGGCAGCACCCCTGGAAGCTAATGTAAATTAAGCATTTTAAATAGTATTTTCAGAGGGAAACTATACCTGCTTCGTGCATTTACACACAATAGCACTTAACAGTAAGCCCCCTATATAACACCAAATCCCTTTTCACCGGATCTTCACGAATCACAAGAATGGACAATTCATTATTAAACACTCACAAAATCCGCGATTTGTTTGTTGTTTTGCGTCCTAGCAACATCTAAGGTCATATCAGGACGCGGAACTGACTCGTGACAGTGCGCACTCATGGCGACTTTACAGTGCTGCCCCACTGGGAGACCAGGCCACCAGCACCATGACCTGCTGTAACTAGGTATCCCAAAACAGGTCACCCCAGGCACTGGAATCGGGTCAGTGCACCAACAGAAAGGGTGTTTTCAATCTTCTCCTGGTAAGAGCTGTTGAACTATATCAAAATATGGTACTTTCTATTGAATTGTAAAAATGACTTGGGATACCTACTGTAACTAATTCCTACTACATAATAATGTTCTGTCTGTGAGCAGTGAATGCTGTGTTTGTCATGTGGAGTGTATTGAAGACATTGTCGAGACATACAACCAAATTTTATGTGTTATGAATTTTATAATTTTAGTGTTCAATTGTCAAAATTTTAAAGTACATGCAAGTAATAGATACAGTTCTGCTGATTCTAGTGATATGAAATGGATCTCTGTATCTTAATTAGAAGCTGAGATATTCCATTGAAATTTCCATGAAAATGTTACTTTTATTGTTAGGCACTTGGCCGTGGTAGAGTGGGTATGAATGACATACTGCAGCACTGCGCACTGCTACCCACACATAGACACACACACACATACATATACATACATACACACATGCGCATACATACATATATGTAAACACACATACATACACAAATACATGCACACATACACACCCTCACGTAAGCGCACTCACACACATACACACACTTTTTTTTCGGATTTTCACCAGATGGGATGGCCGAATGAGTTGAGCGTCCGCCTCCTGTTTTGGGAGATTGGGGATCCGAACCCATTTGTGGGTTCGAACCCTGGTCGAGTCAAACAAATGACTTTAAAACGTATACTTGTCGCTTCTTAGTAGGTACTCCAAACTAATTTTTTAAATGTATATTTGCATTTCACTTTTGTGAGAATCAGATAGAACTTTATACACTGATTTCAGTGGTATAAAATTGATCTTGATGTGATAATTTGTTCAAAAGTTATGAGCATTTTAAAATTTAATTTCGAAGGCTTTTCTTGTCCAAAAACGAAATTGGCCAAATTAGCAAATTCACAAAGCCATAGAACATGTGCAGATACTTGGAAACCCAAACTAAGGACATAACTGGCAACATCTAAGGTAGTATTAGGACAGGCACCGACTTGTGACAGTGCGCACTCATGGCAAATATATAGTGCTTCCCTACTGGGAGATCAGGCCGCCTGCACCATGACCTAATATCCCACACAATCACATTATCCTGACACTGAGCAAACCAGTCCTTGCCCCATCCTAATAATGGCGAGCGCCTGGCTAGGAAGCGACAAGTATCAATTTTTAAGTCATTGGTTTGTCTCGACCAGGGTTCGAATCCCACGATCTACCAAAACAGGAGACAGACACTCAACTAATTCAGCCATCTCGTCTGGTGCCATGTGAGGGCATATCAGGTGGGATCCCAACCAGTGACAGTACACTGGTGGTTGGCTAGCACTGCTCACCCACCGGGATATTATAATGTCTCCAGTGTCACGGCATGATATCCCATTCAGTCACATTATCACCACACCGCCAACCAGCCCTTGTCCTACATAGCAATGCTGAACATCAGGTAAGATAGATAAAAGATTCACCCCGTACTTCCAGTACAGGGGTGAAAACCAGCCTTATATAAAAATGGTCGAAAAATCGGGCTAATGAAATGAGTCTTTATGAGAGCCTAATTTCACAATCTAAGAAGCAACATTTATTCTTTGTATGTGTCTTCATGTTTAGCCGCTACTTTTGAGTTGGAAAATATAATAAAACATATACTTTAATACAATTTTTAAGTGAAATCGACGGCTTTTCTCTGGCCACCACCTTATCTTTTTGCATTCTCTCCCATTTCACCAACTCTGTGCCTATATATGTAGCCATTTGATCCTGGAACTATTTTCGCCCGTCAAAGTGGAAGTCTTCAGTATGTCTCGGCTGTGGACCAATTCAATGACAGACCGAATGAGAATGGACAGACACGACACGACAGGCATGCCATACCCACTTGGCCACCCCGGCCGGGTCTTGGCTGAGCGTTCAAAAGGTGAACTAGAAGCGCCTACCTGCTTGATGCGATCCCGGATGAGCGCGATGTCACGACCACTGAAATGCCGGGTGTAGTCTGTGGGCTGTTCACCTAAATAGAGCGAACAGGAAGAATCAAAACTGACATCTTCACACACTCAGCAATGCAGGCATCCACCAGATGAGACTAGGAACCCCAGTCGTCAACACCTCAAACACAGCCCTATATCCTGTCAGCTTGATATGGGGTGGAGGGAGGAGGGGGAGTAAGAGGAAGGAGGAGTAGGAGGAGGGAGGAGGAGGACGAAGGACGAGGGAGGAGGGAGGAGGGGGGGGAGTGAGAGGAGGGAGGAGGACGAAGGAGGAGGACGAAGGACGAGGGAGGAGGGAGGAGGGGAGTGAGAGGAGGGAGGAGGACGAAGGAGGAGGACGAAGGAGGAGGGAGGAGGACGAAGGAGGAGGGAGGAGGACGAAGGAGGAGGACGAAGGAGGAGGACGAAGGAGGAGGGAGGAGGAGGGAGGAGGACGAAGGAGGAGGGAGGAGGACGAAGGAGGAGGGAGGAGGACGAAGGGAGGAGGGAGGATGGAGGATGGAGGAGGGAGGAGGGAGGAGGGAGGTCAACAATTTCTTAAAAGGACAGTGAAATAAACATGGAAACATGTCCACTTTCTAACCGTGGTTGGCACACATATGGAGAACACACAAGACTGATGATTTACATCGGCTACTTGTGTTATACATCCTAACAACACATCAGGCCCTAGGAGGACGGGTACCGACTTGTGACAGTGCACACTCATAACAACTTTATAGTGCTTCCCCTCTAGGACAATGTGCCACTGATGCAATGCCCTAATATCTCACTACTATATCCAAGCTACTTAACGACAAGTAATTGTACACGTGAATCACTTGGAGGGGCGTCGATATTAGTTGGTTGTTGGAGGTTTACGTCCTGGCAACATCTAAGGTCATATCAGGACGGGTACCGACTTGTGACAGTGCATACTCATGTCGACTTTATAGTTCTTCCCTACTGGGCACCACGAATCAATATCCCACTCAGGCATATTATCCTCTAACCAGTCCTTGTCCTATCGTATTAATGCCGAGCACCAGGCTAGGAAGCGACAAGTAAAATTTGATATGTCATTGATTTGACTCGACTGGGAACCGAACTCCTGATCTCCCACATGAAAGGCCCGCGCTCTACCGAATCGGCCACCGGGGTCGGTAGGAGGGGTGTCGAACCCGCGACCTGGCGACTGTGGGAAGCCTGCATCCATGAGTTGATTGGCAGGTGCTCACCAGGTAGACAGCCGAGTGCCCGGCAGGCGGCCTCCGCTGATGCCTCCTGCGCCTCCTCGCAGGTTTGGAAGGTGCCCGCTGAAACGGTCGTGACTTGAACTTAGATGGTCATGTAAACAGATACTTAACGCTGCGTAGTGCGATGAAGTATCAAATTTTCAAAACCAAAACAATCATCTAGATTCATTTATAGATATTTAACTTAGATAGTGATACACTTATTAAGCATTGTCACCACACAGAAGGGAATACTGAAGCAATTTAATAGAACCTGTTACAGCAGAAGCCTATGGTGTCAGAGGTTTGGCATGCTTGACAAAACTAATTTGACATGTTTACACTTCAAATATCTCGAAAGTTAGCCATTTAAAATAAAGGTTACTTCAAACTAAAGTAAGGTAGCTCAATTTAATGAGACTATTAACGCTGCATAGTCCAATGGAGTGTCTGTCATTTTCTGTAATAAGTATAGTCGCTTTATCGTTATAATCTGCGTTATTTTTAAGTTGTGTTGTCCGATGGTTTTGAGTTTCTGTCATTTTTCTGAGATAAATATATTTAATTGATTGCCATAATCTACCTTCCCTCAGTTATAAACAACTTCCATTTTAAACGGCTCACATTTGAGACATTTGAAGTGCAAACATGCCAAATTAATGTTGGCATACACGCCAACACTCTGCTACCATAGGTTTCTGCAGTAATACGTTCGACTAAATTGACTCAGTATTCACTTCTATGTGGCAACAAGTGCTTAATAAGTACATCACTATCTAAGTTAGATATATGTAGAATCAAATTAATTGTTTTAGTTGAACTATGCAGCTTTAATTTGAAGCAACGTTACTTTAATATGACTAACTTAGGATATATTTGAACTGTCAACATGCAACATTTATTTTGGCCCACTTGTCAAAAGTGTAAACCCATATGCTCCAGCAGTAACAGGTTCTATAAACTTGATTTTGTATCTCCTTTAGTATCTCCGCCTCATAAAGGTATCAGTATCTAAGTTGCATATAAGCTCAAATTGGGAGAAATGCTTTGATTTTGAAAATGTGACGCTTTCATCGGACTATGCAGCTTTAAGCAATTAAAGCTGCATAGTCCGATGAAAATATCAAATTTTCAAAACCCAAACAATTATCTAAATTTGATTCTGCATATCTAACTTAAATAATGGTGCATTTATTAAACATTTGTCACCACACAGAAGGGAATACTGAGGCAATTGAATAGAACCTGTTACTGCAGAAGCCTATGGGGTCAGAGTTTTGACAAGCTTGCCAAAATTAATTTGGCATGTTTCCACTTCAAATATCTCAAAAGTTAGCCACTTAAACTAAAAGTTACTTCAAGCTAAAGTAAGGTACATAATAATGATCAACCTAATGTGTTTATCTCAGAAAATTTCAGAAACTCAAAACCATCGGCCTATGCAACTTTAAAGCTGCATGAATACAGGCGGCATCGTCAAGGCGCTAAAGTTGCAGTCTTATTTTTAGATAAATACATTCTGTTGATCATAATAATGTTGGAGTAACATTTTTCCTATATTTCTTTTGTTTTTTAAAGGCTAACTTTGGATATATAGCTGAAGAAAAAATATGCAACTGAACTGGACCACTGAACACAGGCCTTGTTTGCCCGTTTTCGTGTGTCGCACAAGAACAAAACTGTAAATTGTAATAAATGTCATGTTTACATTAGCCATTCAAAATGGAAGTTATTTAAATTTGAAGGAAGGTAGATTATGACAATCAATTGAATGTGCTTTAGTTTAAAAAATGTCATAGTTTCAAGAGATCATGCAACTGTAAGTGAAAGTGAGGTAAGTGGCCGTGTTCTCGTATTGTCAGGAGTTCTACCGTACCTCCACTTCCATAGTTCTGGCTGCCCACATTAACGACACTCACGAAGAAGTCACCAGTCGCGTAGGTGTCATATGTGGGAACAAGGTCCATCTTTCGTTGAACGTACTTCTCCAAGGTCACTACATAATTATCTACAATTAAACGAGAGGCAACATCAATAACAGCATGTCCAGGAATGACGACCAATCACAGCGAGAATCCAGGAATGACGATCAATCACAGCCAGAATCCAGGGAGGACGACCAATCACAGCCAGAATCCAGGGAGGACGACCAATCACAGCCAGAATCCAGGGAGGATGACCAATCACAGCCAGAATCCAGGAATGATGATCAATCACAGCCAGAATCCAGGGAGGACGACCAATCACAGCCAGAATCCAGGAAGGACAACCAATCACAGCCAGAATCCAGGGAGAACGACCAATCACAGCCAGAATCCAGGGAGGACGACCAATCACAGCCAGAATCCAGGGAGGACGACCAATCACAGCCAGAATCCAGGAAGGACCAATCACAGACAGAATACAGAAATGATGACCAATCACAGCCAGAATCCAGGGAGGACAACTAATCACAGCCAGAATCCCGGAAAGACCACCAAACATAGCCCAAATCTAGGAAGGACGACCAATTTCTTTTGTAAATATCCAGCCATGTGACATTACAGTTATTTACAATATATGTATATGTAGTCTGATATTGTCATTAGCAGCTAGCTCAAGTCAGCTGAAATAACAATATTAGTCATTCCAAGACTTACATGTGGTATAGTTTGACAATTCACATCTAAGATAGTAGTTATATGTTATTTACATACATACTTAGATACATACAGGTGTATTGATTAGACTATTACATTACGATGTGGTTAGGTGCATAGTTTCCCTTCACAGGTTTGTATGCCTACTGTGTTGTGAATTACATAATTATCATGTTGTTGGAAACTTATTATCTCTGCCTTTTTAATTACGTAATAATATAAGTAATACAGTTTGTACATTCAACAGATTGTTCGCAGAAGGCAAGAGCTTGCCAATTACAGCTGTCATCACAGACAGGTGCTACTGTAGTCATTTCGACACAACATAGTGTCGTGGGGGTGATGAAAATGGGAATTATTGTGCCTAGAGCGGGACTCGAACCCACATCTCTTTGCATTCCGGGCCAGTGTGCTAACCATTACACCACCTAGGCTCCCTGATATCAACACACTCCCCACGCCTACCTGTCTATGTGGTTACTTGCCTGAGAGGTCAGTGCAGACCACTACAATAGTCTAATTATAGACCATAAAGATTTGCACTTACCACTAGCATTACTATTGGACGGTTGAGCTTGTGACGGAACCTGGAGATAGAAAAGTATTCAGTTCAATTACACTAACTTTCCCTAGGTCGCTCTTCAGTCTTAAATAAGCTCTTGCTTGCTTCGTTCAGTTAGCTTCGCACGCCAGTCTTTTAAATTATACTTTTTCACTAAGATTTCATCAGTTCAGTGTTCCTAGAAGACTAACCTGCATATAGTTGAAGGATAACTGCAGGAGATGGGAAAATGCTTACAAACATAAAGAATGCATGCAGTAGATATGTTGGTGATCCATTACTAATTAAGATAGAAATTGTATTAATATAGATAGTAAAAGAGGGCCACTTCTTGACATGAGAGAGGGTCACTTCTTGACATGTGAGAGAGTCTTTGGAACTCTCCTCACATACCCCCCCCCCCCCAAGTGTTATTTACGGATCACTGCACACCTGACACAACAGGGCACTGTAGCCAGACATAACCATGCCTTGGTTACAAGGATATTGAATGTTCATTGGTTGAATAAGAATGCCTTTTGGTGATTGGAGGGATTAATCAGGTGTGTACAGCCATCTTGGATTCTAAAACCTATATATATAATAAACTAAGCAAGCTCCTTCTGCACACTCTATATCGTGCCTTCCTTCTCTATACTTGCCTGTAGTGATTTCCTATTTAGCCTGCCTACACAACCACAGCTGCCGGCCGTCGACTTTACACCCTGGTTAGTCGTAGTACAGGAAGATGAAGCATTTCCGGTTTTGAGTTAAAAACATACCTCGAACACAGCGTGCACTAGCTGTGCTTGGATTTATGCTAATTGAATTGACACCGGAGATGCTTCATCTCCCTGGCCCGTGAGTAGCATGGTGGCTACAGCCCGAGGCCAAATGTTTTAAGAAGTAAATGTGTTCACAACAATGATCCTGAAATAAAATATTTTCATTTGTAACCAAAAAAAAGTTTGAATGAATGTTAGTTAATTATAAATATTGCAGCTTCATGTCCCCTGGGCCCATATGCATGGGGTGGTGTTAGCGCTCCAAACCTGTGGTTAGCGGCGATCTCCGGGTTAGCATTTATCATCTTGATGTATCTTAATTGAAAAAAAAAATAAGGGGGAAGACGTAAGGTGATGGATGGACAGTGCGTATACCCGTGTCCGCGGTGACATCACTGGACGCTTGGTTGTTGGCCGCGTGCCCGAAATAAATCACTCACATACTAGTCGTCGTGTTGTCAACTTTTATCCAATATCACAGTCAGCGGTAATTGGACAAATGCATTACTATTAGGATCAATGTGTAAAAATATACGGATTTTCGGTTCAGAATTGTATATTGGCAGATAGCATTATTATTCTTGGACGACGGAGTGGGGACAAGGTTATGTAAACTAAAAGCAATAGTATCCCACTTCCAGTGTGACATGATAGAAGCTATGTGAAATGTATGTTCCTACAGGATGCCTGAGATTAATGAAGAAAGGTGTTATATAAGAAGTTCAAGGTTGATGGAATGTTCCTCTATGTATTCATAAAGAATGCAATTGGAGAAAAAGGACATTTTAATATATATATATATATATTTGTAAGTGCTTGTAACTACCTGTTACCATGGTGCTGAGGGGCAGCACACCAGCCTAATCTACATATACACCAAGACACCGCCTGCAGCTGGGTTGCGTGGCAGCCACCCCTGCTGGGGGTTGCCACCCTCCCAGGCTGTGGTGGGTGCCTGATTGGCTGGCTGTGGGATGTCCAGTCGCCCCCTCCCCCCTGGGCCTCTGACCACACGAGATGCACAAGATTATGCAAATGATGGACCGATGCTCCAGTCACACTGGACACCGACACTCTACTCCTGACTCTTGAGTGAGACAGACCTACTCTAGAGCAGGACCCCAGACACTCTGTCTGATGCTAGCAAAATTCATATATCCAAATTGAAGGGAGTGCAACAACCATAGGACTCACATTCAATGGGCTGTAGGCACTGGTTCAGAGATAGACTATAGAGGTAATGTGATTCTGTGTGGGCAGAAGGTAAGGGGTTAGGGTGATAGGTCACTGATAGGTGAACAGGAGTTGCTGCCAATAAAGCACAACACCCTCACTGTCTATCTGTGTGACTTGTCTTCCTTTCTTCCTTAGGTGTGGTTACTGAGTTATTAGTCTTGGTTTGAATAGCAGCATCACAGGTGAAATGAAGGGGGAAGAGTTTATGGTGTTATCTGGTGTTCATGACGGCCGGAACCCAGTAATATTATAAATGGTTGGTTGGTTGTCAGAGTTTTATGTCCTGGCAACATCTAAGGTCATATCAGGACAGGTACCGACTTTGACAGTATGCACTCATGGTGACTTTATAGTGCTGCCACACTGGGAAATCCAGCCACCAGCACCATGACCCGATATCCCACTCAGTTACATTATCCCCTGACACTGAGCTAACCAGTCCTTGCCCAATCCTAATAATCCTGAGCGCTTGGCTAGGGAGGGACAAGTATCAATTTTATAAGTCATTGGTTTGACTCGACTGGGAACCAAACTCCCGGATCTCCCGCATGCGACGCCCGTGCTCTAACGATTCGGACCCAGCGCCCGGTCAGATCAATGGTACCTTCTACATGGTTTCCCTTTCTACACCAGGTCTCATTAGCACGTGCCTTCTCTGTTGGGTTCAGAAAGAGTTTTCGGTCAAAATATATGTCCAGAAATTTTGTTTCCTCCACAAACAGATTGTTTTCGTTCTTGAAAATCAAAATCCGTTTTCAGTTGCCCATTGTTTATTCAAACAAAGCTGCAACTTAGATTCAATGATATTCATATTGGACAATCTGTTGCAAATTTGAAAGTCGTCAATTGTATAAACAGCTTTCGACCCCAGGTTTCAAGCACTGGGCGATGCTACATATTTTGACAAAAAATAAGGTGATGAAAGGATACTGCCTGGAGGTACACCCATTTCCTGTGGGTGAGGATCGGGAAAAATGGATCTCATCCGAACCATAAAAAATCTATCTTTTAAAAATTGTGTGAAAAAAGGGGTCAAGCAATGGAGGTCTTTTAGACCATAGTTCCATGCAGTATCATAGTCTTTCTCCATATACAAAAATATAGAAACCATTTGCTGGTTATGGATGAAAGCCTCCCTGGCAAATGTCTCAAGCGCACGAGATGATCAACCATGCCACGCCTGGCGTTGAACCCATATTGCATACTAGTGAGCAATTTGTGTGATCAGAGAAAACAGACGAGCCTACGGTTGATCATTCGCTCCATGGTTATACATATACAACTCGTAAGAGCAATAGGGAGATAGCTGAAAAGGCTCAGTCCTTTCCAGGCTTTGGAATAAGAATGATGATTGCTTGCCTCCAATCAGAGGGAAAGCATCCAATGGTCCAGATTTGATTGAAAATATTTATAAGAATCAAGGGAGATGATTCGGGCAGGTGTTTGAAAAGCTGAGAGTGGATATTGTCTGGTCCTACCTACCACAGTATCATGAGATCTGTGGAGGGCATCTCGTAGCTCCCCAACACACAATAACTCATACACCACAATTTTTCCAGACGTGAAGGTTATGGCATGCCTCTAAGCTTTATTTTTTATTGGGAAGAAAAGAGTGCACAGAATGCAGACATGGAATTGTATGAGACGCTGTCTGCCAAAGCATTGGCTATGTCACGCTGGGTGGTGACCTTTATGTCATTGACAGACAGGTGGTGAATGGTGTTACTGGACTCTTTCCCTCTCATCATACAGATCCTATTCCAAATAGACTTTGATGGAGTTTGAGGATTCAACTCAGAGACGTAATTTCTTCAAGATGACCTCTTACTCCGTCTAATCTTCCATTGAGCCTTGGCTGTAGCGATTTTATAATTGCTCAGGTTTTCCTTCGTTGGTTCTCGCTTGAACCTTGCCAAGGCCCTATTTGGGTCTTTTAGTATATATTTTTTAAGTTATTAAACCACGGTTTACGAGTGCGCTTTGGTACTGCCCAAGTCTTAGGTATGGTCTCACCTGCAATGGCTTTGAGGATGAAAGCAAACAGAGACATGGGATTGTCATGGTCTGTTGCTGCAGTCTAGTGCTTCACAGACGCTGAAACTGGTCGCAGTTTGCCTCTACCAACTTCCATCATTGAACCGTTTCAAGGGATGCTGGTCCATCACTCTCCAAAAAAATAGGAAAGTGGTCATTACCGCAGGGATCTGAACCGACTTTCCAGGAGAAACTGATAAAAAAAAAAAAAGTGATGGACTACAAAGGGTTAGGTCTATTGCTGTAAATGAGTCAGTTGCAGGATGAAAATATATTTTGGTTTTGTTATTGATTAAAATAATGTTATTTCTAAGAACTAAGTCTTCTAATTGCTCACCAAGACCTCCACCAACAAACAACTGTTCCATAACTTTTTAACCGATTTTGGCTCACCGGCCAAACTGACAATGCCTTTTGAAATGGCAAAAGGTGAGTTTTGCCTAGGCCCCCCTCATTGCTTGATGCAATTATAAGGAACCGTGTCCAGCATTCCTCCTTTAGTACCTTCGTTCTTTTAATTTTTGTTTTTGTGTATTTTCCAGACTCTTCCTCAAATTGTGAGGAGTCCGACACCAAGTTTTTCTTGTTAGTGATTTTGGTGGGTTTAAACAAAAAGTATCCCTATTATTTAAAAGGTATGCATTATCCTCGCTCCCCACCCACCACGGAGCCCTAAAAAATGGGGTGTGCAGTGCTGCAGTAACCGGTAGATACACACAAGAGACACGAGGATAGTACTCCTAGGAGTAGTGAAGAATTATCTAATTAAATACTATATGATATATATATATATATATAGATAATTAGTTATGTACAAAAATTCATACTTCATAATTCTACTCATAGGGCTTGGTGTGACCAGTCGATTGATTGGACGGGGCCAGTCCAACCTCTCGTCTAGGTGAAGTCAGGGCCAAAGTGCAGTGTTGGTCTACAAAGGAGCTGCAGCTCACTGAAGACCTCATGCACCAGGATCCCTTCCTTCCCACCAGCACTGTAGCATATGTACGGAGAACAAGCCGGACCCAGCGAGAGGGGGTCACGTGATGCAGGTGATGTGGTAGATCGGGACCAGAATAAACTCACTTAGCCTTCAGACTTCATGGCATTCGTGTCTGTCTTCTCTACATGGTGTCAGATATTAGGACCTTGCTAAGACATGGATGTCAGGCCTGAAGCCGCCCCCTCCACTCAGCCTAAAAGCAAATTGGGCCATAAACTGACGCGTGTGGAATGGAGCATATGAATTGTTTGCCGGCGCCACGGGACTCTAGACGAAGAGCCAAAAAGTGCGGTGCTGCACTTTCCTTCATGTAGCAGGTTTGGAGGCACAAAAGCTGTTTCATATCATGAATTTGGAGAGTGGAGACAGAGAAAATAGGCATGATAACGGCCGCGTTCCGGGACTATTGTCACGGAAAAACCAACAGAACCATAGTCCGGTACCAATATAATAGTTACAACCAGACGACACAGGACACTGAGACATATATACGCGAATTACAATATAAAATATCGGTGTGTGACTATGAAGCGACCGAGGAGTCGATACTATGTGACAGACTTGTCTGCAGTATTAAGGACAATATGGCGAGGATTAAGCTGTTACAGACACGGAATTTAGAGTTGGACTAGTGCCTGGAAATATGCAGGCTCAGCGAAAACGACTCGGACTAACTAGCAAGCATGACCGACAACACCCATGAGTCTGTGCTTGCGGTCAACCGGCTTGACAACCGAAGGTCACGCCCTAAAACAAGCCGCCCACCAACACATGCTGGTAATGACACCAGACGGTGGGGAAGTAGGAACACCCCCCCCCCCCAAGCTGCGCTAATTGCACAAGGTGTAGGTACTCACACGCGCGGGACAACTGCCCGGCCAGGAGGAAGGAATGTCTGAGCTGCGGGCGCATTGGTCATATCACCCGAGTATGTATAGGCGGGCAACGTCAACAGGCGCCAGTAGATGCATTAGACGTAGACGATGAAGGCACCCGGCGGAATGGTTGGCGGACGACACAGAGGAAGACAAGCCAGACGACATATTCGTGGGCGCAATATCAAAGCATCGAGAAGGTTTGAGTCACTGGTACGAGACCATCCGTATAGGCGGCAACAAGATATCCTTCAAGTTGCACTGCGGGTCGGAGGCCAGCATCATACCTGAGAGCGTGTTCCTGTAGTTACCCAAGATGGAGTTAAGGAAGCCTGGTCACCTATTCAGGAGAACGGATATGGCCCAGAGGAGAAGTCACCATCAACATACAGGGACACCCGATGCTGCTTCAAGTGATCGACAGCGGATCGGCTATACTTGGAAAAGCAGCATGAGTGACTCTGGGACTGCGCGACCGAGTAGAGGCGATGAACATGGAAAGGAAGCAGCCGACGGACGATGCAGACGCCAAATTGCTGGTAAATAAGATCCATAATGTATTCAAAGGGCTGGGCGGTATTAAAGTTAATGCAATGATTCATGTAGACCCAAATGTACCCGCTGTAATTGATCCACCTCGGCGTATACCGCATGCTATAGGTGACACTGTACAAAACGAACTAGAACGAATGGTTAACATAGGCGTAATAGTTAAGCAACAGGAGCAGACACCCTGGGTAAACTCTATTATCATCGTGAAAAAAACTAATAAATTGTGTATATGCCTTGACCCGACCAAGCTAAATAAGGCCATATTATGTGGCCCATATCCAATTAAGACGGTCGAGCAGGAGGTGGCAAAGGCGTCAGGTGCGAAATTCTTCTCGGTACTCGACACACAAAGCGGGTACTGGCAAATCCTGTTAGATAAAGCTAGTTCATTGTTATGTACTGTCAACACTCGCTGGGGACGGTATAGATACACCAGGCTACCTTTCGGTATAAAGACGGCCGGGGATATCTTTATCCAAGAAATGGAGAACATACTAAAGGGCCTCCCGGGTGTGGACGTAGTAGCAGACGACATATTGATATATGGTGTAACTAAGAGTGAGTATAACGAGAGGTTAGAGACTTTTGAAACGGGCAGAGGAAGTCGGGTTGAAAATGAACCCGGACAAATCAAAATTGTGTAAATCGCAAGTCGAGTATGTAGGCCATGTGCTTACTGCTGAGGGCCTCATGCCCAATCCGGATAGAGTGCAGGAAATCACAGACATGCCGACACCCACCGATAAGGCAAGCGTGCAGCGCTTTTTAGGAATGGCGGGTTATGTCCATCCATTAATTTATTCCTGACCTCTCGGATATTGCCAAGCCATTAAGGTTATTGCTATCAAAAGAAATTGCATGGCACTGGGATGCCCAACAAATAATGCCTTTTTGTTTGTTTGTTGTTGTTTTACATCCTAGCAACATATAAGGTCATATCAGGATGGGTACCGACTTGTGACAGTGCACACTCATGGTGACTTTATAGTGCTGCCCCACTGGAAGACCAGGCCCCCAGCACCATGACCTGATATCCTACTCAGTCATATTATCCTGACACTGAGTCAACCAGTCCTTTCCCTATCCTAATAATGTTGAGCGCCAGGCTAGGAAGCGACAAGTATCAATATTTAAGTCATTGGTTTGACTCAACCAAGGTTCGAACCCATGACCCCACAATCTACCAACACGGGAGATGGATGCCTTTTTGAAGTTAAAACAGGTGTTAGTCAATGCTCCAGTAATGAAGTACTATGACGTAAAAAACCCTGTTAAAGTTACAAGTAAATGCGTCCATGACCGGACTCGGAGCCGCACTATTTCAAGATAACCTCCCGGTCAGCACGGCGTCAAAAGCCCTCATCAAATGTCAAAGGAATTATGCGGTTATAGAGAGAGAGATGCTTGCAATCTGTTTCGGCTGAGCCAAATTTCATGATTACATTTTTGGAAAACAGATCACGGTCAAAACGGATCACAAGTCCCTCGTCAGTATTATGTCGAAGCCATTGCATACACTAACCGCCCGACTACATAGAATGAGGTTACGATTGCAAAATTATGATCTAAAATTGGAATATGTTAAAGGTGTAAACATGTTTTTCGCTGATGCCTTGTCGAGAGCACACACAACAAATACCCAGCCGATGAACTTATACCATGATAATGTATCTGTTGCAGCATTAGACTACATCGAAGACGAAATCACTGACATTGCAAACGAGACCGCACAAGATGAGACACTTCAGAAGCTGACCAAGTACATCCGTGAGGGGTGGCCAGTACAAAACAATGAAATTGATCATGACGTAAAACCATATTACACCTCCAGAGAAGAATTGACAATCAAAAACAATCTCATCCTAAAACAAAACAGAATAGTGATTCCAAAGTTATGTCAGAAACAAATCCTTAACAAGTTGCACAGTGCCAACTTAGGCGTAATTAAAAGTAAACAAGTGGCCCGAGACTATGTCTACTGGCCAGGATTAGATAGACAATTGCAGGACAAAGTATCGAGGTGTCAGGTATGCCAATCAATACAAGCACACCCTCACAAAGAGCCTCTCGTAAATCACAACATACCAGACATTCCGTTTTACAAAATAGGGGTGGATTTGTTTCATTGCAATAATAAGAATTACATGTTAATCGTAGATTATTACTCAAAATATCCAGAAGTGATCAACTTGCCAGACACAACGAGTAAATGTGTAATTGAGAATATGAAGCAGGTGTTCGCTCGATATGGCGTGCCGAAAGTGGTTGTATCCGATAACGGTCCACAATTCTCCAGTGAGGAATACAGAGTTTTTGCAAACACATACTGTTTCACACCAACATTCTCGAGATGTACGGAGAACAAGCCGGACCCAGCGAGAGGGGGTCAATTGATGCAGGTAACGTGGTAGATCGGGACCAGAATAAACTCACTTAGCCTTTGGACTTCATAGCGTTCATGTCTGTCTTCTCTACAGACACGATGCGTGACTCACAGCAAACGAGTCGTTCCATTTGTGGCCTTTTACAATCTGCAAGGGGGTGGAGAGGAACTATTCTACCCCGGTTCCTCATGGAGGGGGAACCTAAATCAAACAGCAGTGCTTCGCAAAGTGCTTGCGCAGTGCAGAACTTGTCAAACAATGAAAATGTGCCAAGAAGCTGTCCTGTCTGTTTGACACAGAAGACAGCGCATACTGACCTGTTGTTCAACTGATTCACTGCCAGCACCAGCGTTGTTTGTTCTCGCGCTCACCGAGGGCGGTGTTCGAGTGATGGTGACCATCATGGTACCCCGCGGAGACTGTTGCACATCTCGTCTCGAAACCTGTTAACGCCCAAAGCAGTGAGCCCAATTCCAGAAGTTCACTTTGATTGCATGCCATACACTTGGAGACATAGCTTTTGACTCATGGATGCTAAACCGGAGTAGATTTGGATATTGAACAAGACATGATGTACACTAAACAAAATCTACAGCAAGACCAGGTGAGGGGATGTGAGGGGAGTTGAGGGGAGGGAGAAGGGAAGGGGAGGGGTAGGGGAAAGGGAGAAGGGAAGGGGAAGTGGTAGGGGTAGGGGGATGTGAGGGGCACGGGGAGGTAGGGGAGTGTGAGGGGAGGGAGAAGGGGAGGGAGGGAGAAGGGAAGGGGAGGGGTAGGGGAAAGGGAGAAGGGAAGGGGAAGTGTAGGGGTAGGGGGATGTGAGGGGCACGGGAGGTAGGGGAGTGTGAGGGGAGTTGAGGGGAGGGAGAAGGGAAGGGGAGGGGTAGGGGAAAGGGAGAAGGGAAGCGGAAGTGGTAGGGGTAGGGGGATGTGAGGGGCACGGGGAGGTAGGGGAGTGTGAGGGGAGTTGAGGGCAGGGAGAAGGGAAGGGGAGGGGTAGGGGAAAGGGAGAAGGGAAGGGGAAGTGGTAGGGGTAGGGGGATGTGAGGGGCACGGGGAGGTAGGGGAGTGTGAGGGGAGTGTGAATTGCTGCTATTAGACTAAGACTAACCTGTGGTTTGGATGGAGATTGTTGCTCTGGTCTAGGTGGTGTGAATTGTCGATATGCATATGCGTTATGAGGCGGTGAAACTGAATCTCGGTGCGCATATACTTTATTTGGCGGAGGACCTCTTGGTTGTCGTTGTGCAATTGATGGTGAACGTGGATTGAATAAGGATGCTCGCTGACTCGCTGGCCGCATGTGTCCTCTATTATTGTTGGAGTGTGGTGAAAACATTGGTTGACGAGAGCTCACTCTAGACCTGTCATCACCGTTGCTGTGTCCGAACGAGAAGTTCTTGAGGGGACCGCCTCTATTACCATTCCTGAGAACAAGATGCCCAATGTCACATGTACAATCTGTTACGTTACTTACAGTCGGCTTCATGTGAAGAGAACCTGTTTGATTAGATACATAATCGTAAACTGGAACGAACCAAAGCGTAGATAATGAATGACAACATAAGTTGCACAATCCAATTGTAGTTTCTGCCATACTCCTTTACATAAATATAGTCGGTTGATCGCTATAAGCTACTTTACTTTAGCTTTATTTAGAAGGGTTAACTTTGGAGACATTTGAAGTAAAAACATAGTAAATTAATTTTGGTGTACACATCAAAATACTGACAGCATGGGCTTCACCAGGTTCCATTAAGTTGACTTATGATTACATTTTAATGAGCGCACCGACATTTCACTTTAAGAAGTGTACCAGTATCTGAGAATATCTAAGTAAGCGCTTTGCTTTTGAAAATTGTGTGCTGATAGCGGACCGCAATGATTGACGTAAACAAGCGACTGTTCTGCTAACTTGATCACAGAGCAGTGATCCTGTCAGCTTTAGCAACCAGACATGAACCCTCCACGCTGAAAGGCAGGGGACGGGAGAGAAGAAAGGGGAGAGGTGAGAGGGGGGAAGGGAAAGAGTCGCAGCTTCCAATTCTTAGCTCTATTCTTCACTACAGGACACAGAGCGAGTGAGCGAGCGTTAACTAGGTCAGGTCGCTGGCTGCCTCAGCCTCGAATTGAAATCGTGTGGCTTTACCTATTTCAGTCCAGCACTGTGATGGGGGGCGGGGTGTGGGAGGGGATATTTTATGTCTACAATGTGTCACAGAATTGTGTCCCATGACAGAGGGTTGACCGCCACAGACAGAGACAGCCAGATTCACTGTGAGTGCATCCTAGTGCACCTGGTGCCCTTACCAGGATCCGTAGGCTGCTCTCACCCCGTGACGCGCGGGAAGGTTGGGCCGCCTCATATTGGTCTGAAGACAACAAGGACCACACACTGAACCACAGGCACATAGCAACCAAACAAAAGTAACATGGGGTTGGTTGTTGGGAGTTTTACATCCTGGCAACACCTAAGGTCATATAAGGACAGGTACCGGCTTGTGACAGTGTACACTCATCGCGACTTTATAATGCTGCCCCACTGGGAGACCAGGCCGCCAGCACCGTGACCTGATATCCCACTCAGTCACATTATCGCGACACTGAACCAACCAGTCCATGCCCTATCCTAATAATGGTGAGCACCTGGCGAGGAAGCAACAAGTATAAATTTGTAAGTCATCGACTCGACCAGGGTTTGAACACGTGGGTTTGCACATGCCCGAACCACTGAGAGGGTTGTCCTACAAATACAGTCTGTCTACAGCACGTCATATACCAAGGATCGCCCATTACTGACAAGACTTTTAAACTACATCATGATAATTCACGTTCATTTAGTAAAAGAAAATTAAGTAAATGCCAACTTCGTCAGAATTAGAATACATTCCATTTTCATCCAATACGATCCACTGTTTGAATGTCGTTTGGAGGTGTGGGGAGGCAGGGGGATATAAAATAATTTGGTAAACCGTTAGAAACTAATACGTCACTACAGGGGGATATAAAATAATTTGGTAAACCGTTAGAAACTAATACGTCACTACAGGGGGATATAAAATAATTTGGTAAACCGTTAGAAACAAATACGTCACTACAGGGGGATATAAAATAATTTGGTAAACCGTTAGAAACAAATACGTCACTACAGGGGGATATAAAATAATTATGTAAACCGTTAGAAACAAATACGTCACTACAGGGGGATATAAAATAATTTAAATGCACCCCAGAGCATCTAAGATTTAAACATTTTTCAGGGGTACTACCCCTCACAAGCGTTATCCTTCACTATAGGCCCTATATCATGAACGCACTTTGAACCTATAACCGCGCGCCTCCTGATGACCAAACTTGGTAGCATTCTTACCGTACATTTGTTTCTAATGTAGATTGCAGTGAAATTGTCCCAGCAAATATTGTTTCCTGTATGCGTGTTCACCAACACCCCGTCCCAGAGACCCCCAACTAAAGTTCTCACTTTGGTCACCAACATCGTGTCCCAATTACTATGTATAGTAACCATCGACCCGCCCCCGAGGGCACACTGCTGCTCCACCAGTGCACCACACACACCATCCGTGCGTGTCTGCCATTTCAGTGTGATTCCATCCCACGCGCAAAACCACAAGCCTGATTAGTGGCCTGCTGGCTCCCAGCATCGGTATCTCGGAACACTTGTATTGTGATACGACAGTAGCAAACCAACGCTCTAAAATAGTGCGGCAAAATAACTTACGCGGCCTCCTTTTGTATTTTTTGTTTTGCTCTTCTGCCGCGACACCAACTTGGCGATGTGGGCCGTGGCCTGGTCTGCCACCGCCACGTAATACTTCTCACCACGTGACCTGCAGAACAAAATGCTTCCTGAAGTTGAACCCGAATAGGACCATGTAGTCTTACTAAGACAGTCATCAGCCAACAATTACAATCGCACAGATCTTTTTGCTGTGAATCCCGCATAATCAGAAAGAAGTACAAACTTGTCTAAACAAAAACACTTATCTACATTTGATCCTACATATCTAATTTAACGCTCATTTCTACACTAGGTGGTGCATGGCCCATTCCACTAGTTCCCAGTTCTCTGTGCTGAACCCAGTGACCCAGTTTAGGTTTTACGGAGGAGTAATTAGGCCGTCACTAGCTCACTCAGCCTAGCGACCAAGTTCAAACTTGTACTGTAGCACTTTGCAGTGCCCTCTGACCAGAGCGCAGTCGTGTTACTATCCAGACACAGAGTTGGTATATATATATGTCAATAGACTACATTCCATTCCAGCCGCGCGGTGCATTGTGGGATGTGTGGAAGATAAACAAACCCCTGCGAAGCACATGGCCAATGCTAAGACACTGGGTGCAGCTGTGAAATGTGCTAGTTTCAGCTCATCTCAGCCCTTGTTTGAAACATAGAATACCAACTAAAAAAATATATATAATAAATTAAGATGTTAATCTTTTATCTAGCATTGCATTTACATCAATATAATCAGCACATCTTATGCCATGTGCATTTAGATTTAGACAAATCTAGGCACTCAGACTAGTGTTAGAGCCATAGCCAGAGTCAGTTTTATTTATTTTATTCATGTTTTTAATTTATATCCTATGGTTAATGACATATGTAGAACTAGAAAATGAGTAGGGTTAATCAGATATTGGTTATACATTTCTCTGAAACAAGTGTCTGTTGACACATTTAGCATTTTAATATTTAGAACAAGAATTAATAATAGTGATGTGGATAAAGTGACTGATTGTTTTGTGTGGAATTGTATGTTTCTAAGCTCAAAATGTTTAACTATGGCTAGTTTTGTGTTAGTTATATTCATCAGATCATTATATTGTATGTGTGTATACATGTTTATGCCAAATTGTTATGTATTTCTATTTCTATTAATTTAGAATAAAATCGAATTTGTGCAGTCGGAACGGTGATCTCGTCTATACAGCAAAACTATAAACTATAAACGTGGTTACGATACTGATTTTGGAATTCGAAGGTAGGGAGGTTTTGGGGTTTAAAAAAAATTGTATTGTAAGGTTTTCTTTCCCAGTTTCTGAGTAACCATTGCACTGAAATTATGTAGGCAAATATTTTACATGAGATCATATATTACTTACTGAGTGCATGAACTAGTCTTTTACTAATTGAAATCCTTCACTCTCCCTTCTCTCCACTCTTACTCTAACCCATCCATCTCCTTTGTTTGTTTCTTTGATGTTTTATGTCCTAGCTACATCTAAGGTTACATCAGGACAGGTACCGACTTATGGCAGTGCGCACTCATGGCGACTTTATAGTGTTGCCTCACTGAGAGACCAGGCCGCCGGCACCATGACCCGATATTCCACAGTCACATTATCAGGGATGAAAGTGGTTGCCGGCAAAAAAACGGCAGAAATCATACAGAATTTCCGCGAAAATGCTGATTTCCCCCCATAATATCAGCACTGTCAGGGAATCGCTGGATGATACCTGAAGTCAAGTTACAACGACAGTCAAACCTCTGTAAATCGACTGACCTTGGGACAGATTTTAAGTGGTTCTTTCAGGGAGGTGATCGGTTTAGGGAGTTAGAATATGGTTACAATGGTATTGTTGGGACCCAAATAAAGCGATCGATATAGGGGAGTGGTCGATCTGTGGAGGTGGTCGGTTAGAGAGGTTTTACTGTATCTTTGTTTTGCCTAAATTAGCGCTCATACATAAGTAGTGCTTGCTTGGGTTTTATGTATGTTAAAGTTGCATGGTCCGATGCCGTTTGAATTTATTAGTTATATTTGAGATAAATAGCTCAGGTTGACCATTATATCCTAATATGCATTAGTCCCGAGTAAATTTGATGAAAAATGGCTAGTTTTGGAGCAATTTGAGCTGAAAGAACCCGAAATAATTTTGATAAGCTTGCCAAAAGTCCTGCGGCTATGACCCAGATGGTCATCTTGCGATGAGGTTGTGATGTGAGATGACCTACTAATCCTAGGTATGGCCCTGCACAGTAGACCTACTTGGCTCTAATGAGGTCATGAGATTGGCATAATTGATTAATGGTCTTCCACCATAATGGGTGTTTCAAAGTGAGTGTCCAAAGGGGTGATTTTATAAATTCACAGGTTATTGAGTATATGCTGTCCCAAATCATTAGCTAATACACCAGTATCTAAGTTGGATATAGAGGATCAAATGTAGGTAGTTGTTTTAATTTTGACAAAATTATATTTCATCGGACGATGCAACTTTAATTATATTATTAGATTAGAACACATTACTGCTATAGTATATGTCATCTAGCTATGTTAATTTAACATGGTTTTACCTGTTATCTCCTAAGTTACTCATTAAAATCAGCTGCATCAAAATAAAGCAAAGTAGATCTTTTTTTTAAATCAACCTAATAACATATTTATCTTTAAAAAATAAAATAGCAGAAACTCAAAACCATCCGATTATACAACTTTAAAGTTGCATGATCCGAGAAAATATACATTTTTCAAAACCAAAACACTTATTTACATTTGATTCTATATATCCAACTTAGATATTGGTGCATTAACTAGTGATTTGGGACAGCATAGGCTGAATACTGATTGAATTTACTACCTCATCCCTGTGGATACCTACTTTGAGAAAGCCATCAGACAGGGAAGCCATTAACCCATTAGGTCAATCTCGTGACCTGAATAGTCTTGCCCTCATTCCCAGTACCATAGATGGCTTTTGTCAGGATCCAGGACATATGGTGGAAGTTTTATGGCACCCCACGAAACCACCCACAGCTGGGTCAACTACTTCCCCCTCATCCCTTCACAGGGAGTGTGCTAATCAGATATGCACCCCATGCAGTTAACTGCCCGCCACCCCATCACCACCGCCCTCACAATCACTGGGCACATTGTGTGCGTGTGTGGCCAGTAGAAATAGTAAGAGACCAGGGCCGCGTTCAGGGTCCGTCTCGGAGGCGCCTCGGCGACGTCTCGGCGATGCTTTTTGGCCTATTTCCATTCAGGGTGCGTCTCGGCGACGCCTCCCTTTTCAGGTTGGAGACAAAAAGCGTCTCGAAAATGGCCGCCGGGCTCAGTGGTTTCATCCAATCAGAGCGCAGCATTTCGATTGCAAATGGCCACCGCCTATGGGGGCGGCCATTTTCGAGGCGACCAACTGCTATTGTTGTTCAGACTAGCCTGACGTCACGGGCGCCTCCGAGACGGAGCCTGAACGCGGCCAAGACTACCTAGCCATTAGTAGGTCAGTCCACACCACGTGCCCATCGCGAGATGTCAATACGGGTCATAGCTAGAGGACTTTTAGAAAGCTTGCTTAAAGTATTTTGAGTTCCTTCAGCTCAAATTGCTTCAAAACTAGGCATTTCTCATCAAAATCACACCAAACTAATTATTAGTAAGTTATAACGATCAATTTGATATATTTACCTAAAGAATCAAACAAAAATTCAAACGCCATCGGACTATGCAACTTTAATAACAATAGAAAAAAACAAATATGGCAAACATAATTGCAGTGAGAAAAATTTAGGGCAATAAAAATGTCTACTGCAATAGTCAAGAAATACGACATCTCGAATTTCCAGGAAACTTCCCAAAAAGCAATAAATATGGCCTGGATTGTGTGTTCTTACTGAATGTATGGCATCGTCTTTGGTACTCACCAGTCTTCGCGCACTGTGTCGGGTATCGACATGAGCAGGGCGTCCACATTCTTGAAGCCCAATTCGCGGTATGGGATGTGCAAGCCGGTGATCTCACGGAAGTCACCTGTTAATACCAACAAAAGCAAACTTTGTTTTATTTAACGCCTCTAGAGCACTCATTTTTATCATTGGCTATTTGATGTCAAACATATGGTCATTCTGCCATATTTCTTCAGAGGAAACCCGCTGCCACCAAATAGGCTACTCTTTCCGATAAGCAGCAAGGGGTCTTTTATATGCACTTTCTCACATCACATACTACATCATTTGATGAACTAGTTGTGGACCACTGGTTGGAATGGAAAATAGTCCAAATTGCAAATATGTCCACTGAGCAGGATCGATAGGATGACCCACACCATCACAGGTGGACACTCTACCACTTGAGCTACGTCCTGCTCCTGTCGAAACCAACCGGCACATTCACCAATGTAATTGTAAGCATTAAATGACCGTTTAAAGGACTTACAATTCCAGGGGGACGAGTGTAGTGGTCTGCACTGACCTCTCAGGCAAGTAACCACATAGACAGGTAGGTGTGGGTAGTGTGGTGATATCAGGGAGCCTAGATGGTGTAATGGTTAGCACACTGGCCCGGAATGCAAAGAGATGTGGGTTCGAGCCTCGCTCGAGGTGCAATATTTCCCATTTCATCACCCCCACAAATTAATTTGACATTTTTCACTTCAACCATCTCCAAATTTAACTGTTTAAAATAAAAGTTACTTCAAACTAATGTAAAGAAGCCGGTCATGTATTATGTAGTACTATTTTTGTCCAAATTAGACACCCATCCAACTCCTTGCAACACTCCGTAACGCTAACCATACACCACATAACCCTTGGACCTACACCTCCCATCCCCTAACCACTATGCAATATTTCAATACCCTGCAAAGCACATTATAATAATGAACCTAATATATTTATCTAAAAGACATGGCATGAACTCAAAACCTAATTATGCAAATCGAAGTATCGGATGAAGACACCAAAACCAAGAATCAAACGAGGCGTGGTGGTGCGGGGCAGTGACTGACCTGCGATCTTTCGGAGGGGCACCCCGTCCTTGACGCTCTGTAAGACAGACCGCAGCTCCTTCTTCAGGGCTACCAGCTTAGGGTCATCCATCCTGCCTGCTGAAAGTAACACGGCACTTCCTAGATTGGTATCACATGGAATGTCGGCCACACAGTGGGCGTGGCCACGTCCCGTGTTCAGATCATACAGTGATACAGTAGACTTTTCAACAGGCAACTCTGTAATCAGACCATTGGTGTCCTAGCAGGGTAGGACAGTAACTTTTTTTCACACTTGATCAATTTGGCAATTGACTGAATTTTCTACCTGCACGAGTGGCAAAACTACTTACTCAAGCACAAGTCTGCCAATTGAAACTGAAATCTGCTACTGCAGATCTGAAAAATAACAACTTGCCCCCTCAGGCACCGAGAACTTCACCTGCCGGACCGAGTAAACTAGGTGCCCTGGGCAACCGGGCAGTTCTCATTGTCCTACCCTGCCTAGACATAGGAAGTGTCCTGCCATCAGAGGAACAAATTAAATTGTTAAAAGTTTGTACAATAGAAAATTGTTCACAAATGGGAGGTGCTCGCCGATGACAGGAGTCGCTGAAGACAGGTTCTACTGTACTCTCGATATGGACCCCTGCTCAGCCTATCTAATCTAAAAAGTACAAGTCTAATGATCACTACCCGAGTACCTCACTTGGTGTTGAGTGTACTCGACTTGCGTGATGTTAATTTTTGTGTGGCTCCACCCACCTGCAGAATAGTGAGTGTACACATGAGAAGCTCAGATCGGCTGATTGTCATTTTAGGACAAAGGGATAGGTGGCAAGTAAATTTCATTTATTAGAAAAAGCTACTTTTAATTGGTTAGTCTTGAAACCAGAGTTAAATAGTGTCCGTTAAAATATCTATTTCATGATGTTAAATCAAAGCTAGACCGTCTATTAAATTTTAGTTTCTGTCATTTTCTGAGATAATTAGATCAGGTTGATCGCTATAATCTACCTTACTTTAGTTTGAAGTAACTTTTATTTTAAATGGCTAACTTCTGAGATATTTTATGTGCAAACATGCTATATTAATTTGGGCAAACATGCCAAAACTGACACCATAGCCTATGCAGTAACATATTCTATTAAATTGCCTAAGTATGCCATTATATATGCCTATTATATGGCGACAAATATTTAATAAGTGCACGAATACTACAAAAACAATGAAAAGACAATAGACTAGCTGGTGCACATGAAAACTGATAACTTAAAGTTGCATGGTCCGATGGCTTTTGAATTTTTGTTTTATTTTTAAAATAAATATATCAAATTGATCGTTATAACCTTCTAATCATTAGTCCTGAATAATGTTGATGAAGAATGTCTAATTTTGAAGCAATTTGAGCTGAAAGAACCCAAAATACTTTTGACAAGCTTTCCAAAAGTCCTCTAGCTACGATGTGTATTGACGTCTCGCGATGACCATGTGATGTAGGATGACCTAATTCAAAGGCAGCCTGGTATCCTGGTATTTTCCACTGATGGCTAATGAGGCCACGAGATTGACCTGATTGGTTAATGGTGTTCTTCCTTTTATGACTGTGGCAAAGTAAGTATCCAAGGGGATGGGGTAACAAATTCACTGATTATACTTATGTATTTGCTGTCACAAATCCTTAGGTAATGCACCAGCATCTAAGTTGGATATATAGAATACAATCTTGATAAGTGTCTTGGTTTTGAACAAAATATATTTCATCAGACCATGCAACTTTAAACTGGTGACAATGAAATATGCTTCTGGAATTACACGAATACAGTAGTCATGATTACCAGGGATTCTCTCAGCTGTTGACAATTCTTGACACGGTAGGATGGGACAGTAGGAGGTTGCGAAATTCTGTAAAATGATGTCTTGTTCCTGTTTAAACTGCCAATTAACTGGATGTCTCAACACTGTCACTGAAAACACTCAACAGCCATCCAAGTCCGAGACCAAGTTCTGTCTATGACTAGTATGAGTATGACTATAACTTATAAGACTTATAATAAGTCATACTATGATACTGATAGTATGAGTATGTCTATGACTGCATGAAGAGTACATGGATACTGGCCCGAGTGACAACGGATTATAACGTAACGTATGGTACCACAATCCTCATTTGCATCAAATTCTGAACGCACAGCTCGATATGACTGTTTGAATATTTTTTATAAACTAAGGATTGGAAACTTCTCCCAACTGCCACTGGCAAGTAAAATGGCTCAGTCGAGTCAGTGGTGATGGACAGATCATCAGATTGTCTTGCTCTGGGACTGTTCAATTGCAGGTGTTAAGTATACGCATGCAGAGCACGGCTGTGTGTTCCTTCTCGGTGACTCAAATTGACATCAAATGGTATTGCAAAGACAAACCAAATGTATCTAATGTCCATATAAACATTGTTTTTGCCATACCTATCCTTATTCCCTGTGTGATTTGTTGGTGGGTTACTCGCCTAAACGGAAATAGAACGACCGCGTGTGAGCTGGTACCGGCGGTACAGCGCCTCACCAGCAGACTCGCCGAGAACAAGCAGGGCACACTTCTAGTAGTTCGATAACTGTAAACCAGGGGGCTTTTTAAAGGGGCGTCTCACTGTTTTAAAAAGCATGCCTAAATACAAGTGGGATCCGATAAATAATAGCAGTGAATGATATCTTCAGAGGAAATATCACATATTTGGAGTAAGACAATTGGTTGATCATTAATCCTGAAAGTTCCGAAGGTGAGAAGTGGGAAGATGCAAGGCGTTTTCGCTTGGCGAGGCTATGGTGGCGCCATCTAGTGAGAGTTGCGTAGTACTTGAGCTCGTCTACATCTTGAGCTTGTTTACATCTTGAATTTCCCGCTCACGCACATTGGCTGGTTCAGTGGTTGGTAGAAATAACCGGTAAGCATAGCTGGTGGAATTAGTGGATTACGGTTCGAGAGTGTTTATTTAGGGAACGGATTCAATCATACCTTTCGGCACAACAGCAAATCTACAAGATATGAATTAAGATGTTATTTACTTTTCGATTATATCAATCAATCAATAGTTCCGTCCTCTAGTGAAACTACTAACTAGTCGAGGGTTGGATGCAATGGTTCTCCACTTGTCCCGATGGTCTGCTGTTCTGATAGACTGAATAATTTAAGCCTGTCCACTGTGAAATATTTGTAAACCATGATGTTCTTGGTCTCCCTCTCCCTCTGCTGCCATTCACCTTCCCTTCCAACAATGTACGGTATATTGAACTCTGACGAATGATGTGGCAAAAGTAAATAAGTTTCTTTATCTGTATAGTGGCAAACAAGCGTTTCTTATTTTAAATTTTTCTGAGAACTTCTTTGTTGGTGATCTTTTTTGTCCATGATATTTTCATCATCCTTCGATAAGTCCACATCTCAAATGCTGCTAAACATTTGTACATTTTCTTAGAGATTGTCCATAGCCGTGTTTACACGGGAGAGTTAAATCGCTTCATATAAATCGCCTTGCCTAGTTCGCCTCACATTCGCCGTGTAAACGCGCCGCTGAAGCGTATTAGGGCTGATTCGATTCATATGATGCACTTTTTGTAGATCGCCTCGCGAGGTGGTTTATATGAAGCGATTCCGCTGGTTCCCGGGCGGGGATAGTGCTTGCCGGCTACATGCGCAGCTGTAACTATCGCTGGTGCCCGGCAGTGTTAGAGACCGATTAGGCCGAAATCTATTGAATGCGATCATATTTAACAGAATTACATACTCAAATAATGAAATTTAATTAAATTAACCCTAAATTACAAGCGATATTAACGTAGCAGCTGCATCGGCGTCGAATCGCCGAGTGTAAAGTAAACAAATAGCAGTGCTCGCCGGCTACAGGCAGAACTAAGGCTGCTGGTTCCCGGCGCCGAAACACTTTCAAACTCGCTTCGTGTAAACGCACCGCTACTTCGCTTCATATGAATCGCTTTGTCTAATTCGCTTCACAATTGCCCGTGTAAACACGGCTCATGTCTCAGCCCCATACATTAGAGTAGACCACACATAACACTGAAGAATACGCTTCCTTGTTTGTATTAATATCTTACTTGATGTTAACACTCTATGCATTTTGGAGAATGTTGTTCAGGCTATTGTTATCCTTCTTTTAATTTCTTCCTCACATCTCCCATCATTTGTAATCTTTTGTCCGAGATATATGAATTTGGATACTTGTTCTATGTTTGTGCCATCTATGGTTATATTGATATTTGGTTTATCTGTCTTTTTACTTATAACCATTGTTTTGGTCTTCCTGGCATTCATCTTCATGTTGAATAATATTCCAGCTTTATTGATTCTATTCACTATATCTTGTAGGTTTTTCTCACTGTCTGCTAGTATTACATTGTCATCGGCATATCTAAGATTGTTGACGTTCATGCCACCTATTGTCACTCCCTTGCAATCTTCAATGTGTCTGAAAATCATCTCTGTGTAGGCTACAGGTTAACAAGACATGGTGACAATACACACCCCTGTCAAACTCCTCGTTTAATCATAACTTCATCCGATAGGCCCTGCTCCCTTTTTATAAATGCACGTTGTGTCCAGTATAAGTTCACAATTAGTTTAATGTCTTTGCCATTGACACCAATATCTTGTAAACATTTGATTAACATTTCATGATTGACTCAGTCGAAGGCCTTCTCATAGTCAATAAAGCAGGCATAAACATCCTGGTTCATTTCACAATAACGTTTGAAAATCCCTTTACGTGTACCTCATCCAGATATAAACCCACTTTGTACGTTACGTTTGATTATATACCACAACTTTTAAAGTATTTTTTAGGACCATTACAATTGTTTTTTTACTACACAATAGACTACATCACGGTTCCAGCGGCGCTGTGCATTGTGGGATGCATTAGAGCCAAACAAACCTGCGAGAAGCACATGGCACATGCTAATACACTGGGTGCAGCTATGAAATGCGCTAGTTTCAGCAAATCTCAGCTCTTGTTTGAAACATAGAATACCAACTAAAAATATATATATAATAAATTAAGATATTAATCTTTTATCCAGCATTGCATTTACAATATAATCAGCACATATTATGCCATGTGCATTTAGATTTAGACAAATCTAGGCACTCAGACTAGTGTTAGAGCCATAGCCAGAGTACTCAATGCATTTATTCATGTTTTTATTTATATCCTATGGTTAATGACATAAATATTATGTAGAAATAGAAATTGAGTAGGGTTAATCAGATATTGGTTATATATTTCTTTGAAACAAGTTTTTGTTGACACATTTGACATTTTAATATTTAGAACAATAATTACTTCTGGCTAATCAATGGTGATGTAAACATCAGCCTGTAAAGTGACTGAAATTGTATGTTTCTTAGCTCAAAATGCTTAATTATGGAGAGTTGTCTTAAACATATTTATTATATTATTATATTGCATCCTTCCATCCAGGTTTGTGCCAAATTGTTATGTATTTCTATTTATTTTGAATAAAATGCCCTTTTGTCCTATGCATATCGGTAAACTCAATGGCCATACAGCTTTGCTTTGCTCCCAACGCCATTTTCAGCGCATGCGCAGTCGGAACTGTGATGTAATCTATAGAGGGCGTGTAATGACATCACAAGACAACTTTTGGTGGCCATATTGGATTATATACAGAAGGCCTGCAACTGCCTACACTGTGCTTATTTACTGATTTGTTGGTTTATTTGTCAAGTTTTGAGCAGTTTGGCCTCAGAAGTTGTTGCTAAAGTGCTGTAAGTAAACACATTGGATGTGAACTGTCCAGAACACAAGAAAACTATGTTTTACTGCATCTGCATGCATTCACAACATGGCTAGGGAAGGTGCTTGTAATCCAAGATGGCTGGCCACTGACGTCACATGCACTCCCTCTATATTAGCCAAATTCAAGAATGTAAGCAAACGTATCTTTAGCTTGTGTGGTTAATATATTTTATTGCAGATACACACTGGATGAAACAAAATAATATAACTGTACATACTATAACACACAAGAAAACAACATTTTCCATGGAGCATGTGTAGTGAGCTGTTCCCTACGTCAGTTCGTCGCTGCCATCACAGGGCTTCCACTGATGTCAGAGGGGTAGGCTAGTGATGGAAATAGTCCACTTTGTGTCATAGAACGGCTATTTGTGTACTCTTAATTACTATATAATTGATTAATATTTAAATACTAGCGATCAATACGATATTCATTTATCGAAAGACAGCCATATCACTTCCAACACATATTTGGTTATTACAAACAGGCAAATATATACCGAGGAGAGCAGAACTGGCTATCCTAGTCCATGTCCAATTTCCTTAATTTAAGCTGGAGACCTCAAAGCAACACTCCATAATTGTTTGTTGATGATACATTTCCAGTCGAAAGCCATTCACACAAATTATTTGCAGCCATGTGAAATGGAAGGGACTATGGTGAAATATTGTGCACCCCACTAAACGATGTCCACCAAGTGGAAGAACCAATGCTGTGGTTATCTCACTGCGCATGCTCTGCAGAAAAGTCTCAGCTGCAGAGGGTGTGTGCGCACACACGCAGTGTTGCCACCTTAAATTAACCATTTCAAATAAACAAGACAATTATAAACACGCACGCCGAACTGGAAATGACACTCCCCTCTTGAGTAGATTCTGATTAAATTATGAAGCAAGAAAAACATCTAAGGACCTAACCTTTATAATATACTATTGTCCCCGACTAGTTAATAAGCCAACCATTAATTTCAATGTCCTTAAATCTTTACTTTTATAATGTCAACAACAAAAAAACACTCATATATTTTCAATTCTAGCTTCCGGATTTATATTTGTTATTTAGGTAACATTCAAGAGCTTTTCAGGATATTTAGTAAATTGTGAGCCACCTTTTAAACTTGCCAGAACTCGTGAACCGCTGTGGTGGTTTCAGCGGGTTCCCGTGCTCAGAGGTGTCCCTCGCTTCTGCGCATGCGTCAGAATCTAATAAGGATGGCCGTAATCGATTAACACTACCCGGGCGACTCGGGTCATCCGAGTCGTCAGAAATTCAAATAGAACACGGCGAGTGGAGTCGACAAATACACGTGCCATGTGCATAAAAAGAATAACTTAGATTAATTAAATGGAAATATAGGTAAACTGGGCCATCATAAAATACTTTGAATCCTATTTTGCTGTATTTTTATCGGTTAATAAAAAATAAAAAAAAGATTGTCCACCCGAGCGCGGAGAAGCGTATTCGATTATTCGACCCGAGTTTGTAGGATGTGCGCATGCGCCAATCAGTGGCTCAGGTGACCCGAGTTGATGCGAAATCCGCGCATGCGCAGAAGTAGCGCAGAAGCGAGGGACACCTCTGAGCACGGGAACCCGCTGAAACCACAACACCGCGGTGTTGGAAGGTAGTATACAAAAAGTGATTTATTCTTTTTGATCAAAAGCAAACACGGTTTATTAGAAAAGATTTCATTAGAAATTCTAGCCACATACTACTCGGGTTCAACCTGTAAAACCCAGTTAGTTTCACTAGCACATCCAAACCCCCAAATCTGGTTTAAATCTCAGTACTCAGATTTAATATGCAGGTCCCTATTTTAGGGTGGAATGTCCGCAATAGAGAGCTATTCAAGGTACTCGATAGTCCCATTTTTCTATTTATACAAGCATGGACATGTGTTGTATACGTGTGACTAGTTGGGTCCTGCATGTCTTTACACCACCGACGGCGAATGGGCCTTTTCTGTGCCACACGAGATGCCCAATCGTCAGCAGGCAACGACTGCGTGGAAAGCCCGCATTAAACATATGCGCATTCATGTAATGAGTAAACTCCGGACTCAATTATTCACAGGTTATTTGTATGTGGCCACTCGACACGTAACACATAAAATGTTATATATATAGTGTATTAATTGTATACAATATATATGTGTGTGTGATGTACACGAATATAAATCAGGTTATAAACGGAATATAAACGAAAGTCCTACCAAACTTTCATTCCATCTTAAAACCAGTGACTCTCATCAAGCTCTCCATATTATGTATGTGTATATATATAAGTATGTATACATGTATGTATGCATGCATGCATTTATGTTTACATTTATGTGTATGGATGAATATATATGTGTGTATACATGTATGTATGTATGTATGTATGTATGTATGTATGTATGTATGTATGTATGTGTGTATGTATGTATGTATGTATGTATGTATGTATGTATGTATGTATGTATGTATGTATGTATGTATGTATGTATGCGCATCTGAGTGTGTTTGTCCCTACTATTTCAGTCTGTAATAAACTTGTATACAAAAATATAAGAGAAAGTATCATAAACAACATAAAGAATCAAACCCAGAAAAAGACACAGAGAGCTCGTGCTAACTCGTGTGTGTCCACTGTAACGATTTATACACAAAGTTATCCAGCTGGTCAATGGACGCCAGCAGAATGGTCTTCTTCACTGTCGATCCCAGCCGGCCGTATGCGACAATTTGTCTGGTAGTCAGGGTTTGCCGATACGGGAGGCAGACGGCAATGTAGAAGGCATGGTACAGCAGAGGGTCACCTGAAACAGTCAGACAGAGATAGTCAATACTAAGGCACGGGGTCACCTGAAATAGTCAAGACACAGACAGTCAATACTAAGGCAGGGGGTCACCTGAAATAGTCAAGACACAGACAGTCAATGCTAAGGCAGGGGGTCACCTGAAATAGTCAAGACACAGACAGTCAATGCTAAGGCACGGGGTCACCTGAAATAGTCAAGACACAGACAGTCAATACTAAGGCAGGGGGTCACCTGAAATAGTCAAGACACAGACAGTCAATGCTAAGGCAGGGGGTCACCTGAAATAGTCAAGACACAGACAGTCAATGCTAAGGCAGGGGGTCACCCGAAACAGTCAGACACAGACAGTCAGTACTAAGGCAGGGGGGTCACCCGAAACAGTCAGACACAGACAGTCAGTACTAAGGCAGGGGGTCACCTGAAACAGTCAGACAGAGTCAGTCAATACTAAGGCAGGGGGTCACCTGAAACAGTCAGACAGAGACAGTCAATACTAAGGCAGGGGGTCACCTGAAATAGTCAAGACACAGACAGTCAATACTAAGGCAGGGGGTCACCTGAAATAGTCAAGACACAGACAGTCAATACTAAGGCAGGGGGTCACCCGAAACAGTCAGACACAGACAGTCAGTACTAAGGCAGGGGGTCACCTGAAACAGTCAGACAGAGTCAGTCAATACTAAGGCAGGGGGTCACCTGAAATAGTCAAGACACAGACAGTCAATACTAAGGCAGGGGGTCACCCGAAACAGTCAGACACAGACAGTCAGTACTAAGGCAGGGGGTCACCTGAAACAGTCAGACAGAGACAGTCAATACTAAGGCAGGGGGTCACCTGAAATAGTCAAGACACAGACAGTCAATACTAAGGCAAGGGGTCACCTGAAACAGTCAGACAGAGACAGTCAGTACTAAGGCAGGGGGGTCACCTGAAACAGTCAGACAGAGGCAGCTTGATACAATAAACTGGCACTTGCCAGTTGGTCAGCAGAGCAGTCACATCGTCTCCTCGTCTCTTCACTACAAATACTAAGGCAGGGGGTCACCCGAAACAGTCAGACACAGACAGTCAGTACTAAGGCAGGGGGTCACCTGAGACAGTCAGACAGAGACAGTCAGTACTAAGGCAGGGGCCGCCTGAAACAGTCAGACAGAGTCAGTACTAAGGCAGAGGGTCACCTGAAACAGTCAGACACAGGCAGCCAGTACGAAGCCATGGTACAGCAGGGGGTCACATGAAACAGTCGGCCACGCGCATAGTGATTTGGCCGCAGTTGGCTCCCAAGTACAGTATAACCCCGTTAAACCAAACTTGAAGGGACCATAGAAATTTGTTTGGATTTACCGATAATTGGTTTAACCGAGCTTTGGTTTCGATTTTGACTTGGGGGGTGGGAGATTGGGGATGGGTGGGAAATGGGGTGGGGTGGGAGTTGGAGAGTGTGAGGTGGGAAATGGAGGTGGCGTGCGGTTTGCCGGTGGAAGGTGGAGGTGTGTGCAAGATAGGGGTGCATGGGAGGTTGTGCGGTAGAATTTGGTGGTGGGGTGCGTGGGAGATGAGGGTGGGGGTGGGTGGGAGATGGGAGTGGGGGTCCCTGATGACCTTATAACTACATGAAAGTTTGGTTTAGCCGTACCGGAAGTGGCCTGGAGTACGACAATTTTGTTTAGATTTACCAGTAATTTGGATGAACCGACTTTGGTTTAACCAACTTTTTTCATATGATAAATGGTACTATTTTGCCGGGCCACCGAAAACAGTTTGGATTAACCGATCGTTTGGTTTAACCGAGCTTGGTTTAACGGGGTTATACTGTACCACAAACCGGCGATGGTGGCGCCACCGTAGTCCTGAATCTCGCAGCTTATGAATAAGCAGCCTAGCCGGTAGCGTATTGGTTAATAATGAAATACAATGATCGCGTATAATTAATGGATAACAAATCATACCTCCTGCCGAAGATTTATACCCGTATAATAATATACCTACTATAATACATTAGTGGTCTGCACTGACCTCTCAGGCAAGGAGCCGGATATCAAGGTAGGCATGGGTAGTGTGGTGACATCAGTAAGCCTAGGTGGTGTAATGGTTAGCACACTGGCCCGGAATGCAAAGAGACATAGGTTCGAGTCCTGCTCTAGGCGCAATATTTCCCATTTTTATCACCCCCATGACACTGGTTGCCATGACCACTTGGTCCCGCCGACCCCCCCCACATGAGTCTGTGGTGGTTTTCCCACAGATGGTTCAATTTCTTTAAGTTTATTAATGTTTTCATCCCACTCATGTTGCCATTTGGATTTTATGTGGGTGGCTATTAGTGGTTTCAGATCAGAGTGAGGGATCAGGCATGGTTCAAGATCACAGTTCAGGGCCTTCTTCACAGCCCGAACAGCTTGTTTGTTTCCTTGTATGCCGACATGGCCAGGCACCCAGCACAGGTGGATGTCATAACCATCCGTTGCCAGTTGGTTCATTTTATAAATGACGATTGCTAGAATTGGGTGATACGTTTTCAGTCCAGCAACAGCCAGGAGGCAGGAGAACGGATCACTGTATATAACATAGTTAGTGTGGTTGGATACCTCGATACACTCCAATGCGAGAAGGAGTGCTTGGGCTTCCGCCGTGAAAATCGAGCTCTGATCAGGCAAGCGTACACCAAATTTCTTCCGTCAGCAGACTGCCGCAGCAGCTACTCGGCTTTGGTCTTTCGAACCATCAGTGTATATGGAGAGGTGGTCTGCAAATTGCCTTGAATCTCTGCATGCAGTGCTTGGTATTCGAGTGGATGTGTCCCAGACTTCCTCAGTTCTGTGAGTCGGAGGATAACCAACGGCTTCCTCAACGACCACGGAGGATGTTCTGGGACTTTGGCATCCTTCAACACGTCCAAATCCACGCCTAAGGCCTCCGAATGAGGTTTCATTCGGAGCCTCAGTGGCCGGATGTAATTCGGCCTGGCTTCATACCTGGATTCATCATGTTGTTCGAATAGGCAATTATGTGCAGGATTCAATGCATTAGTTTTTTATCTTGACTACATATTGCATGGCCAGTTTGATTCTCCTCTTGTTAAGTGATAGTTCGTTGGGTTCGACATAGAGGCTCTGAACCGGTGAGGTGCGGAAGGCCTCAAGGGCCAGGCGCAGTCCCTGGTGGTGGACCGTGTCTAGCAGCCCAATATACGATTTCCTTGCGGAACCGTATACTATGCTGCCATAATCCACTAGTGTACCGAACCAAGGTTCTGTACACGGAGAGCAGAACATCTCTGTCCACTCCCCACTCTGAGCTGGACAGCACCCTCAGAATATCTAGCGCTTTCAGGCATCTTGTTTTCAGGTACTTTATATGTGGCACGAAAGACAGTCTTGCGTCGAAAATAAGGCCCAAAAATTTGGTATCCTCAACGACTTTAATGGGATCCCCATCAAGGGTCAGCTCAGGTTCCGCATGCATTCTATGCAACAGGCAGAAGAGCATGCAGACTGTTTTGGTCTTGGAAAATTTGAATCCGTTCAGAACTGACCATCGATGGATCCCATTTATGCTTAGTTGTAGCTGTCTCTCTATGACATTCATGTTAGCACGGCTGTACTATAAAACAAGTCATCCACAAGACTACAGGAGACCCCTCGCTTTACAGCAGCAGCAATACCATTGACCATGACCCCGAAAAGGGTCATGGTCAGTATGCTGCCTTGAGGTACTCCTAGTTCCTGTGAGTGTAGGCTGGAATAGGTAGTCTTGACGCGGATGCGGAAATGCCTGAAGGCCAGAAAGTTCCTGATGAAAATTGGCAGGTGGCCACGAAGGCCAATCGTATGGAGATCCTAAATGATGCCATGCTGCCACATTGTGTCATAGGCTTTTTCGAGGTTGAAAAAGACAGCCACAACGTGCTCCTTCTTAAGGAAAGCATCTCTTATGAAGGTCTCCATGCGCACCAAATGGTCGAGGGTGCAGCGGCCTCGTCTGAAGCCACATTGGAGGTATAGTTGTTGAACCTACCCTGTGTATGTGTAAGTGCACTGCCTGTATGTATGTAATTGTAAGTTTGTTTTGTTGTTGTTTTACGTCCTAGCAACATCTAAGGTCATATCAGGACGGGTACTGACTTGTGACAGTGCGCACTCATGGCGACTTTATAGTGCTGTCCCACTGGGAAACTAGGCCGCAGGCTCCATGACCTGGTATCCCACTCAGTCACATTATCCTGACACTGAGCACACCAGTACTTGCCCTGTCCTAATAATGCCGAGCGCCTGGCTAGGAAGCGACAAGTATCAATTTTTAAGTCATTGGTTTGACTAGACCAGGGTTTGAACCCACGACCTGCCAGCATGGGAGATGGGTGCTCTAACTCATTCGGCCATCCCGTCTGGTCCATAAATTAGAAAGAAAGGAGAAAAACCTATACTGTCTGAAGATACAGTGCGATACGAGTACATAATATCAGAACTTTCCCATAGATTAGCCTGAGAATTTATCAACTTTCTCAAGATGCTTTTTAGTGTTCTATGATAATGTTCCACCATCCCATTAGACTGTGGATGATACGATGTAGTATGCCTTTTTTACCTCCACTCCAAGTTTTCTAAAATGATCTATAATCATTTCATTCTTAAATTCCAACCCATTATCAGAAATAAGCACACATGGAATTGAATGGTGAGGAATATAATCATTGAATATGTAATCATAAACACTGTTCGCTGATTTATCAGGTAATGATTTATATTCTAGCCAAGCACTACAATGGTCAATTACAGACAGTAAATGTCTATTTCCATTGGTACTTACTGGATAAGGACCAGAAAGATCTGCATCAATTATGATACCCGGTGCTACGGGTAATGGCATCGACTATGGATATGCACGTGTGCGTCTGCTACAGTTCGCTACACAATTAGGACAATTGGTAATTACTTTGTGGACGTCTCTAGCTGCACCAGACCAACAAAAGTGTTCCTGTAGTCATCTCAGGGTTTTTGACATAGCCATATGGCCTACTTCAGAATGAGCTATTTTAATTAAGGAATCCCTGTACCACTCCGGCAAAACTAGTCGAGGATATGTATCTTTATGTGTAGGAGCAATCATTGAATAAAGAAGATTATCCATTAGCAAATCATTATTCTTCATTCCTCCCTGAGGTATATTTGGGCATCTTTTTCTGCTCGTTCATGACTTCATCGAATGGCAGTTAATAGTGCTCAAATGGAATTGCCTGTTCTGCCAAAATAGAATCGAGTGCAAACATCTCTACTGGCTCCTTGGCCTCTGTATTAGGTCTCAATCTGGACAACATGTCAGCCCATACATTATTTACTCCTTTCATATAGACAATTGGTGCTGAAAATTCAGCTAATAATACTGCCCAACATTGAATACGTTTATTACGGATTTCCTTAGTGAAAAAATATTTTAGTGGAGCATGGTAATTAAGCACCCTATAAGTAAGGTATATGGTATGCAGGTATTGCAATACCTCAGGAGTTTGACGCCCCTGCCCTGCAGAGTTGTAAACCACTGCCTTGTGGTACAGCTTCTTGACAGAACCGAAGGCTAAGGGAGCAAACCCTAAACAGAAAACCATGTCACTGTGGCAGCATTAAGGGCGGTTGATGTATGGAACACATCTCCCGACCAGCCACTGCAGGGACAAATAGTTTTGCGCCTGTCTTGACATGTTCTTGCCGGTGTGAACCCTCTATTTGCTCCCCCGAGACAGTGCCGCTGGTAACTTGCAAAAGCCAGCAGCACTTCAACACTTTTGCAGGCAGCTTTCATGAAATGTACACCATCAAGAGAAACCTGAAGCTGAGAGACATTAAGACCGACTCATGGACGTCACTCTCACAGTAGAGAGCTAAATGGAGAGCGGCAGTCAAGTAATGAAAGCAGTCTTTGTCGCATCGCGAATGACAGCATGATGATCGACCCAACTGCTGGTTGGTGTTTCACATGTAAACACATACGGTTATATCATGCATGAGACGGGTAAGCGTGAATACACATCAATATGAAATTGCTATGAACAGGCACACATCATCGTCATCCTCATCACACATCTTTCACATTCATATATACATTTGTGCATATAATATAGCGTCTGTTTAGCCGGGGGAACAGCCAGCGCACCAAGTGGTGGGTTTGATCATTTTGATTACACAGTACAGGCTGAGTGAGCCGCCTTGGTATTATGGGGTCTTTGTATAAACATAGACACTAATAAAGTCTGTACTAGACTACTAAATGACTGAAACGTACAATCCTCCAAGCATTGTTTATCCCATCATTACTAACAACCTACTTACTCAAACTACTTCATGTAGTCAAAAAACACACCTGAGGTATTAACCTTTTAAGCATACCCCTATAAGCTAACCACACTCTATCTAACAGAATAAACAAACCATTCTACTAACACTCACTCCATCTCAAAATGTTAACTCCAACATGATAGTTTTGCAGTTCACAACATAGTAGACATACAAACCTATGAAGGGAAACTATGCACCTAACCACTCCGTAATGTAAAGGTCTAATCAATACACATGTATGTATCAAGTGTGTAGGAATACAACATATAACTGCTATTTTTGTATGTGAATTGTCAAACTATACCATATGTAAGTCTTTGAATGTTTGATATTGTTATTTCAGCTGATTGGGCTAGCTGCTGGTGACGATATCAGACTACATGTGCATATATTGTAAATAACTGTATTGTCACATGGCTGGAAGACCAGTGCCACGGCGCTGACAAAAGACTTTATTCAATGAATAAACTATATTTACAAAAAAAAAATGATGAAGTAAGGTCTTAGTTTAATTAACGAATAAATTATAGAAAATGATTCTTTTTGTATCGGAGGATAATTACGGTGAGCAGAAGATGTTTGTTTTACATCCTAGCAACATATAACGTCATATCAGGACAGGTACTGACTTGTGACAGTGCACACTCATGGCGACTTTATAGTGCTGCTCCACTGGAAGACCAGGCCGCCAGCACCATGACCTGATATCCCACTCAGTCACATTATCATGACACTGAGCCATCCAGTCCTTGTCCGATCCTAATAATGCCGAACACCAGGCTAGGAAGCGACAAGTATAAATTTTTAAGTCATTGGTTTGACTCGACCAGGGTTCGAACCCATGACCCCATGATCTACCAACACGGGAGACGGACACTCTAACTCATTCGGCCATACCGTCAGGTCCTGAGCAGAAGAAAATCTAGTCCTTATTAAATGTACAGGCCTATCTATCCCTTTTTCGTCTTCCTGCACTAGGACAGTACCCAAACTGTACTCAGAAGCATCTGTATACAACTTATAAGGCTTAGAAGGATCAGGAAATTTTAGGACACATTCTAACTCATTCCAAGCATTTTCACGTTCTACTGTGCAAACAAAGCTACTTTTATTACTAGTTAAATAAGTAATAGGTGCTACGACATCAGCATAATTAGGAATTGTCAATAATATCCTGCAGATCCTAGTATACGTCTTACTTCCTTTTTACTAGTCGGAGAAGCCATGTCCCTAATTGGAGTAATTTTTTCAGGATCCGGTTTCAAACCTGCTTCACATACAATGTAACCGAAGAGTTTTACTTCAGACACTCCAAATTCACATTTAGAATCTTTAATAGTCATTCAATTATCCTGCAAGATGGCTAAAATGTTAGCTACATCTTGTTGATGACATTCCTCGTCAGGTGAATAAAGTACCTATGAGCATATCAAAGCTCAGTGAATCTACTAAAAAGAAAGGACATAACGTATCATAAAGAGAAATATATGCTCTACCTACAGTAGGAATTAAATGTCCTGACAGAGATCTCAATCTACTACCCGGATACAATTGCCCATCAGATAGCTAAAAGTAAACTAGGTAATAAAGCAAAGCTCACAGAAACTATAGAAGACAAACTGGCCTACCATATCGCCAGAAACAACTCTCTCAAAGCTGTGAGAACAGCAAAAAAGAAATACATAATAAAGCAGGACAAAGACTGGGGAAGCAATACAAACAGATTCTGGAAAAATGTAAACCTATTATTCCCCAAAAATAACAAAGAGCACACAAACTTCCAAGATAACGAAGGGACAATGCCTGCAGCAAACAAACTGAACACACATTTTGCCACAATAGGACAAAAGCTGTCAGAAAAATTCAAAAAAAGGTGGGAAAATAGATCAGGAACTGTGCAGAATGAAATCCCCACCTGCAAAACAGATATAATAGAAGTAAAAAAATAATAAATGAAATACACAAATAAACCAAGTGGAATAGATGATATACCAACCAAAATACTGAAAGAGGAACTCCAAGCCATCCCGGCCACTATACTAGACCTATTCAACATCTCCTTTGAACAGGGGCGTTTTATTTCAGCCTGGAAAATGGCAACCATTACCCCTATTCACAAAAGTGGAGACAGACAAGACATGGGAAACTACAGGCCAATATCGATTCTTCAAACCCCAGGCAAGCTCATTGAAAAAGTGTTACATAGACACATAAATGAACACCTGGAAAAAACCGATATACTAAACGAAAGACAAGGGGGTTTCAGGAAATTGCACTCCACATCTAAAACAATAGCTAACCTAACAAACGACATATTGGCGTCAATGAACCAAAAACAATTAGTTGGAGCAGCCTTCATTGACTTCAGCAAAGCATTCGATACAGTAGACCATAACATACTAGTGGAAAAACTAGAATCCATGGGCATAAAATCCAACACTATGGACTGGATACAATGCTACCTGAACAACAGGCAACAGAAAACAAAAATAAACAATACACTATCAGACAACCAACCTGTCACATGTGGTGCACCCCAAAGGTCAGTGTTGGGGTCACTACTCTTTATAATCTACATAAACGAGCTTGAAAAATGGTTGCAAACCGAATGCCTCCAACTATATGCAGATGACACAGTCATATATGCAAATGGCACCACAGAAGAGGAGGTAATAACTAAACTAAACAAGCTCCTACTAAAACTGGATGAGTGGTGTGAGTCCAACAAAATAACAAGTCAAAAACAGTTCTCTTCTCACATAAACAAATGCCAGAAATAAAACTACACTGTAAGCTAGGAAACCAAACATTAGAAAATGTAGACCATTACAAATACCTAGGCCTTGAGTTCGACAGCCAACTAAACTACAACCTTGTATAAACAAAATTGTCCAAAAGGTAAACCACAAACTGTGGCTATTTGCAAAGCTAAGAAACTACATGACACAAGAAATGTCAATAAAAATCTTCAAGGGCATGGTACTCCCCTATTTTGACTATGGAGATGTAAACTACACGGGTGCGAAAAAAGAACTTCTAAAAAAAACTGCAAACACTTCAGAACATCTGCCTCAGAGTAGACAAGCTGCACCCCACCTATGACATACACAAAAGAACCAAAGTAAAACTGCTAGAAAATAGGAGAATAATTCATCTGAAACCATTAGCATACAGCTATAGTCAAGACAATAAACTCCTAACAAAACCACAAAGGGCTACTAGAGCAAATAATTCGCCACTACTAAAGCAGACCAGAAGCCAAATAAAAGCTCACGAGAGAAGCACGCTGGAAATGGCTGCCAAGGTGTGGAATGCCCAAACAGTAAAGGAACAACAAATTCCTGACCTAAAAACATACAAAAAATATCTGTGCAAAATAAGGCTAGGAAACCCCCACTAAGCTGCACTGCAAAGTGGCATGTGATATGTCACGGCCCACCAGCGGGACGCCCAATGGAAGGTACCCATGCCAAAAGTAGCCAGATAGAACACCACACAGCTACGTACAAGCCTATGATATGTCAATAGGAGTAGGCTAGTCTAGTAGTAAGAGTAGAACAAATAAAACACATATATGCCAAGAAAATCCAAAAAAATTAACATAGATTACTAACCAGACCAACCATCTATCTGCTGCTGAAATGCAGGCAATCAAATACCTTATCAGCACCTACTGTATGATAAGATAACACCGACACTACAGCTGGCCAGCATTGAAAACAAGCCTGAATACCCAGGCTTATATGCTATGGACAGTATAAATACAGCCTCAATAAAAAAGATAGCCCGATGTCAATCAAAGATTGAAAACAGGCAAATGTATCAAACTCTTAGCCACACCTGAGTCTACAAGACCAGACAAATTAAACCTGTCAAATTCAATTTTAATCAGAGGACGTGCATCAAGTTCGCTTTCTAGTTTCCCGACGTTGTAGTACCGCTGATATTAATGTCAGCCAAAAGTTATTTTATTTTATATGGACAATCGTGCATCATGTGTGCTTCATTACACAAGTAACAAGATATTGCATGCTTTGGCGCTGAAATACGCTTTCTTTGCCAAAAGTGTTGCTTTTCCACGACTGTGTATATGCGTGAGATGTACCAACAGGTAATGTCTGCATCTGCACAACTGGTGGAATATGTCCATTGCCCCCCCCCCCCCCCTGCTGTTGCACTGACAGTGCATGTCCTGCCGTGTGCTATGCGACTGGAGTGCGCCTACTTACACCTGCATTTTCTACCCCGACCGACTGCCCTAGGGTTACGTGCGGCAATTCACCACTATGTTCATCCGCTGTCAAACAAGTTGATGCTATCACTTCCTAATTTCCCTCCAGGACCTAGCATTTTCATGTTGAAAAACTGTGAAAAGAACTTCATGCACCGTTCCCGTTGCATTGGACAAAGCAAAACGAATAATGTCCAGGTCTGAAACATCAGCAAGAGTCCTTATACGTTCGATCAAATCAATCCGATTACCTAATGCTCCTCTGTCTGAAGCGTCTAATAGGGGAACAGACTTGCCGTACGCCTTTAATGATCTACACCGTACCTCTCTCTGCCTGTGCTCAACCTGTAAAAGTTCCTGTGCCTCCCTACGTTCTTCTCTTTCTTCATGTATTTCTCTCCTATCCCTTATTTCTGACAAACACCCCTCCTGCTCTTCTTTAACAATATCTAACCTAAGTGCCATAAACTTAGACCATGCTTCTACCGCTCCCGCTTCAGTCGAATAATTGCCAGTGTACACTGACCTTGGAACAATTATTGAAACTCGTTACACAACGATTCCCCCCTTGCGCGTGTGAGCGGCATCTTCAAACTGCTGTTGTATGCGGCGGTAGAAAATATTTGGCAGAATTGAATCCAAGCATAGAAATGTGTGTAAAGAAGAATTTTTTTTTTTTAAACGACTTAGTGCATCACTACGCTCCCCTCCTCTGTGGTAAAGCCAAAAGTTTGTTTGTTTGTTGTTGTTTACGTCCTAGCAACATCTCAGGTCATATCAGGAAGCCAACAAAATTTCAGTGGCGATTACTGATGGTTTCCAATCGTTTGTCTATCTATTCTTGGTAGAATAATTGAAAGCGCACATCTGGCTGCATTAATTGCACCAAATCCTAATCCTTCATCTTCTAGGATTCTTAGAAATCTTAATATTTGGGCTATTGTAGGTTTTAATGGTTTGACTCCTTTTTAGAAGGAAATGAAGTCTCCATTTCGTTAAATAACTTGTGTATAATTTCACCGTTCCTTTCCTCCAGGTGTGTGAAATAAGTCTTTCTTTCATTATTTTGTCTAAACCATATTGTTCTAAATGTTTTCTTAAAAAAAGGAATGCCAAAATGGGTGTTGTCGACAAGTCTCCATGGACTGTTAGTGGTCCCTAATGTAGGTTGTTCCTTTCTCTTGGGAATCTGACCACGTCTTTTGCTGCTGATGTTATTGCCGCCAGCCATGGTTGTGTTTCCCATACTGGTACTATCAGTACTGCGTGTGTGTGATCCATCTTGATCTTCCTGACCAATCTGCTGATAATGCTGAATGGTGGAAATATGTAATAGAATTTATTATCCCAAATTAATGAGAATGCTTCTACTATCCAGGTTTCTGGCTCTGGATGCCAATACACATATTTAGGTAACTTTTTGTTATTGTGCGATGTGAATAAGTCAATTTCTGGTTTGCCCCATTTGTGACAAATGTGGTCAAAAATACTTTGATTCAGTGACCATTCTAAATGGTCATGAAAATGTTGGCTTTTCTTGTCAGCCAAAGTATTTTGACTGCCTGGAATATGTGCTACTGTTAGCAATATCTCGTGTTTCTCTGCCCAGTCCCAAATGAGTTTAGCAATATAATTACATGGTTTGGAACCTAGATAAATGGCTCTAAGTTCTAATACATTAATGTGATCGGAGATTTCATCTTCCATCCAACGACTACCTGTTGCCTGTTGGTCTCTATGAGCCCCCCCCAGCTTTCTAATGAAGTGTCTGTTGTAACTGTAGTGTTGGGCTCTCCCACTGTAATGGGGTTGTGCGATTTGTTAATGTGTAAAAGCCACCAAATAATATCATTTTGGCCTTCTGACGAAATTGTCCTGGGCCGCTCAAAGTTTCCTTTTGCGCATGCCAACGCCAAGTTCTTATCTATCTCGTGATTTAATATGAGCTTTGAAATAAAGAATAGCTGGTGCATATGCTATCATAGTTCCTATCAATACTGCGACTTGTTGTATCTTTGGTTTATTCAATTTCAATAATTGATTTGCTGTTGTTGTAACTTTATCAACTTTTTGTTTCCTTTGTTCTGTTAATGAAATGGTCATTTCTGTGGTGTCAATAAAGAAACCCAGAAACTTTAACTTGTTTTTTGGGGTTAGTACTAATTTAGTAAATGTTTCACATAATTTGTCTACTGCTGTCTGGCATTGTTGTTGTGTTTGTGCAACAATAAATGAATCATCAATATATTGAAACATAATATGTCCTTCCCTAGCCAACTGTGAAAAAATTGCTTTAAGTAACCTTGAGAAAATGCGTGGACAGCAAGACAGTCCATCCGGCATACACGTGAACTCATAAAGTTTGCTGTTCCAACAAAATCTGAGATATTTCCGATCAAGTTTATAGTTAGGTACTGTATAGTATGCATCTTTAAGATCCACACTGGCTAGCCAGGCACCTTGCATTACTAAGTCTCTTGCTGTGTCTAAGGAAAACATTTTTAAATGTTTGTATTCTATCAATTTGTTAAATAATGTTAGATCTAAAATTAGTCGTACATCTCCATTTGGTTTGGGTCACAAGAAAATATTAGATATGAATTCCCCAGCCACATGTAGTGCTGGTTCTATAATGCCTTTTCCACAAAATTTAAGGAGTTGATTGTCTAACGCTTCGCGTTCTGAACCGTGAAATCGGTAAGGGAAAGGTATGCTATTTTGAATAAGTTCTTCTATCAAGGGGATTCTTACCCCTTCAGCTAGACTAAGGATATTTAAATTATCCATAATTCTATTCCATTCCAGTAGTCAGTTATTGGGGTTACCAGCTTGAAAATGCTTACTGGTGTTTGTGTTGCCACTTCTATTTGTTCCCTGGGCGGGGGAACGGCTTCTGGGCATTGAACTCCCTCTTGAAGGGCCTGTTCCCGTCGTTCCAGTCGAACGACTGCCTCTAGCCCCTCCCCTGGCCTGGAAGCTGAAGTTTGTCCCGAACCGGCCAACAGTTTAGAAAATCCTGCCTCATCTTCTTGAAGCGGTTAGGATTGATATCTGCGGACTTCTTGTTCATTTCCATGTGTTTGCCGAACTTGGAACTCGTCTGCACTTGTTTAAACAAGTACTGGAGTTGCCCACCGAACATCTTTGTCTTGTCCAGTGGTTTCCCCTTAATGGGCTTGGGGACAAGGAATAAAGTATATTCCTTCCCGTCATTGTCGGTGATCTTCTTAGATCTGGCTACCTCCTTGCCTGCGTCGGTGCAGACAGCCTTTAAAACATTCTCAAATCGTCTGTATGAGAGGAAGTTGCTCATCGCCGTCAGCAAAGCAATCCCCCCATTCATATCATCACACAGCGACGAGAACTTGTTCTCGGCCATCATTCTATTGGCAATAGGCACGACGGCCGAGTGTACCCCTTTGTGTACTGTATGCAGTGCAGCCTCAAAATGTTTGAGCTCCTCGCTGAGCTTCACTTCGGGATCCATTTCTTTAATGGCGGATTCCGGGATCCCTTTGATCCCAGTGAATTTGTCTGCAATTTTAATTATGACTTCAGCCAGCTTAAGGATGTTAAAAGTGCCCCTGTATCGTCTTCCTCATAGTGTCGCGATGTGGACTTTCTTATGCCTTTGGACCTTGCACTTTTTGGTTTCCTTTCCACAGGATTTCGCTATTTCCCCACGTGCTTTGTGTCCAAGTCAGAGCTTGTTGAAGACGAGTCTGATGAAGAGTCAGAGGAAGAGGATTTGTGTTTCCTTATCTTCTTTGTCTTTTTCTTGCTCTTCTTCACGAGCGGCTTCTTTTTACGGGCCCTCGTGTACTCATCCCCTTCTGATGAGTGGTCCTTCTTTTTGTGTTTAGGTTTGTACGCAGACACTGCTACCTCCTCCTATGACTCGTCGTCAGATGAAGCCTGATCCTCTGAGAGGTCCCCCCACTCAGATTCATCAGAGTCCAGTGTCACTTTCGCTCTCTTTTTCTTCGTGGCTGCCACTCTGGAAGGAAGCATCTCCTCCATCCTTTGCTGAACAAGTCTTGCAACTTGCTCATCCAGGTCAGCTGGGCTGGGGCCGGAATCGTACCCTCCTCCTCTCTTTGTTCTGATGAAGGCGACCTTTATACCCGTGCCGGAGGTGAGCGGTCTTTATCTTCACTGAGCGCATGAGATGCCTCTGCCTTACTCTGCTTCATAGCCATGGCTCGGAGACTGAGTAAAAACAAAAACCAATGGTTAGGCATTGTTTAGGGCTGAATATCACACTGATAATTAGAGTAAAATTATACTAGGCGTGTATTATGGCGTTAAAACAGTTTTTAACGCAGGCGTGTGGCTAATAGACAGTCGCAGGATGACGGTATGGGAAACCAACCAATCCAAACAAGGGGTAGGGACCAGTGTCGTGGTCCCTCCCACACTCTAAGTACCTATAAACTTCTCCCACCTGTGACTTTCTTCGCCAACAAGTTGAAGAAAATACTATAGGACTCAGGAGGTACGCCTGAAGGAGAATAACAATTGGGGAATCTTAACGAGACACAGGAATAAATCCTAGCATGTAAATGGCTCCTGCCAAACATCTCTCCGTTCGGCAACGGGTGGCGTCATTAATAACCGAACAATAGATGCATTGTTCTAACAATCATATGTAATACGATCGAAACAAAGCTGTAAAACAGTGATAACTTATCGAAAAGTTTCAAAAAAACTTTGTACGTGAATGCTAACATGAACTGAACCAACGTATCGATTTTGAAAGATACTAACCTGGTTGGTTTTGTAGTTAATGTAGAAAAACTGCCGGAGCTGCTCACAAACGTCCTCCTGCTGTGAGCTGATTATGCTAATTGCTGGACCCGGATGTGCTTCCTTCTCCCTGGTCTACGAGTAGCCAGAGGTGTAGTACCGAGGTCAAATATATGCACCTGGTCACATATACCGATCTGTAATAGAACATTTGCATTACCATCTTGCTGAGTATCAGAATATTTTACAGCTGTATTGCCTTGAATTCAAGATTTTACAAACATTCTATAAAACTATCAATAATAAAGCAGAAGAATATCTGTTCCTTCTGTCCATCAGACAGTCGTCCCGAACGCTCAGCTCACAGTCACATATTATTACATATCTCTGTGTAGTGACTCAAATAAAACGGTGACTATGCCTTCTGTGTGGCAGGTCCCACTTCATGGAATAGGATCCTAGATATAAGCAAAGCATTGTTTGCTTAAAAGCAGGAAATTGGGAGGTTGGAATTACTTTGCTATATGTTAGGGAGATCTCCCGCCAAATCCGGAGACTTGGCACCTCTGCCTCGAATCCTACTGCGTCTGTACTCACCAGGGTAAACCAGGAAGTCACCACCAAATTTAGCGCCAGATGTTAGTCGGTACCCCTTCTCCCACAAGTCTTCGAACACGCGACACCGCAACCGGTCTATGGCAGTGTCCGGGTACCGCCACTGCACCGGCTCGTCTGAGCACTCGACAGCCTTCGGTGTTCCTGAAATGTAGAATGTTCCGGACCTCTGTGACCTCATTATTCCTCAATTGATTTCCTTATTTTAAACCTTTAATTATAAGGTTGGGAAGGGGGGGGGGTCGGACCAATAACAGTTTCTTCTCGTGAAAAAAAATTCTTTAAAGTTACAGGGTGCAGTTCTGTACTGAATTACATTTACGTATCTATATTTTAAAGAAGAATTCTAGTCAATAGGTATTTTAGTAAAATTCTAGTTAATGTAGTAGTCTGTACATGAGTCCCACTACCACGTGGTGGCGGCAGACACTACGCCGCACACCTAAGCAGTTACACTGAACGGCGCTAGGTGGCGGCAGGCTACCCACCAGGCAGGCCCCGACTGGGCTGCCCTCTACTAAGTGTGGCTAGCTCACCCCCCACCCACCTATAGAGGCGACGTGGGACCTGGCGAGTTAAGGAGTGGGTCAGTTGACTGTTGACGCCGCAGAGAGCGGATCGATTTTGGTAATAAACCAGTTGGAAGCGTACTGTACTAAATCTTGGCGTTCTTCCGTGAGTGCGTGACAGTGTGGAAGACCGTGGGCCATCACATTAATATGTATGTATTCGAGTACAATTCTAGTTAATAGGTATTTGAGTAAACTTCTTGTTTTAATATGGCATGCCTGTCAAGTACTACATTTTGGCCGTAAAGACTACGGTTTTACACATAAAATTACCACTACGTCCATAGGTGAGCAAGCCATATGGTTTTCAGCGTATTTGAACTCTCAATTTGGATAATTATTATGGATTGTTTATTTCTCACCACTGAAATAATATGAATGTAACTATTTTTTTATTTTTTTGCACAGATATAACTGAATGTTTGTATTGCTAATAGTGTTTTGGTACTAATAAAAGTGTTTAAATAAATTAAAGTGTTTCTTTCTTTCTTAGCAACAATGCATTTCCAATGCAAATACAGAATTTGATATGCATACATAACTGTTGAAATCGCAAATTACTGTAAGGACTAGCAGTTATGTTGAATTTATTGTTTCGGGGAGAAATATATGGTTTTCACAATCTTAGACTACTGTTTTCATTCTTGGGGGTTGACACCTATGATATGGTCCACCTGTGAAGGTGCCGGTCATCCTATCGATCCTGCTCAGTGGACACATTTGCAGTTTCGGCTATTTTCCATTCCAACCAGTGGTCCTGTCCTGTCTGTGGGAAAGTGCATATAAAAGACCCCTTGCTGCTTATTGGAAAGAGTAGCCCATGTGGCAGCAACGGGCTTCCTCCAAAGAAATATGCCAGAATGACCATATGTGTGGCGTCCAATAGCCGATGATAAAAATCAATGTGATCTAGAAGCATCATTAAATATATTTTAAAAAGTCATTTTTTCCTTTAGTTTTAATATGTATTTGAGTAGAATTTTAGTTGATATGTATTTGAGTAAAGACCAAGCAAATAGCACAAATTTGACCGTCCGAGTGGGTTGGGAGGCGATAACGACTAGACACAGCTGGCTTATATGAGGTCAGAGCCTCAAGAAGCACATGAAGCAAACAGAAATTGTTGGAATACAATTGGACTACTTATCACTTTTCCAGCAGATCTTTAGGTTACGTAACATGGAAGTTGTGCAAAGATCTGTGGACAAAAACTTGTTGACTTAAGGCTGGACAGCGTACTTTATATCGGTGCCTTAAATCGGTAACAACCCAGCAACCACAGAGGCTGCTTCACACCAACCAACCGGACGCAGTCACCAAATTGGTAGAGTGCAGGCCTCCAGTGCGGAAGGACAATTCCCGGTCGAGTCAAACCAATGACGTACAAAATTGATACTTGTCGCTTCCTAGCCAGGCGCTCAGCATTATTAGGATAGGGCAAGGACTGGTTGGCTCTATTAGGATAATGTGACTGAGTAGGATATCAGGGTGTGGTGCAGGTGGCCTGGTGCCCCAGTGGGGTAGTACTATAAAATCGCCATGAGTGTGCACTGTCACAAGTCGGTACCCATCCTGATATGACCGGAGATGTTTCCAGGACGTAAAACTCCAACAACCAACCAACCAATCACACCCACCTGTAGAGATCTGCACCATGGCCACGGCCGCAGGGATGGGAGGCACCTGAAGCGTCTCGAGCTGCTCCTGGATGGCTCTGTCCACCGCTCCGCCTTCCTCGTCTGAGCTGCTGCCCCTGCGCAGACCTAGCAGCTTCTGTCGCTTTCCTTCCATGATCTGTTTCCGACATTGCTTCATTGTTTGTAGCCGCTGGTCTTTGCATATGGCTACCTAAAGCGACAGAAGGTGGCAGGTCAGCTGGAGTGCACGCGTCTTTAAAGACTGCCCCACTTTCCCCTCTCTTCATCTCTCCCCTCCCTTCATCTCCCCTCCCATCGTCTACTATCCCCTCCCTTCATCTCCCATCCCCTCAGCTACTCTCCCCTCCCTTCATCTCCTCTCTCCTCCCTTCATCTCCTCTCGCAGTGTTCCGCCACTTACACGCGGATATACGTTGTATATCCAAGCGCTATATATATATATATATATATATATATATATATATATATATATATATATATATATATATATATATTATATATATATATATATATAGAGGCAATTTAATAGAACCTGTTAATGCTAAAGCCTATGGTGTCAGAGTTTTGGCATTCTTGCCAAAACTAATTTAGCATGTTTTCACTTCAAATATCTGACAACTTAGCCGGTTAAAAAAACAGTACTTGAAGGTAAAGTAAGCCTAATGTAGACTATAACAATCAGCTTAATAATATATTTATCGCAGAAAAAATTACGGAAACTCAAAACCATCGAACTACGCAACTTTAAGAAAACAAATTAATTATCTTTTTTTTTTAACTGAGCATGTAAACTACAGGCCTGCTGTTGGTAGAGGTCGCTGCGACGTGCGTTGAACTCGTCCACCTCCTTCTCTGAGGGTGCGACCACCGGAGTATTCCCACTCACCAGCCGACACACACCTGCAGTGAGAAGCACTCTTACACCTGGTCACGGCAAGCGCCCGAGATGGCTTCCTGCGCGATGTGAAGATATGGAATTCAAGGCTATTTCAAGGCTGTTTTTGATAGAAATTCAACACTATTTTCATTTGGATTTCAGGGGGGTGGGGGGGGGGGAAACAATGGCGAAATCAGAATAAATTAGATTAGTGGGGACAGTTTAATGGAATTCAAGGATTTTCAAGACTAATTACGCAAAATAGGTTAAATTCAAAGCCTTGAAATAGGGCTAAATGAAGTTCAAGACGTTTCAAGATTTTCCAGGCCCCATACAGATCCTGATAATGTGTAGGATATTGAGTCATCGTGCCAGCAGCCTGGTCTACTAGTGGGACAGCACTATGAAGTCACCATGAGTACACACAGTCACAAGTCAGTACCCATCCTGACATGACCATAGATGTTGTCAGAATGTAAAACTCCAACAAAGAATCATCTGAATAGATTATTTGTCAGTGTTGGGACATCGATTTTCCAGCTGTTAACATTGACAGCTCCCGCCTCCCCCACACACTTACTAACGGATGTAGAATTTAAAACCAAAATACATATAATTATAAGGTACAGTCTAGTCCCAGCTGGACTGCTGAGACAATGTATCTTGGCAACACCTAAGGTCAAAGCAGGACCGGTAGCGACAATGCACTCGTATAGTGCTTCCCCAACCAGTCCATGTCGCATCCTAGTGATGCTGAGCACCAGGCAAGGTAGCGACAATGCACACTTGTATAGTGCTTCCCAAACCAGTCCATGTCGCATCCTAGTGATGCTGAGCACCAGGCAAGGTAGCGACAATGCACACTCGTATAGTGCTTCCCCAACCAGTCCATGTCGCATCCTAGTGAAGCTGAGCACCAGGCAAGGTAGCGACAATGCACACTCGTATAGTGCTTCCCCAACCAGTCCATGTCGCATCCTAGTGATGCTGAGCACCAGGCAAGGTAGCAACAAAACACACTCGTATAGTGCTTCCCCAACCAGTCCATGTCGCATCCTAGTGATGCTGAGCGCCAGACAAGGTAGCGACAAGTATAAGCTTTGTAAGTCTTTGATTTCACTCGGCCAGGGTGACTCTATGAACTCCCACTCTAGTGGATAACAAAATTTAATTTAATTAAATTTAAAAAAAATTAAATAGGCAGTTCTTGCTGGATATTGGGTTTGAGGAAAGAGGCCTGCTGGGATGTTTTTTTTGTTGTTTTTTTTGTCTAAAAAGAACAACAACACAAACGAATCGTAACTGGACACTAACTGCAAACTGACTGAAATGGGAACAAAATCTTTTGAATAGTTGCAAATATTTAATAAATACAATAAATAAACAAGTAAATTGACGCCAAAGTTTTAATTTCCATTAAAAAAAGATCTGCTATGACGGGATGATAGCAGTACTGTTGACATTCAAATCTAAATCAATTAACAAATTCTCATACATTCATGCCGTTGCCATCCAAAGCTTAAAGTTGCATGGTCCGATGAAATATTTATTTTTCAAATTCAAAACTTGTATCTATATTTGATTATATATATATCCACCTTAGATATTGGTGCATTGACTAGTGATTTGGGACATCATATGTAAAATAATCAGTGAATTTACTCCAGACACCTACTTTGAGAAAGCCAACACTTAGGGAAGATAATAATAATAATAATAATAATAATAATAATAAAAATTAGTCTTGACCCTCATTCCAAGTACCTAGTCAGGTTCCAGGATATCCAGTGGTAGTATTGCTGGCACCAAAGCCTGGGCTGATATAAAGTTGATTGGTCATAATAATAATAATAATAATAATAATAATAATAATAATAATAATAATAGTTGCATGGTCATAATAATAATAGTATACCCAATTTGACTAATTGTGCTATGTGACTACAATTAAATATATGATGATTTGGCTGAGTGGGAAATTGAATCACGATGCCATTAGTTTGGTCTCCCAGTGAGGCAGTTCTAAGAGCCAGATAAAGTGGCTGAATAACTAGAGCACCCGCCTCCCAGTTTGGTAGGGCATGGAATTTGAGCCCCCATGTTTGAATCCTGGTCGAGTCAAACCAATAACGTAAAAAATTATATTTGGTCACTCCATGGGCCTACAACTGCCATGGGTGCTGAGAAAGGACTAGTTCTTCCTTCCCTCACTAGGTGGCGCCTTATGGCACGTCTATGGGCTAGCCTATCAATCAATCAATCAATAGGATACAGCTATAATAGGCCTTGGACCTGTTAGCCGCTCTTAATTAATAGAAATGGAGACAGTTCTTCAGATGTGGTCGATCGTAGCAACTGTCACTGGCTCCAAGATATATGTAATGCTTGACCAGTATGCATCCAGTCGGCACTTGAAACAGTTCACCGACTCTGCTGCTACGACACTCTCCGGCAGGTCATTCCACAGGTCAACCACCTTAAAGCCGAAAAAGTTGTGTCGCAGGTCCAGTCTGGAGTACCGCTTCCTCAGCTTCAGGGAGTGCCCTCTGGTCCTGGTGTTGGAGTCTCTGATAAGGGGGCCGCCTGTCTTGTAGATACCATGGAGATATTTGAATACTTCAATCATATCCCCCCGGGCCCGTCTGTAGTACATGCTAGGGATCTTCAAACGACGCATACGTTGTTCATAGGGTATTGCATCGAATCCATGTACAAGCTTCATTGCCCTTCTTTGGATCCTCTCAATTGACTCAGCATCCTTCCTGTAGAGTGGTGACCATACAACATTTCCATATTCCAAAAGTGGACGTGCAAGGGATGTGTACAGTCTGCGTACAACATCCTCGTCTAGGTATGTGTACGATCTTCAAATGATAGCCAGTATTCCATTAGCTCTGTTGGCGGCTTCATGGATGTGGTCGCTGAATGTCAGTTTGTTGTCCACCTTGACACCCAAGTCCTTTTCTATCATTGTTTCGGAGAGCGGAACATTATTCACACCATCGTTCATTACATAGATGTGCTTGCTGTTTTTGCCCCCTAAATGCATCACTTTGCATTTTGAAGCATTAAACTTCAGCTGCCAATCACTTGACCACTTCTGCATGTTGTTGAGGTCCTTCTGCAAGTCCTGTGAGTCACTACCTTTCTCCATACGGCGGAATACTTTGGTATCGTCAGCAAACATTTGGACCATAGAATGTACAACCTCTGGTAAGTCATTGATATATATCACAAATAAGACCGGTCCAAGCACGCTGCCCTGAGGTATTCCGCTTTTCACCGGGCACCATCCTGATGGTTTGCCATTTACAATGACTCGCTGTCTTCTGTTGCTCAGAAAATCCTTGATCCAGTGTAGGACATCTCCTCTTATGCCATAGCCATGCAGTTTTTTTAGCAGTCGCTGGTGTGGAACAGTCTCGAATGCTTTTTGGAAATCTAGATAAATAGCATCCAGATCGCCAAAGTCATCAATAACGTGGGTCCACTCATCCATACATGCCAGTAGTTGGGTCATACAAGATCTTCCTTGCACAAAGCCATGCTGCTGTGTTGATAGGAGGTTGTTTTCGACAAGATGAGCCATGATAGAATCTCTTATTATTGATTCCAGCAACCTACACACTACAGATGTTAGACTGATTGGCCTATAGTTTCCTGGATCACTTCTGTTACCCTTTTTGAAGATGGGAGCCACATGTCCATCCTTCCATGGGTGAGGAAGTTTTCTTTGGTTTAGTGATTTTTGGAAAATGTGTCTAAGTGGTTCAACAAGCTCGTTGTGTAGCTCCTTCAATATGCGTGGGTATATTCCGTCAGGACCTGCTGCCTTAGATGCATTAAGATTGTATAATTTTTTCTTCAGATCGGATGGTGCAATATTTATGTTGGTCAGGGGGGCACGAAAGAGTCGGTCCTCAAACATTGGTATATATGACAGGTCTTCTTGTGTGAAGACACTTGCGAATCTGGTGTTCAACGTATCAGCTTTGTCGATATCCTTTTGTGCAATGGTCCCATCATCCCGCCTCAAATCTCCAACTGGTATATGTACTTTGAGTTTACTCCTAGCATATTTATAGAAGGCTTTTGGGTTCTCTTTGGCATTTTTGGCTATGTTTTTCTCCTGCTCTCTCTTTGCTTTCCTACATTCCCACTTTACTTGGTTACATAGTTTTGCATATCGAATTCTGTTACTTTCTGTGCCCGACTGTCTCTTCACTGCATATGCCTGTTGTTTCAAGCTGATCTTCTGCTTGACTTGGTCATTCATCCATTCTGGCCGTGGTCTGCCATTATTCATTTTGCCAGATGACATGGGTATGTGCTGTTTGCATTTTTCCATGAAGGTTTTTTCAAATGCATTCCAATTGTCCTCAACAGTGTCTATATTTGGGGCTGCACTTAGTAGAACTTGGTCGAGATCCTGTCTCAAGCCCTCATAGTCACCTTTATCCAATATGAATTTGTGCTTTCCACTTGAGTTTACATGGTAATAGCAACTGAAATTAAAGAAAAGGCAATCATGGTGGCTATTTCCAAGTCTCGCCACATGTTTAAGGTTTCCAATCATTTCTTCCTCATTTGTGATGATGAGATCTAATATATTTGCAGCCTGGTTACCACGCTTATGTGTTGGTTCCGTGACGTGCTGGAAAAGGAAACAATCTCTAAGATTTTCGACAAAGAGTGTTGCTGGATGTTGTTCGCTATTTGGTGTTCGCATAGGTTGCCAACTGATTTCTGGATAATTGAAGTCTCCCATGATTAGGAGGTGGCTGTGGTTTAGGGCTGAGGCCTTTTGGATCAACTGTCGAGTTTCCTCATGGACACTGTTGTCGCTGTTGGGTGACCTGTAGATGCATCCAACAAGCAGACTGTCCCTGTCGTCTAGCTTAATCTCGCACCATATCGCTTCTGTTGAGTTACATGGGAGTACATCTAAAGGGACTGCATTAAGGTTGCATTCATCGATGTTGCTGAAAATATCAAATCCATTTATGGCAATCTCACATAGCTGGACTGGGTCTTTTGGATTTTTTGATATGACTTCACTAATTGCAATGATATCCGGGTTGTAAATTGCAATATTTGCTTCCAGTTCGGCTCGCTTGTTCATAATTGAATCTGCGTTGGTATACATACATCTCAGGCCATTGATAATTTTATGAGATATAATGAGGCTTTATTTCTAATTATTCGGTTCTATATTCAATATACCATTATATATAACTGCTCCTTATTTCAAATCATTAATAAAATACCAAATCATCATAATCTACTGGTCGCTTGTTTCGTTTTGCCACCGGAACCGATTTTACAACCGGAACATTATTACACCGTATGAACGGTTAAACTGGTGCCATGACCATTCACATTTGGGAGAAAACCATTGGATTATTTGGATTTATTTGACGAATTCATTATTATTTTATTATTATTTAATAAATAGCTACGTGGTCTACACATAGATAGCAGCGTAATGGTATATTTCAGCGTTGACAGCCGAGCTGCTTAAACGGCGGCGATATCGCTGAATTATCGGAATAATAGGTGATATTCCTGATTCCCTTGACTATTAAAATAATATATGTTCAGAGAAGGTTAACTAAGCTAGTGCCACATCTGAAGAACTTTAGTTATCCAGACAGTCTCAGGAGACTCAAGTTACTCACGTACAGAAGATTTCGTGGGGACATGATCAACACGTGGAAGTTCCTGAATGCTGAGTATAATGTGGATGAGGTCTTGCTATTCAGACGCATACAAGGAAGCAATACCAGAGGTCACTCCAAGAAGCTTTTCAAGCCAAGGTACAACAGCTCAGTCAGAGGGGCCTTCTTTTCACGAGTGATAAACATGTGGAATGAGCTAGCGGAAGAAGCGGTGGAAGCAGCTACCATAAATAAATTCAAATAGGCGCTGGACAGGGCCTGGGCCAGAGAAACATTACTGTACGATTTTGAGGCTGCATACCACTAGAGCTGAGAGCTACGAGCTTTGTGTAGGCTACCACAAGCCTGCATCAAAGAAGACGATAATAATAATAATAATAATAACTTAATACAATTGTTTGATGTTAAATAGCATATTTTGGGCAGTTTAATTGAACATTTCGGTTGAATTTAATGTTGTATCTCAGAACCAGTATCGTTAGTTGCTATGTATATCAACAAGTCGAGCCCACTTGCCAGGCAATTTTAAACAAATTGCCAGTTATCCAGCAAGAGGGTAGCTTTTTGGTTTTTGAATCATTTTCTGAAATTTAAGATACAATATATCATTTGTGTGGTCAAAAATATTAATTACAGCAATGTTGGCAGCTGGATTGAATGGTTGGACAGCTAACTGGTTTTATTTGATAGATTTATTCTGAAGAGAACTAGAAAAGATATGGAAGAACGCAGGGAAGGGGGTGGGGACCAGGAGATTGGCCTCTCATGATCGTTTTCATCGTTTTTCTTTTAAATGTCTTATTTTTGGCATTAATGTTACTTTTAATTCAAAATTAGGATTTCTTTTTTATTCATGGATATATATAAATATTTCGGGTGCTTTGGGGCTTTTAAATTAAGACTGGAATTTAATTTAACACAATATCATTTAAATTAATAATATAATATGTTATTACGTAGTCAAACAGAAACCTTTTTCTGCTCTGATACATCTAGGTTGAAATTTGCCAATTCAACCTGGGATGGTAAATGGATAGTGTAGTGGCCTGCACTGACCTCTCAGGCAAGTAACCACATAGACAGGTAGGCATGGGTAGTGTGGTGATATCAGGGAGCCTAGGTGGTGTAATGGTTAGCACACTGGCCCGGAATGCAAAGAGATGTGGATTCGAGTCCCGCTCTAGGCGCAGCATTTCCCATTTTCATCACCCCCATGACACTGGTTGCCTTGACCAGGATCCTGTACAAGCTACGCGCTGTATGGTTGCTGAACCTACCCTGTGTATGTATGTGTTGGTGCATTGCCTGTATGTATGTAATTGTAAGCATTAAAAGACTTACAATTCCAGGGGGACGAGTGTAGTAGTCTGCACTGACCTCTCAGGCAAGTAACCACATAGACAGGTAGCCATGGGTAGTGTGGTGATATCAGTGAGCCTAGGTGGTGTAATGGTTAGCACACTGGCCCGGAATGCAAAGAGATGTGGGTTCAAGTCCCGCTCTAGGTGCAGTATTTCCCATTTTCATCACCCCATGACACTGGTTGCCGTGACCAGGATCCTGTACAAGCTATGCGCTGTATGGTTGTTGAACCTACCCTGTGTATGTATGTGTTGGTGCATTGCCTGTATGTATGTAATTGTAAGCATTAAAAGACTTACAATTCCGGGGGGACGAGTGTAGTGGCCTGCACTGACCTCTCAGGCAAGTAACCACATAGACAGGTAGGCATGGGTAGTGTGGTGATATCAGGGAGCCTAGGTGGTGTAATGGTTAGCACACTGGCCCGGAATGCAAAGAGATGTGGGTTCAAGTCCCGCTCTAGGTGCAGTATTTCCCATTTTCATCACCCCCATGACACTGGTTGCCTTGACCAGGATCCTGTACAAGCTACGCGCTGTATGGTTGCTGAACCTACCCTGTGTATGTATGTGTTGGTGCATTGCCTGTATGTATGTAATTGTAAGCATTAAAAGACTTACAATTCCAGGGGGACGAGTGTAGTAGTCTGCACTGACCTCTCAGGCAAGTAACCACATAGACAGGTAGCCATGGGTAGTGTGGTGATATCAGTGAGCCTAGGTGGTGTAATGGTTAGCACACTGGCCCGGAATGCAAAGAGATGTGGGTTCAAGTCCCGCTCTAGGTGCAGTATTTCCCATTTTCATCACCCCATGACACTGGTTGCTGTGACCAGGATCCTTCCTGTACAAGCTATGCGCTGTATGGTTGTTGAACCTACCCTGTGTATGTATGTGTTGGTGCATTGCCTGTATGTATGTAATTGTAAGCATTAAAAGACTTACAATTCCAGGGGGACGAGTGTAGTAGTCTGCACTGACCTCTCAGGCAAGTAACCACATAGACAGGTAGCCATGGGTAGTGTGGTGATATCAGTGAGCCTAGGTGGTGTAATGGTTAGCACACTGGCCCGGAATGCAAAGAGATGTGGGTTCAAGTCCCGCTCTAGGTGCAGTATTTCCCATTTTCATCACCCCATGACACTGGTTGCCGTGACCAGGATCCTTTACAAGCTATGCGCTGTATGGTTGTTGAACCTACCCTGTGTATGTATGTGTTGGTGCATTGCCTGTATGTATGTAATTGTAAGCATTAAAAGACTTACAATTCCGGGGGGACGAGTGTAGTGGCCTGCACTGACCTCTCAGGCAAGTAACCACATAGACAGGTAGGCATGGGTAGTGTGGTGATATCAGGGAGCCTAGGTGGTGTAATGTTAGCACACTGGCCCGGAATGCAAAGAGATGTGGGTTCAAGTCCCACTCTAGGTGCAGTATTTCCCATTTTCATCACCCCATGACACTGGTTGCTGTGACCAGGAGCCTGTACAAGCTATGCGCTGTATGGTTGTTGAACCTACCCGGTGTATGTATGTGTTGGTGCATTGCCTGTATGTATGTAATTGTAAGCATTAAAAGACTTACAATTCCAGGGGGACGAGTGTAGTGGCCTGCACTGACCTCTCAGGCAAGTAACCACATAGACAGGTAGGCATGGGTAGTGTGGCAATATCAGGGAGCCTGGGTGGTGTAATGGTTAGCACACTGGCCCGGAATGCAAAGAGATGTGGGTTCGAGTCCCGCTCTAGGCGCAGTATTTCCCATTTTCATCACCCGCATGACAATAGCATATAAATTATTATATTATAAGATAAATTGCCACTATTACACCTTACGAATGGTTAAACTAGGATAGGGTGAGGAGCAGGGGAAATAGGAAGGTGACTGAAAATTCACCAGCTTAATCAACTGATGTCCAAAAAACATACAGACACAAAAAAAAACTGGGTATCTACAGATGTTCAGTCTCATGGTAAATGGGAGCAACGTGTGACATGGGGGTCAAAAATGAATATTGTGTATTTTCCTAATTTTTTTCACTGAGTAGCCAACTCTTATCCATATATATATATACTGGTAATGTGAAGGAAAAGATAAGTATCAACTTGTGTCTACAATGATCATGTGGAAATAAATATTTTATTATTATTATTATAGGTTACCATTTTGTCAGAAAAACTAGAACTAATTGAGTAGCCAGCCCCAAGTGTAGACTTATTAATCAATAAGTGTGGATTTATTAATCCAAACAATTATTTAATTTTTTTTTGCATGAACCAATTAAATTGCTATGTTGTGATCCCCTAATGCACTGTGAAGAAATCTGCATAGGATGATTATCTTCTTCCCAATTGACACCAAAAATAATAGGGGTTCTTCAATTTCATTTCTTTTCCATACAGCTTTGTAGGAAAATTATATTACTAGCCATAGTAGGCCTACTCCAAAATATGCTTGCACATGCAACAGTACCAAGGGTTTTCTTGTTGAAGCTCTGGTATTCACAGAATAGCATATTCCCTGATAAAACAATCAGGAAACAAGCAGGAAACAAGCAGGGGACACAGCAGTTATCTCCAGAACCAGTTTAATCACCAGTGAATAATAGATATAAACAATATATATATATGCATGCAAAATGAATATTTATTTGAAGTAAGAGTCTCCTTTTATTATTTCATTGACTCACAGGTAATATTCTATGCAAAATAAAGGTGTAGTCGACTGTAGAAAAGTCCACATTCTCCATGTAACAAATTCATGCCTTTAAGACACCATATTTTTGGAATGAAATGGTTGAAATTTGTTTACTATGTCACATTAGGCCTTAATTTTTTCATATCTATCCCTCCAAAGTGTAAGAATACCAATTCTATAAAGAAAATACCTCCTCTACTCTTTCCATAATTGTTTTTGACCATTACATACTGGAAAATACATGGCCCCATTTACCATGAAACGAATCTCTAACATTGTCCCATCTGAGCTCTAAAACATGGTTCAAACTCATGGGTTCAAACCCCATGATCTACAATGAATTACATCAGTAGGTCAGCCCACAGCACATCACATGCCAACAAACAAATGATGGTGCAATGGCACCATCACTTGAAAATGGTAGGTGACCAGGCTATCTTTTATTTAGGTCACGTGGTCATTGCGAGATGTCAATACCGGTCATAGCGAGAGGACATTCGGAAAGCTTGTCAAAAGTATTTTGGGTTCTTTCAGCTCAAATTGCTTCAAAACTAGCCATTTTTCATCCAAATGACTGGACTAATGATTAGTAGGTCATAACGACCAATTTGATATATTTATCTAAAAAATAAGATAAAAATTCAAACGCTATCGGACTATGCAACTTTAATTTCCTGTTATATATAGTTTTCTCACAGAACCATGCTATCATTGTCACATAAAGCATCGCCCTGACAAAACTTAATCCCAAAATATATATGTGGGTCATTCTCAGAAACTGTGTACCACATTTTTGGTTTCCATGTTACATTGCTAATGAATTTGCCTTCGGGGTTTTTTTGGGGGGGGGGGGACTAAGTCAAGTCATTATTGTTGACTCTGTGTATTAATTATGTTAGCAATACTACACACGTTTAATCTATCCCACAAAATATGCTTGCGTAAATGAGATTTATTTTTGCGAAAGTGAAAATATGAAAATTTGCATATCAACACCATACTTCTACCCAAATTGTTGTTCGATATATTTTTTTCTTGTAAGAAACAATTCTTTTGGTTTAACTGTAATCAATAAAATCTTGCTTGTATTTGTTGTGTGTTAAAATGATGTTATGAATATGTGTTACGATGATATGGATGGATGTTACCCAGTTAATTTTAATAGCTTTCTCAATTGACATAACATCTAAATCAAAAAGTTTAAACAAAAGATTAACTCTGACATATGCAGAAAATGTTAACCGACATATGAACATGGATTCTGCTATTGTTTTGAATGTTTTCTACTATTGTTTGGAATGTTTTCATTTTTGGTTTCCATGTCACAAAAGCGGCCCACATCTTCTGAGAAAACCCATATTACAGAATAATAATGCTGGCATTGCCATACAAACCAGCATTGTTGGTCTGTTAATGCACATTTCTCCCACTGTCTGGGGGCTGCTTTTACCTTTCTTAATGAGGAGTGCTGCCTCTTCCTTGAGCAGTTTGAGTGGCATGCCGAGCTGGGTGTTCTGGAAGGGGCAGCGCGGCAGGCACCCCACCATGGCGCCCACAATGCCGTGCTGCTCACGCAATGTCGACGCATCTGGAGAAGGGGTTAATTAGTTTTTGTCTGGTCAAAATCCATCAAGAATTGACAGAACTTCAGCTTTCTGAACTTTAAGTTAATTTTCCCTACGTTAGTACATTCATGAAGCGTGGCAAACTTTTTTTTCATGGAAAGACCCGTTATTTAATGTCTTAACTTTCACTATGTGAAGTTTCTGAATATCCGCACTGGTGTTTTCAAGTTCCTCAAGTTTGTGTTCCCCTGCTTACTCACCTCTCCTCTCTTCGAATCAGTCACTTCCTCCTGCCTGACTTCGTCCTCGATGATCTAATTCTCAGTTAATTCTCGATTAGTTACATTCCTGATATAATTACCTTTAATTTGATGTGTTACTTGATAGGGTTGTGTTGATGACACATTTTTGTCCAAAATGTCAAGCCTGTGACAATCTTCTCAAACTTTGTAATAGAAATACTGCTAACAAAAGGGTCTGAATTTGTCATGTTTAAAGCATCATATCTCAGGTTCTAATAATGCTATTATAACAAATGAGGTATTTTTGTGCAGCATTTAGAAGTGTCTTCAGCTCTTGCTGATAAAACATGAACTTTATGCATTGACGATTGAGGGTGCTTGACAAAACTGTCCAACTACTAGGGGCCTACACCTCCTGTGTTTGATATCTTCAGAGTGATCCTGGTGTTATATACATATAGATTAGTTAGACGAATCTTACCTGGGTATAGATGATGGATAACTATTGTTTTACCTCGGTATACCGCCTCTGGCTAGCAGCAGGCTAGGGAGAAGGAAGCACATCCGGGTCCAGCAATTAGCATAAGTGACTCACAACGGGAGGACGTTTGTGAGTTGCTCCAACAGGATTTATCTACTAAGACTACTTATTCACAAAGTAAGTAATGGAAACTTAGGTTAAATTGTTTATGATGCATTATAGCATCACATTATGAAAGTTCAGAACTTTCTCAGGTCCCTTTTGGACTTTGTACGTGTTTTTTACTTGAGGATAGAACACTGGGTGCCTCTGGCACGAACAAAACCGATAGTCCTTTGTTCTATCGACACCTGTTTTTGAGACAGGGAGAAATGGTAACCCGAGTTGCTCATTTCCTAAGAAAATTCTCCCGGATCCTAATAGAGGATGTTGTTGGGGATGCTTCTGGGTGTTTTTTATAGACACCCCAGACCGGTTTTAAGGCGAACCTCCGAGTTTCGTAATATTTTCTCCAACTTGCTGGCGTCGTAGCCGCGGGTGGGAGAAGTGTACGGAACAGAGAGAGTGGGCGATCTAAGGATCGATTCCCCCCGTTTGGTTGGTTTCGTTACCATGCACCTACGGCAAACTTTAGCTTCACGCCTGTACTGAAACGTTGTAATACACGTAACTCTGTACCTATTACCTCAACCCGGTTTACTGGTTACACTTTGTGTAGTTGAGATGATTCCGGTTTAAGTAACACTTTTGTCGTTACAGAAACCGATGGCCACTCGGCGGAATAAGCCGCCCGCGGCAGCCGTGGGCATTGCCCCTCCGGTTTACGATTCGTCACCAGCGGCTACGGCTCTGCCGTCCCCACAGCCCGGGGCCCAGACGTCTGACCGGGACAGTGACCAGCCACCTCAACCCAAAGATTGGGAGGCAAAGATGGCAACAATGATGGAGGAAAAGATGCGCCAATTCCAGGCTCTTTCCTTTGCGGGCCCTTCCCAAATCCCTGATGAGGATTGGGAAGACTTTTCCGACGACGAGGAAGATACGATTTCGGCCACTGAGGTTACGAAACCGAAAGCGCGTGGCAAGAAACGCCGCACAGTAAGCAGCTCGGGTGATGAGTTCACCAAGGAGGCTAACGCTAAACGATCTAAGAAATCCAAGAAAAAGAAAAAGAAAAAGAAAGACTCGTCCTCGGACTCGTCAGATGACTCCTCATCCACAGAGTCAGATTCCGATACAGAACGCGCTGGGGTTTACGCCAAAATAGGCGCTAAGGTCGGGAAGAAAATTGTGAAAAAGAAGGCTAAGAAGGTTCGTACTACAACCATGATGAGGAAAACGGTAAATGGCCACTTTACCACCTTCAAACCAGCTGAGGTCATTAACAAATTGACCGAACAGATCTCCGGCATCAAAGGTATACCCGCTACGGTCTGTAAGGAGATGGATGCTGGCATCCATCTGTCAGACGAACGTCGCCGCTATGAAACTGCCCTATGTTTAATCCATAAGGCAGTTTTGGGGTCCTTGACTTCCATTATCCCGGTCGCTAACCGCATGCAAACCGAGAATAAGTTCTCGTCCTTGGCTCGTGTAATGGACAGGGGCATTGCCTTGCTCGCTGCGGCGAGTAATTACATGACACATCGCAGGTTCGAAAACGGTGTTCAAATCCGTCACTACCGACGCTGGCAAAGAAGTCGCCCGGTCAAAGAAAATGACGGATCATGACGGCAAGGAATACACGGTGTATTCGGGACCTACCCCCATCAAAGGCAAACCTCTGGACAAGTCCAAAATGTTCGGGGGTCAGCTCGCCTACCTTTACAAGCAAGTAGAGGTGGACAATAAGAGTGCCAAGAACACGGAACTAAAGGGCCGTAAATTCAAAAAAAACCTCGGGTTCAGGCGAAGCCGGACGGATTTTCGCTTCCGACGAGGAGGAAGGCCGTTCAGGGGCGGACCATCCTTCGGATACAGCCAGAGGGGAAGAGTTTGAGGCGACAGACAACCCTCAAACTGGAACGACAACCGCGGTTACAGAAGGGATTTTGTTCCCAAACCACAGTTCCCCAAACCAGGGAACAAGTAGAAAACGCCACACAAACATTTCAGCCTCCTGGCCCTGAAATGGTCACAGAGGAAACACAAACTGACGTAAGCAATTTTCAAGCGGGCAACCTTGCTAATTATTTACATCAATGGCAACAATTAACCACAAACCCAGAGGTTCTTAGTATTATTAAAGGCATTAAAATTCCTTTCACAGAATTACCTGTCCAGAAAAGAGCACCTTTTCCATATAAATTCAATTCGGAAGAAAGATTTAAACTAAATGAACAGGTGATGATTTTTGAAGCCAAAGGCATCATCAAAAGAGTAAAACATACTAAAGGTGAATTCATTTCAAATATTTTCTCCACTCCTAAACCAGATGGGACCATAAGAATGATCTTAGATTTAACTAAATTAAATGAAATCATTGAATACCAACATTTCAAAATGTTTTCCTTAGAAACAGCTCGCGATTTGATCACCCCAGAGTGTTGGCTAGCGAGTGTAGATTTAAGAGATGCGTACTATACCGTACCTATTCAGGAGGTAGATCGCAAATATTTAAGATTTGTCTGGAATGGGCAGCTTTTTTAATTTACCTGCCTAGTATAGCATTATGATTATTATATGCCTATACTGGTGTCTAGTCTAGACTAGTGTACATATTGATATTTGTGAATGCTTAGCCTTAGACCAATGCCAACGGCAATGCAAAGGTGGCTCTTGGACGATGTCACAAAATAAATACTGACAATGTGACATTGACAGAGACATGCAAATCCGCGCAAACAGTCCTCACGCATCGTCCCATAGGAAAAACTTGACCAAGCAGGGTGTTGCATCACCAATGCTATGTCTATGGGTGCAAGATTTCACTGCTCAGCCCTGCTAAATGGCAAATGACCCTCATATGAAATAAACATCACCAGATTAACAAACATGTTGTCTCTTAGTGTGCAAAGCCATTTTTTGTATCTAGTGCAATTTTCAAGAGTTTGTCTGAGGTGCAAAGTGATCATTTTTCACTTGGTAGCTGGGTCACCTGACCAAAATGCAGCATTCTGATTGGTTTGTCATGTGCTGTTCTTTACATTTACATGATGCAGGCCATGTGCTTTTGTGTACTTTTAACAAATAATTGTCAGTTAAAGGACAGTTTTTTTATATGACTTTGGGTCTTTTCCTTAATAATTTGTGTCGTTTATTTACTACTTTACTGAGGTAAAAAATCTGCAACTGAAAAACAATAGAGTAACTGAGAAAATTAGCCTGGATTTCTGATACATAAACTGTAATAACTTTGCTTCTGCTAGGTCTATAAAGTCCATCTATATGTTAAATTGAAGGGCTTGGTGTACTTTAACAGAATACATTTGTTTTGTAGAGCTATATGGTGTTTTTCTGCAAGTCTCTAACATTAGGTACTCCAAACAAAGGACTGGTTGCTGATGCTGACTGGCCACTTGCAAATTAACTTCATGATAGAGAAATATCATTATGAAGTTACTGGGGTAACCATATCATCAATTCATGATAATATTAATCATCAATTTTAACAATACTATTCCTCGTAAGTAGTAGTAGATAAAAGTACACCCCATAGTCCTACTGTAACTAACTTAGTTACTAAGTTAGTAAGTACAGGGTGAACCTTTTATCTAGGACTAAGACAAGTTAAGTATTAAACTTAATTTCTTAAAGTAGTTGCTTGCAGTTGCAGCTTGGACATAAACAATAGTGGGAGTGCACGTGACGTCATCAATCATATGTTGTATAGTAATAAAGAGCCCTGATTGCCATCTTGGATTACGAGCACCCTCCCTACCCATGTTGTGAATGCATGCAGATGCAGTAAAACAAGAGTTTTCTTGTGTTCTGGGAGGTTCTGGGCAGTTTACATTCACTTTAGCAACAAGTTCTGAGTCCAAACTGTTCAAAACAGTGACAAATAAACCAACAAATCAGTAAATAAGCAGTGTAGGCAGTTGCAAGCCTTCTGTATGTAATCCAATATGGTAGGTACCCGCATTTCCGCTAGGTGGCGTATTGAAATAGCCAACATCTCTGACTCCCATTTTTGTGACCAAATAAAGTTAGCATGGTTGCAAAGCGGGAGGTTTTGCTCAATCCCAGAAGCCCTAACAATAGTGGCAATACATTCAAAAGATTTGGGACAGAATTTCATCTATTAATATGTAATTTTTGCTCCTGACAATTGATTCTGAGCACTTTTTTTGAGGATTTGAAGTTTTGCATCATCAGAAAAGCTAAGTAAATGGCAATAGCAGTAGGTAAAACTAGTATAGCTGTGTAATTTACACATTTCTAAATCATATAATCATGGTTTAGACCAGCCTGGACCTATCGCCGGTGTGTTTTGAAAGGCCGAAAGTATTGTGGTTTGGACATCATTAGCAGTAGATACCTGCAGCGAAATTTAAAAATATGCATAGGGTTCAATATTTTTATTCCTTCCTGTATACGATGAAATTACAAGCCCAAATCCAAAAACAGTTAGGCTATATATATTATGGTTCTTGAGATAATAATTTTTCAAGATTAAATGTATAAAATGTATTAATTTTGAATTAAAAGTGGAACTTTGACCAAATATAATAAAAAGTGAAATGATGTGAGGGGAGTTCTGCTAACCAATTGCCATTCTACATATATAAAGGAATTTAAATTGTCAATTGCTAAATCAATTAGTCAAGCAGATTTTTAATAAGACAATGTCAAAAAGAGCAATTCATAACAAAATAATCATTCTGATTTGGCCAAATGTTTTGTAGATTTTAGCGCAATTTGCCATAGAAATCATTATTTTATTCAAGGGGGAATCCTTAAATTCTAAAACCGAGACCAGATCTGAAATCAGCACCCTTGAAAGCATAAGTGTGCTAATTTTCATAAGTTTTGAATAACAAATAAAATAGCTCCATCTAGTTTACCTGAAACAGTTGGCATAATTGGTCCCTTATTTACTTCACTTGCCTGACTATAATAACAGTACAAAAACCCATCATTATTTACAACTTCAAATCGCAACAACTTTGTCCATAGTGAATAATTTTTTTAAAACTAAGAAGTGTTTTTATTTGTAAGTTAAGCTCTTTAATTCTAGACCAGTCAGATAAGAAAAAAAGTATTCTAAATTTGTATGCATGTGCCTAAATATGGCCACAGAAAGTTGTCTTGTGACGTCATTACACCCCCTCTATAGAGGGAGTGCACGTGACGTCATCACTCAGCGGCCAGCCATCTTGGATTACGAGCACCCTCCCTAGGCCTAGCCATGTTGTGAATGCATGCAGATGCAGTAAAACAGAGTTTTCTTGTGTTCAGGGCAGTTCTCGATGTCGGACATCCGGGTACTTTTTGCATTCACACCGCGCGAAGGGTAAAAATAATGCCACTGTCATAGAGACAACATTAAAACCACCCTAACTACCACAGTAATTTGTGATTTTTGGTGCTTTAAAAGCAAATTTCTCTTCCTTCTATTAAATAGTTCAGATCTTTGTCTACAATTTCACATTCAGCTTTATTTTTATCAGCCAATTGGAAGTTCTTGAATTTATTTTGCGAAAATAGTTTTTGAGGCCATGATCTGGTAAGGCTAACACTGGCACTGACACTCAGAATATCCTAACTTTCACTATTATCTGTTTTTAATACTTTCAGAGTAAATTGCTCTTAGGTTACATTAAATACTTCAGATCTTCCTCTTCAATCGCGCATTTAGATATTTTTAATCGATCCAATGAAAGCTTTTAAATTTATTTTACAAAAATAAATGCTCCCCATAGACATCGCATTGTTGCAGCACACATCACGGCGGTATTTTACCCTTCGCGGGCTAGTTTCCGGGGTTGTGACGTCATGCCGACATCGAGAATAGACATCAACTGTGTTTACTAGTCTTAGAACACTTTAAGCTTAGCCTTAGGCTTAGCAACAACTTCTGAGGCCAAGCTGCTTAAAACAGTGACAAATAAACCAACAAATCAGTAAATAAGCTCAGTGTAGGCAGTTTCAAGCCTTGCGTATGTAATCCAATATGGCCACCGAAAGTTGTCTTGTGACGTCATTCCATCCACTCAGGCTCTATTTGACTATTGTTTGTAACTAATCGGTGATGGAATATGTAACTTTCTAACAATTCCCACCTCTAAACATTTACAATATATTCCTAGGATATGTATATGGCTTTAAATGGGAAGAAAGTAATCTAAATTATAGGTTTGCCAGTCGTGGTATGTTTGTAAACAATCACACTCACAGGCAGAGAACTCCCTCTCACTGCCAGTGCCACTGGCACTGCGCATCAGCTGAGCTGGTGGGCGATAATTGAGAGGTTAGTAATAAAACCAGTTAAATACACATTCAATCTGCTAAATGACTTACGAGCGGCATCCCAAACTAAGGGAGTGTCCTGGCACAATGTTATATTGATCATCGCATCGAAGAATCCTATCTAGGTTCCGTATTATTCTCAAACTAAAATGATAGGTCTAAGTTGTTGGAGACACGTGAGTCCAACTCCAACAAGTTCACCAACAAAACGCCAGTGGGGGATAGCGCCAAGAACGGGTGGCATTTCTTGTCTCTTTGTAGACCTTCTTTGACATTGGATCACGTGATTTAAAGCCCGCGCTTCTGGTTTTGGCGCGAAAGGCAAGTTTACAGACTGTCAACAACAAAGGAAGGTCCTGTCCACAATATTTGTTAATTCCTGCTGAAGCTTCACAATGATGGATGTAGTAGAAGACGATCAGAGGTTGAGGGAGATTCAGAGAGAATATTTAGACTTCTTAGATGATGACGTAAGTAAATGTCATTTACTATTGAACTATTCTACACACTTTATAATTATTTATATCGTTAAACTTACGTCCTTAAACTTCTTATCTGTGACAATCGATGTATTTTATGTCTAGGTAGCCGGATTTTTTCTCACCACAAAACTGATCCAGCAAATTCTACTTTGTTTGTGGAGGGGTTTAGAAAAACGCTTCTACGGTCGGTTTGCATTGGTCAATCTTGGGTATTCCGAGTGTACCGTGAGTCTGTTATGTAGTGAGTGAGGGAATCCCTTTAGTCTTTACAGCTTGGTTTTAAAATGTTTCAATTTGGTCAAGTTTTGCTATTCCAATAACAACTTCAACCTGCAAATTCACACTTTTATAGGAATCTGAAACATTTAAAAAGTAGACTGTAGTGAATAACCATTATTAATGTTATGAGCCTGTCTCAAAAGGTGATAACTCTTCTTTTTTTTGTCCATTGTAACGATCGACACAAAACTGCACAGAAACGGATACACTGAAAATACAATGACATTTGCTTCAAATCAATATGTATTCTATTGGGATTATGAAACACCATGTAAAAAAACAATCAGCTTATCCTGAGCATATGCATGTTGATCATTACAATGGACAAAGTTTTGTCCCATGTTGCTTAGCACCTTTTGAGACAGTCTCATATTTATCTAAAAAATAAGATAAATTTCAAACCCGATCGGAATATGCAACTTTAATTTCCTGTAATATATAGTTTTCTCACAGAACCATGCTAGTGTAGTGGTCTGCACTGACCTCTCAGGCAAGTAACCACATAGACAGGTAGGCGTGGGGAGTGTATTGATATCAGGGAGCCTAGGTGGTGTAATGGTTAGCACACTGGCCCGGAATGCAAAGAGATGTGGACCACTACACTATCATTGTCACATAAAGCATCACCAGTTTTAACAAATATATTTTTCTCACAAGACTAATGCCGCAATTGCCAAACCCTGACAAAAATTAATCCCAAAATATATATGTGGGTCATTCTCATTTCACGTCTACCACCTGTTATACACTTTCAAGGATGAAAGATCCCCGCGATTCCGCGGATTTCCGGGATTGTTCAATCCCGCAGCACCATCAGCGTATATTACTAATATTAATAAATGTTCCAAGTGCCGCAACACTATCAGCGTACACTACCAATACATGCTTCAAATGGCGCAGCCTATCAGCATACACCAATATATATAAACCCGAGTTCCGGGAATTTTCCGCGATTCCCTGACAATGCTAAATATCAGCATTTCCGCTTTTTTTCCCGGACAGCACTTTCATCCCTGCACTTTGTATAACCGTGAAAATGTTGACAACTTTGCACGACCCCTAACCAATACTAGCACAGCTAGGCCCCCTGGTGCACTCACCGCACCCACACCCGCCTGTGACTGGGAAAGTTTGGACGACCCCTAACCAATACTAGCCCAGCTAGGCCCCCTGGTGCACTCACCGTACCCACACCCGCCTGTGACTGGGAAAGTTAGGACTACCCCTAACCAATACTAGCCCGGCTAGGCCCCCTGGTGCACTCACCGCACCCACACCCGCCTGTGACTGCGAAAGTTTGGACGACCCCTAACCAATACTAGCCCAGCTAGGCCCCCTGGTGCACTCACCGAACCCACACCCGTCTGTGGCTGGGAAAGTTTAGACGACCCCTAACCAATACTAGCCTGGCTAGGCCCCCTGGTGCACTCACCGCACCCACACCCGTCTGTGACTGGGAAAGTTTGGACGATCCCTAATCAATACTAGCCCGGCTAGGCCCCCTGGTGCACTCACCACACCCACACCCACTGGTGACGGGGAAAGTTTGCACGACCCCTAACCAATACTAGCCCAGCTAGGCCCCCTGGTGCACTCACCGAACCCACACCCGTCTGTGGCTGGGAAAGTTTAGACGACCCCTGACCAATACTAGCCCGGCTAGGCCCCCTGGTGCACTAACCGTACGCACACCCGCCTGTGACTGGGAAAGTTTGGACGACCCCTAACCAATACTAGCCCAGCTAGGCCCCCTGGTGCACTCACCACACCCACCTGTTACTGCGAAAGTTTGAACGACCCCCTAACCAATACTAGCCCAGCTAGGCCCCCTGGTGCACTCACCGCACCCACACCCGCCTGTGACTGCGAAAGTTTGGACGACCCCTAACCAATACTAGCCTAGCAAGGCCCCCTGGTGCACTCACCGCACCCACACCCACCTGTGACTGCGAAAGTTTGGACGACCCCTAACCAATACTAGCCCAGCTAGGCCCCCTGGTGCACTCACCGCACCCACACCCGCCTGTGACTGGGAAAGTTAGTGACCAGATTTGTCTTGCAGGAGGATCAGGGTGTGTACACACAGAAGGTGCGCGACATGATCACCGACAACGAGACCAGGGTCGTCGTCAACATCAACGACCTCCGCAAGAAGAACCCGAAGCGAGCGCAGGCGTATGTTACAATTTGACATTTATATGTAACACCTCCCCATCACCAAATTAAAAAAAAAAAAAATTGTGATGGGGACGTGTTAGTTTCGGATAATAAACAGACTGCGCCAGGTGGAATTCATTGTACCAGGTCTGACCCAGGCCGTACTTGGGGTCAACCTGAAAAAACCTTTGTTTTGTGGCTGCTTTTGTCAAACCCAGGGCGATAGTAATAGCAATAGAAATAGTAACAGCAATAGCATTAGCATTAGCATTAGCAATAGCACGTAATGAAGCTATATCTAACATGAGCTCACATATATATGCAACTTGCAAGTTGTGCTTTTTCTACTTCTATGAATGTTGCATAGTCCGATAAAAGTATACAATTTTCAAAAGCAAGAAAATTTATCTAGGTTTGAACCTACATATCCAACTTAGATACCAGTGAACCTATTAAGTATTTTCTGCTATGTACTAGAAGGGCATACTAAATTAATTTAATTGAACCTGTTATTACTGAAGCCTATGGGGACAGTATATTGTTGCTTGTTTACACTTCTAATATCCCCTAAATTAGCCATTTTAAATCAAGGTTACTTCAAACTAATGTAAGGCAGGTTATAACAATCAACCTAATATAGTTATCTCAGAATGGGATAGAAACTCAAAACCATCGGACTATGCAACTTTAAGTTCTAAGCCAATGAGTGCTGTCGGGGGTAATGTGTCCCTTGTCGGCTTCCTAATTACGTTGGTGGATTCTGGTTGATGGTTTTTTATTGGGGGGGGGAGGCATTTTTAATTCATGGCAAGACTCGATTTACCGGTCTCCATGCTCTGGTCTTATCTTTATTTACAGTTTTAATACAGGACTAATCTGCATGATTAAATAGATTACACATTATTTTCAAATTAAATGTATATCAGAGCAAATGTCCAGATACCTCGTTTTGATCGTTTGTGTATTTTTTAATTGCAGGATCCTCACCAATTCATTTGAAGAGATTGTGGCATTCCAGCGGGCTCTGAAGGAACACGTGGCACAGACGGACACAGTTTACAGCAAGCATCACGAGGAGTTCTTTCTTGGCTTCGAAGGAAGGTGAGCATAGCCGAGAGAGCGAATGTTAATTAATATTTGAGACCTATTCAGTCTGGAATCCTACTTCTCAGCGAAAACTGAGTTTCCAAATCAGCAAGAGAAAAATCCTGTTCGCGAAAAGAAACTGATAACTTCAAAATTTGGAAGTCTTAAAACAGTTGGAATTTCAATGCCAAATTATGTCCCAGTAAGTGCCAGATTGCACCATTTTAATCGTAGGTTTAAACAAAATTCCGGGGGGTGGGGGGTGGATATGCTCCTGGACTGCTCTGGTATTTCAGTTTTTTTTTGTTTTTGTCACTGCAAACTCTGGCAGTGGGTTTCATTGTGACGTTTTAGAGGGTGGCATGTATTTTAGTACTCAAGTAGTATTGGGTCATTTCGTTTTTAATTTCTCTTTTTTTTTGTTATTAAGTTTTGAACATTAATGCATGTAGTGGCGTTAAAAAAAACCTTTCTAGTACATTACTTGATTTGGCGGGGAACTAAAAAAAAAACCTACCAATATTTTCTATTACCGTCAGTGATTAAGGAGCAGAAATTTCAATTTCAAACGATTGATGTTGGTTATTCAACTGTTCTGTGCCATGTCCTACTAATGCTGAGTATCAGGCTAGGTAGCTGCAAGTATAAACTTTTATTTTATTGGCTTGACTCGGCCAGATTTGAAACCAATGGATTCAAATTCTGTAACCTACCATACAGGAAATGAACACTCAACAAATTTAGCCATCTCAGCAATTTAAATGGCAGATAGTCGGACACAGTCATTCCAGGGCCTTTTACTGCATCCTAGCAACACTAAGCATTAGGCATGCTAGGAACAACTAGCAATTCTGTAAGTCTTTAAAATAAATATATATATGTATAGAGTAAAGCCTCTCTAAATCTACTGACCATGGGACCAACTTTAAATGGTCCATTTAGGGAGGTGGTCGGTTTAGTGAGTTTTTCATTTCGTTACGATATTGTATGGGCGCTCGTTTGGGAACTAAATAAAGTGATCGATATTGGGGAGTGGTTGATCTATGGAGGTGGTCAGTTAGAGAGGTTGTACTGTATATAGTTTGATAATGTGTCTGGGATCATATGTCAACATTCAGCTTCATGGATTTGCATACCGTACTGTCTCGGACATTCCAATCTATATCTACAAGTCATCTTTATATTTTGGAAATGGTTATTTGATGGGAAATAATATATTGTCTAATGCTTATGAAGTTCAGTTACATATACGATCGTTCGGATCAGTAAATTGATTGATTGTTGCGAATTGTGGTCGAATCACCAGAGTGCAAGCTTCCTGTGTGGAAGGTCAGAAGTTCGAATCCTGGTCGAGCCAAACCAATGACGTACAAAGTTGATGCTTGTCGCTACCTAGCCTGGCGTTTGGCATTAATAGGATAGAGCAAGGACTGATTGTAAAATAGCCGTGAATATGGCCTTTGTTGCCGACATGACATAAAACAACTACCAATCAATCAATCAATCAGGACTGATTAGCTCAGTATCAGGATAATGTGGGAAATTGGGTCATAGTGCCAACGGCCTGGTTTCCCAGTGGGGCAGCACTATAAAGTAGCCATCAGTGTGCACTGTTAGTGTTACAAGCCGGTACCCGTCCTCATATGACCTTTCTAGGAGAAGGAGAATGTGCTTCTGAAGGCATCGTTTGTTTCAAATTTCAGTTTTGGATCTCGGCATACAACCCCACGAAACCTGACGTCACGGTTCCTCGGCAATATGGTTTGCGTGGAAGGAATTGTCACGAAATGTGAGTTGAATTTAAATAAACCAACACACAGTTTATCTGAATTGAATTAAATCAAAATAGACAACCTAAGTGAAAACACTAACATGAAAATGACAACAAATATCTAGTATTAGTAATGCTGATTAGTCACAACATATAAATCTAACTAAAGACTTCATCTGACACGTGGTTGGACATTTCAGAATTGCATGTGAGTTTTTATGTTAACTTTTAAATGGGATAGATACCAAAATAAATATGAAGTCATGTTGGCAATAAATTCTACAATATTTTCATGACGAATATGTTTTTTTCTGTTGACATAGTGTTATCAATCTAACAAAAAACCTTTGTCGGATATCAAGGATAAATATCAATTATGATGTACTAGAATCCTGTTTGAATATGATCTTTTAAATGCCCGTCTGTTCTTGGACCCTGGTCACTTATGGAGATGCTGATTTCAGGCTCGCTTATCCGGCCGAAGGTTGTTCGCAGTGTCCACTACTGCCCCGCAACCAAGAAGACGATGGAACGCAAGTACACAGACATGACGTCACTGGACGCCTTCCCATCCAGCGCCGTCTACCCCACAAAGGCAGGCAGTTTCATGCAGCTTGAATTTCGCCTCATTTTACAAAGATGAATCTCTATATTTTAATGTTTCTATTTGAAGCAACATTAAGTGAGCAAACAAAGGCTTCTAGTTGACGTCTGTCCCTTTTTACATGACAGTAATTGCGCAAACCCAGATCACTACTTGACCTTCGTCCCTTTTTACGCTACAATAATAATAATAATATATTTATTTCCACATGATCAATGTACACACAAGTTCATATTTATATCAGTAATTTTTTCACATGAAAAAGGAGAAAGCAGAAGTACAATACTTATGAGTTGACATGTGTACCTTGTGTTTGTGCAGGACGAAGATGGTAACCTGCTGGAGACTGAGTTTGGCTTCTCCACCTACAAGGACCACCAGACCTTCACCATTCAGGAGATGCCTGAAAAGGCGCCAGCCGGACAGCTGCCCCGAGCAGTCGACATCATCGCAGACAATGACCTGGTCGACAACTGCAAGGTCAGGCACACCGCTACAGAGAGCGAACAATGATGACTTATTCAGAATTGGTGGCCGCATGAGTTGAGCACTCGCTTCCTGTGTGGGTGATCGTGGGTTTGAACCCCAGCTGAGTCAATCTTAAAATGGATGCTTCTCCGCGACCTTGCCTGGCACTGGACATTACTGTTTGTTTGGTTTCATATGCTAGTAATATGTAAGGTCATATCAGGACGGGTGGCGACTTTATTGTGCTGCTCCACTGAGAGACCAGATTACTGGCACTATGACCCGATATCCCACTCAGTTACATTACCTTGATACTGAGCAAGCCTGTCCTTGCCCAATCTTATTAATGCTGAGCAACAAGTATCACTTTGGTAACTCATTGGTTTCACTCGGCTGGGATTTGAACCCCCGATCTTCTGCACGGGAAGCGGGCACTCCTATCGCGTCCGGTCACTAGTAATAAAGTAGTATAGGGCAACGAACTGGAATGTAAAAGACCAATTCCTAATGACTAATGGGGCTGTCACACTACGACGCTTCTCACTGGCGACGTGTTGCATTTTTGGTGAAACATCGGGACACGTTAGCGGCACGTCGGTACACTATGTTTGACGTTGACGGTCGGCGGACTACGTCGGCGCGCGTTATTGGTCGCTGAGTGTTTTCAACATGTAAAAAAAAAAAAACGACCGGCAGCACGCGCAAATATATGGGTAATGACGTTAGGCGGACGTCGAGCTCCGTTGGACGAGCCGGAAGAGCATTATGCGAACGCTAGGCAGACGCCGCGCGCGTGGGCGGGTCGTCTCCACACGTTGCGCCAAATGGTTGCTTTGTTGTTTTTTACGTCCTACCAACATCTAAGGTCATGAGCTTGTCGCGCCAAACTTTTTTTTTTTTTTCCTCACTCGTCGAAACCCGTTGGCCACGCGCTAACAAGACGCTACTCACACGTTGCACCAACGTCCAATTGTTCCATATTTCCCCTAAATCTTTAACGTTTCTCGACGCTTTAATTTAATTTTCAACGCTGACGGGTCGCCGGTGAGAAGCGTCGTAGTGTGACAGCCCCATTAGTTCCCCCTATTTAATTTTTTTTAAAGTAAGGCTTGTTTTATTTACCGATGCCTCTAGAGCGCATTGATTTTCATATCATCACTTATTGGATGTCAAACATGGTCATTCTGCCATATTTCTTTGGAGGAAACCCACTGCCGCCACATAGGCTACTCTTTCCGATAAGCAGCAAGGGGTCTTTTATATGCACTTTCCCACAGACAGGAGAGCACCCCCTATTTAACTAAGAAAGAAAGAACAGAAATCAACACTATTAACCTCCCCCCCCTCCTGTGACACTCTTAAAGTTGTCGAGATATTTTGTAATATTTCCATGTCCATTGTGAAATTGAAGTGTTCGGGGTTAGTGTGGGAAGCATGCTTATACGGCGCCATTCTGGTGAAATGTTGCTCAATGTACACTAAGATCTTTCTTTAGATTATTCTTTTTAAAGTCCTGGTAGGAGCCCTAGAAGCTCCACTATTTTGAGGGTTTATTCTCGTGCTTCACCCCTCAGATGTGAGGCTTGTGGCGTCAAAAGCGTTTTGCTATGCGATTGATAATTATATATACATTCCTTGCTTAACATTTTTTATTTATGTTTATAATTAGGATCATATATTATATATATACAGTAAAACCTCTCTAGCCGACCACCTTCACAGATCGACTACTCCCCTATATCGATCACTTTATTTGGGTCCCAAACAATCGCCCATACAATATACCATTGTAACGATTTCTATAAAAAGAAATCCCTAAGCGGACCACCTCCCTAAATGGACCATTTAAGGTCAGTCCCATCGTCGGTCGATTTAGCGAGGTTTTACTATATAAATTACAATGGTTATTGTTTTACACTCTGTAACAGCGATGGTTGAATGAAAATGGACAGTATACAAGTTAACACTTGTCGCCGTGAATATGCCCTTTGCTGCCGACACAACGTAAAACAACCATCAATCAATAAATCAACTACAATTAATTAAATTAACTGTATCCTGACTAGTAACTGTCTATGTGAGCCTGCTGCTGTTCACTGACTAACCGGTGACTTGTGCTTCTCCTGGCTCAGCCTGGAGACCGGGTCCAGGTGGTCGGAATGTTCCGGTGTTTGCCAGCCAAGAAGAACGGCTACACATCAGGCACCTTCAGGTGGGCCGCCTCTCTATCTATGTCTATGTTTCAACAAATGTATGAAAAGAACGTCAGTAAACTTTACCAGAGTAAATATACATAGTAGTCTAGTACATAAACAATGAGATATCATTTTAAGCCTTTGAAAAGCCTAAGATTTAAACCTATTTTGGGTAATTCGCCTTGAATTTAATTAAACTGTCCCCGCTGATCTAAATTAGTCCAAAATTGCCATTCATCATTGTTGTTTTTTCCTAAAATCCAAATAAAAATAGTCTTTAATTCCTATCAAAAACAGCCTTGAATTCCATATCTTCGCATGTGTACGGACCTTGTTATAATTGCAATCATGTTTTGTGCAACTTGCAGGACTATTTTGATCGCAAACAATGTGCAGCAGTTGTCAAAAGAAGTAACGCCCCACTTCACCGCAGACGACATTGCCAAGATTAAGAACTTCAGCAAGATGCCCGGCGATGTGTTTGAGGTAGGCTGCCACATTAAGGACAGTTGCCAGAAGGACAGTTGAAACCTGACTTTGGCGGGCATTATTCTGTGATTCCCTGACAGTGCTAATCCTATCCGCTTCTTCACGGAAATTTGCTGTTAGTTCTGCCAGAACCATTTAGGTGGCGCCACGGTCCGTGTTTTTTTTTGCCAGAGACCACTTTTATCCCTGAGATAAGGAAAGAGTAAGAACAAAAAAGAAAAATTTAGTAAAACTTGTTTCATATTTATTTGTTCTAAATAAAGACCGCAGTTGATAAGGGGCATTAATTAATTTGACTGATTAACAGGGGAATTGTTGTCTTACGTTATTATCCACAATAAGAGAGCTAGATTATAGAATAAAAAGTAATTATGTGAGACAAAGCCGCAGACAAGTGTTCTACCTTCGGTGCGCAGGTTCTGGCCGGGTCCCTGGCGCCTTCAATCCACGGGCACGAGTACATCAAGAAGGCGATCCTGAGCATGCTGCTCGGGGGCAACGAGAAGGTGCTGGATAACGGATCACGCATTAGGGGGTACGTTAATTTGTCACTTTGTTCACACTGCAATATTACACATGGTACCTAGTGATGTATGATACGGTTTTGGGTATGCTAACATACCAGTTTGTTGAGACTTGTGGTGCCTAGTGATGTATGATATGGTTCTGGGTAAGCTAACTTATGCTAACATACCAGCTTGTTGAGACTTGTGGTGCCTAATGATGTGTGATATGGTTCTGGGTATGCTAACTTACCAGTTTGTTGAGACTTGTGGTGCCTAATGATGTGTGATATGGTTCTGGGTACGCTAACTTACCAGTTTGTTGAGACTTGTGGTGCCTAATGATGTATGATATGGTTCTGGGTACGCTAACTTACCAGTTTGTTGAGACTTGTGGTGCCTAATGATGTGTGATATGGTTCTGGGTACGCTAACTTACCAGTTTGTTGAGACTTGTGGTGCCTAATGATGTATGATATGGTTCTGGGTACGCTAAGTTACCAGTTTGTTGAGACTTGTGGTGCCTAATGATGTATGATACGGTTCTGGGTACGCTAACTTAGCAGTTTGTTGAGACTTGTGGTGCCTAATGATGTGTGATATGGTTCTGGGTACGCTAACTTACCAGTTTGTTGAGACTTGTGGTGCCTAATGATGTGTGATACGGTTCTGGGTACGCTAAGTTACCAGTTTGTTGAGACTTGTGGTGCCTAATGATGTATGATACGGTTCTGGGTAAGCTAACTTAGCAGTTTGTCCAGACTTGTGGTGCCTAATGATGTATGATATGGTTCTGGGTACGCTAACTTACCAGTTTGTTGAGACTTGTGGTGCCTAATGATGTGTGATACGGTTCTGGGTACGCTAACTTAGCAGTTTGTTGAGACTTGTGGTGCCTAATGATGTATGATATGGTTCTGGGTACGCTAAGTTACCAGTTTGTTGAGACTTGTGGTGCCTAATGATGTATGACATGGTTCTGGGTATGCTAACTTAGCAGTTTGTTGAGACTTGTGGTGCCTAATGATCTATGATACGGTTCTGGGTATGCTAACTTACCAGGTTATTGAGACTGTTGGTGCCTAATGATGTATGATATGGTTCTGGGTACGCTAACTTACCAGTTTGTTGAGACTTGTGGTGCCTAATGATGTATGATACGGTTCTGGGTACGCTAACTTACCAGTTTGTTGAGACTTGTGGTGCCTAATGATGTATGATATGGTTCTGGGTACGCTAACTTACCAGTTTGTTGAGACTTGTGGTGCCTAATGATGTGTGATATGGTTCTGGGTACGCTAACTTACCAGTTTGTTGAGACTTGTGGTGCCTAATGATGTGTGATACGGTTCTGGGTATGCTAAGTTACCAGTTTGTTGAGACTTGTGGTGCCTAATGATGTATGATACGGTTCTGGGTAAGCTAACTTAGCAGTTTGTCCAGACTTGTGGTGCCTAATGATGTGTGATACGGTTCTGGGTACGCTAAGTTACCAGTTTGTTGAGACTTGTGGTGCCTAATGATGTATGATACGGTTCTGGGTAAGCTAACTTAGCAGTTTGTCCAGACTTGTGGTGCCTAATGATGTATGATATGGTTCTGGGTACGCTAACTTACCAGTTTGTTGAGACTTGTGGTGCCTAATGATGTGTGATACGGTTCTGGGTACGCTAACTTAGCAGTTTGTTGAGACTTGTGGTGCCTAATGATGTATGATATGGTTCTGGGTACGCTAAGTTACCAGTTGTTGAGACTTGGGTGCCTATGATGTATGACAGGTTCTGGTATGCTAATTAGAGTTTGTTGAGACTTGTGGTGCCTAATGATGTATGATACGGTTCTGGGTACGCTAACTTACCAGGTTATGTGAGACTTGTGGTGCCTAATGATGTATGATATGGTTCTGGGTACGCTAACTTACCAGTTTGTTGAGACTTGTGGTGCCTAATGATGTGTGATATGGTTCTGGGTACGCTAACTTACCAGTTTGTTGAGACTTGTGGTGCCTAATGATGTATGATATGGTTCTGGGTACGCTAAGTTACCAGTTTGTTGAGACTTGTGGTGCCTAATGATGTATGATATGGTTCTGGGTAAGCTAACTTACCAGTTTGTTGAGACTTGTGGTGCCTAATGATGTATGATACGGTTCTGGGTATGCTAACTTAGCAGTTTGTTGAGACTTGTGGTGCCTAATGATGTATGATATGGTTCTGGGTACGCTAACTTACCAGTTTGTTGAGACTTGTGGTGCCTAATGATGTATGATACGGTTCTGGGTACGCTAACTTACCAGTTTGTTGAGACTTGTGGTGCCTAATGATGTATGATATGGTTCTGGGTACGCTAACTTACCAGTTTGTTGAGACTTGTGGTGCCTAATGATGTATGATATGGTTCTGGGTACGCTAACTTACCAGTTTGTTGAGACTTGTGGTGCCTAATGATGTGTGATACGGTTCTGGGTACGCTAACTTACCAGTTTGTTGAGACTTGTGGTGCCTAATGATGTATGATACGGTTCTGGGTACGCTAACTTAGCAGTTTGTTGAGACTTGTGGTGCCTAATGATGTATGATACGGTTCTGGGTACGCTAAGTTACCAGTTTGTTGAGACTTGTGGTGCCTAATGATGTATGATATGGTTCTGGGTGCGCTAACTTACCAGTTTGTCCAGACTTGTGGTGCCTAATGATGTGTGATATGGTTCTGGGTACGCTAATTAGCAGTTTGTTGGACTGGGTGCCTAGTGTGTACGGTTCGTACGACTTACAGTTTGTTGAGACTTGTGGTGCCTAATGATGTGTGATACGGTTCTGGGTACGCTAACTTAGCAGTTTGTTGAGACTTGTGGTGCCTAATGATGTATGATATGGTTCTGGGTACGCTAAGTTACCAGTTTGTTGAGACTTGTGGTGCCTAATGATGTATGACATGGTTCTGGGTATGCTAACTTAGCAGTTTGTTGAGACTTGTGGTGCCTAATGATGTATGATACGGTTCTGGGTACGCTAACTTACCAGGTTATTGAGACTTTTGGTGCCTAATGATGTATGATATGGTTCTGGGTACGCTAACTTACCAGTTTGTTGAGACTTGTGGTGCCTAATGATGTATGATATGGTTCTGGGTACGCTAACTTACCAGTTTGTTGAGACTTGTGGTGCCTAATGATGTGTGATATGGTTCTGGGTACGCTAAGTTACCAGTTTGTTGAGACTTGTGGTGCCTAATGATGTATGATACGGTTCTGGGTACGCTAACTTACCAGTTTGTTGAGACTTGTGGTGCCTAATGATGTGTGATTCGGTTCTGGGTAAGCTAACTTAGCAGTTTGTCCAGACTTGTGGTGCTTTAGAAATTATAATTTGATCACATTATCTAACTATAAATGGATAATCTTCATCTACGGAATAGAACTGAAACCTGCTTAGACTCACGGGAGACGGGCTATGAAGAATGAATTCACTCTAATGGGATTCTCCAAGGAAAGTAGCACAAACTGTACTCTGAATAATGTAAATTGTGAAGCTATTTGACTGCCTTATGACCTAATTCAACTGATCCCTTCCCTGCATGACGTCACAGAATGAGCTATTTGCGCTCCAACCCAGTCGGTAGGGACTGATCTGTCAAGGACCAGAGTATCCCATGCTATTCTTAGTTCGTGGTGCAATGCAGTGAATTCTTCAAAGGATTTGAATTATTTGTTGCTGCATAGAAACATCCTGTCATTGAAACACAAGCAAATTACTACAGTGACAATTAAATAATAGTGAAATAATGATATAATTAGATGACAATATCGTTCATTTTCGACCGGATGTGGTTTCCAAATCCGTAGAGCGTAGGCGTCTGTGCTAAAGGTCGTGAGTTCGAATCCTAGCCGCATCAAACAATGGCGTAGTAAATTTATCCATGTGGCTACCGAGCCTGGCGCTTGGCATTATTAGGATAGGGCATGAACTGGTTAGCTCAGTTTCACGATAATGTGGCTCAGTGGGATATAGGGTGATGGTGCCGGTGGCCTGGTCTCCCAATGGGGCAGCACTATAAAGTCACCATGAATGCGCACTGTCACATGTTGATACCCGTCCTGATATGACTTTCAGGGTCCGGAAAGTCTTGAGCTTCATTTGCCACATTTCAAGCCCTGAAAAGCCTTGAATTTAACCTATTTTTGCTAATTAGTCTTGAAAACCCTTGAATTCTATTAAACTGTCCCCACCGATCTAAATTAGTCAGAAATCGCCATTCACCATTGTTGGTTTTTCCTGAAATCCAAATGAAAATAGTTTGTAATTCCTATCAAAAACAGCCTTGAAATAGCCTTGAATTCCATGTCGTCACAGGTGTATGGACCCTGGACCTTGGATGTTGCTAGGATGTTAAACAACAAACACTTGTTCCTTTTCCGTGCTGACAACCTGTTTAAATCGGTGCAGTGTCCTGAACATGTTGCTGATCGGTGACGGGCTGATATGACCATAGACATTCCTAGGACATAAAACAACACACAACTGTTCCTTTTCCGTGAACCTGTTTATATCGGTGCAGTGACCTGACCGTGCTGCTGATCAGTATGACCTTAGATGTTGCTAGGACGTAAAACGACAAACAAGCACTCGTTCCTTTTCCGTGTTGAGTACCTGTTTATATCGGTACAGTGACATGAGCATGCTGCTGATCGGTCTGACCTTAGATGTTACTAGGATATAAAACAACAAACGCTTGTTCCTTTTCCGTGCTGAGAACCTGTTTATGTCGATGCAGTGACCTGAATGTGCTGCTGATCAGGATGACCTTAGATGTTACTAGGATATAAAACAACAAACGCTTGTTCCTTTTCCGTGCTGAGAACCTGTTTATGTCGATGCAGTGACCTGAATGTGCTGCTGATCAGGATGACCTTAGATGTTACTAGGATATAAAACAACAAACGCTTGTTCCTTTTCCGTGCTGAGAACCTGTTTATGTCGATGCAGTGACCTGAACCTGCTGCTCATCGGAGACCCGTCCGTCGCCAAGTCGCAGATGCTGCGCTACGTGCTGAGTACGGCGCCCCGGGCCGTGGCTACGACGGGTCGCGGGTCGTCGGGCGTCGGGCTGACGGCAGCCGTCACGACGGACCAGGAGACGGGTGAGCGGCGCCTGGAGGCCGGCGCCATGGTGCTCGCCGACCGAGGCGTCGTGTGCATCGACGAGTTCGACAAGATGTCCGACATGGACCGCACAGCCATCCACGAGGTGATGGAGCAGGGCCGCGTCACCATCGCCAAGGCGGGTATCCATGCCCAACTGAACGCGCGCTGCAGCGTGCTGGCAGCCGCCAACCCGGTGTATGGCAGGGTACGCGTCTCGTTACTTTCTTATTGGGAGTGGAGGGTAATAAGTTCTACTGGACAGTACACGGCGCCTGATGGCAAAGTCTCTGGTGTACGGCAGGGTACGCGTCTCGTTACTTTCTTATTGGAGTATGGGGGGTAATAAGTTCTACTGGACAGTAGCACCACACCGGACGGCAAAGTCTCTGGTGTATGGCAGGGTACGCGTCTCATTATGTTCTTATTGGAGTATGGGGGTGTAATAAGTTCTACTGGACAGTACACGGCGCCTGATGGCAAAGTTCCTGGTGTACGGCAGGGTACGCATCTCGTTACTTTCTTATTGGAGTATGGGGGGTAATAAGTTCTACTGGACAGTAGCACCACACCGGACGGCAAAGTCTCTGGTGTATGGCAGGGTACGCGTCTCATGTTCTTATTGGAGTATGGGGGGGTAATAAGTTCTACTGGACAGTACACGGCGCCTGATGGCGAAGTCTCTGGTGTATGGCAGGGTACGCGTCTCGTTACGTTCTTATTGGTGGGTGGGGGGTAATAAGTTTGTTTTGTTTGTTGTTGTTTTACCTCCTAGCAACATCTAAGGTCATATCAGGATGGGTGGGGTAATAAGTTCTACTGGACAGTAGCACGATGCCTGACGGCAAAGTATGTCTGGTGTATGGCAGGGTACGCGTCTCGTTACGTTCTTATTGGGAGTGGGGGGTAATAAGTTCTACTGGGGACCAGACGGGATGGCCGAATGAGTTGATCGTCCGCATCCTGTTTTGGGAGATCGGGGGGTCCGAACCCATGGGTTTGTGGGTTCGAACCCTGGTCGAGTCAAACCAATGACTTAAAAATCTATACTTGTTGCTTCCTAGCCAGTCGCTTTGCATTATTAGGATAGGGCAAGGACTGGTTAGCTCAGTGTCAGGTCACGGTGCTGATGGCCTGGTCTCCATGAGTGCGCACTGTCACATTTTGGTACAGGTCCTGATATGACCTTAGATGTTGCTAGGACTTAAAACAACAAACAAACGAACAAAGTTCTACTGGACAGCAGAACGGCGTCTAACGGCAAATTCTGTCTCTGGTCTACGGCAGGGTACGCCTCGGGGTTGTTTCATGGTAAATGGGACCAATGTACTTTTCAGTATGGAATGGTCAAAAACAATTATGGAAAGAGATGTATGTAATACGAGATGTCGCGTGTGGGCGATAGAGTGGGTAGCCCGAGTGAGGGTCACGTGAAGCGCGGAGAGAGGAACTAATAATAAACCACTTGTGTCCTGGTTGTCGTGGCGTTCACTTGTTGTCTCTACATGGTGTCAGATATAGAAGAACGAACAAGATGGCGCTCACAGGCTTAAAGCCACCGGGTCCTCTAAGTTTAGAGGGCAACATGGCGTTGAACTGGCGTGAATGGTTACATTCATATGACATTTACGCCATAGCTTCAGGTGCGTCAAACAAAGCGGAAAAGGTGCAATGCTGCATTTTTCTGCATGTAGCAGGTAAGGAGGCTCAAAAAGTGCATTTGAACTTTAAATTGGACGACAGTGAACAAGACAAGATTGCACCACTGATTGAGGCGTTCAGAAAATACTGCACAGGCCACACCAATGTGACAGTAATAAGATATAATTTCAACTCCTACAACCAGACAACAGAAAGTATGGACACTTACATGCGGCAATTACAGCATCGTATACACTTATGTGACTATGGCAGTTTGGAGGATTCCATGTTGTGTGACCGGTTAGTGTGTGGAGTGAAGGACAAGAAACTACGAGAAAGACTCTTACAGACACCGAACCTGACGTTAGACCAGTGTCGAGATATGTGTAGACTAAATGAGAATAGTCAAGACCAGTTAACAGAAGCAACGACTGGCATTGCTGAGTGTGTCGATTTCGTCAGAAAACGCCCAACTACGAGTGCAAGTCAGTCCCGATATGCGTCAGTGACGCCACGTGGTCGGACAGAGCGGCCACCGACATTCAACCAGTCAAAGGTGCAGTGCAACAAGTGCGGGTACTATCATGCGGTAGACCAGTGTCCTGCTCGAGACAAGCCATGTCTCTATTGCAAAAAGTTAGGACATTTTCAGAAAGTTTGCAGAGCGAAGAACCGCAATAAGTCATATGTAGGCGAAGTCAAAGTAGACAACGAACAACAGCAAGAGACACATGACCAGCCCGACAGTGACAGCGACGAGCTGTACATCGGGGAGGTGTCATGTCCCGAAGGCGGAAATAACCAACTGTGGTTCACAACGGTATTGCTAGAAAATGAATACGTAAACTTCAAACTCGACACAGGGTCACAGGCCAACATAATACCAAAGAGCGTTTATGTGAAACTTCGAAACACTGTCTTACACCCATCATCAAGTATCCTGGTAACGTACTCAGGTCATCGTATCATCCCCGAGGGTGAAGTCCACACAACCATAGAAGGAGTTGACGTGCGGTTTCAAGTCACTGCGGAGGGAACCCCAATCCTCGGGAGGGACGCCTGCGTGCAGTTGCAACTCATCAAGCGGGGGCGCCTTGTCGGAGTCAAGCGTGGCAGAGTGCGGCAACTGCAGTCCGAGCGTCAGAAGACAGTCCGTGCGTCAACGGACGAGCTACAGAATATCAACGCTGAAGCTAACAACCTGGTAAAAAAAATATAATGATATCTTTGTAGGGCTAGGGACTATTAAAACAGATGCCAATATTTTTATTGATAACAATGTAACCCCCTGTGTAGACCCACCGCGTAGAATTCCCCATGCTGTAGCAGACCAGGTCAAAGACGAGATAGACAAGATGCTTAAATTAGGGGTAATTGTACCGCAAGTAGAGCCCACCCCGTGGGTCAGTTCCATCACAGTAGTGCGCAAACCTAATAAAATTCGAGTCTGCCTCGACCCAACAAAGTTGAACATAGCCATTTTGCGCACGCCCTACCCGACACGAACGATAGAGGAGGTTATTGCGAAAACAGCTGGAGCTAGGTATTTCTCAGTGCTAGACGCGAATAGTGGCTACTGGCAAATTGAGTTGAATAAACGAAGTTCAGAATTGTGTACATTCAACACACCGTGGGGGAGGTATCGGTATACACGTCTGCCGTTTGGCATTAAAACGGCTGGAGACATTTTTATTAATGAGATGAACGAAATTTTAAAGGAGTTGCCTGGAGTAAACGTAGTCACAGATGACATACTCATTTACGGTAAAACAATAGAAGAGCATAATCGAAATTTGGAAGGAGTTTTCATCAGAGCACGACAAGCAAATTTAAAGTTAAATCCTAAAAAATCCAAAATTTGTCAGACACAAGTCAACTACGTAGGGCATGTATTAACACAAGCAGGGTTAAAGCCAAATGCTGAGAGGCTACAAGCCATTGTAGACATGCCTACACCCACGGATAAGGCGGGTATCCAACGGTTTTTGGGAATGGTAGGCTACGTAAGCAAATTTATACCCAAGTTCTCGGAAATAACCAAACCGTTGCGAACAGTGCTAGAAAAAAATACGGCATGGCACTGGCAATATGAGCAGGACCAAGCGTTTGCCTTATTAAAAAAGTTACTGATAACTGCCCCAGTTCTAAACTATTACGATGTAAAAGAACCTATTACAATTCAGGTTGACGCATCAAAATCCGGGTTGGGTGCCACATTGTTCCAAAACAGCAGGCCAGTGGCCATGGCGTCCAAAGCTCTGGACGAGACACAGTCCAAGTATGCGGTGATCGAAAAAGAGTTGTTAGCCATATGTTTCGGGTGCGTTAAGTTCCATGAATATGTGTTTGGTAAACTAATTTTGATTGAAACGGACCATAAACCACTGGTGAGAATCATGAGTAAACCATTGCATTTGTTGTCAGCTCGTATGCAGCGCATGCGAATGCGGCTGCAAAACTATAATATAGTGGTAAAACATATTAACGGATCCGAAATGTATTTTGCAGATGCCTTGTCAAGAGCGCACGGTGCAACTACTGAACCACAAAACCTGTTCGACAAAAGTGTGTCAATAGCAAGTATCGACGTGTCTTGCGCCCTGTTAAAACGCATTGAACTAGAAACGAAAGCTGACGAAACTCTGCAGAAAGTTGTCAAAATAGTAAATGAGGGATGGCCAACGAGTAACATAAATCTGTCCAATGACGTAAGGCCTTTTTACGGATTTCGAGACGATATAACCTTCAGTAACAATGTTCTACTGAAAGGCACCCAAATTGTCATACCACATACGTTGCGCCCAGTAGTTTTGGAATTAGTACACGAAACGCACATGGGAATTGTGAAGTGCAAACAGTTTGCCCGGGACCACGTATTCTGGCCGGGTATGAGTAAACAGATACAGGATAAAGTAGGCCAGTGTGTCATTTGCCAGCAATACAGAAATACACCTAATGCAGAGCCGATGATTTCCCATCACATTCCCAACAAGCCATTCGAGAAAGTAGGAACAGACCTTTTGAAATAGAACACAAAGCATTTCTAATTGTCATTGACTACTATTCCAAATTCCCTGAAATACGTCAATTAAATTCGACAAGTTCAGCGAATGTAATTAAAGCACTTTCAGAAATTTTCGGGATACATGGAATACCGAAAATAGTAATATCGGACAATGGTCCACAATTCAGCAGTAGTGAATTTCGTAATTTTGAAACAGAATATGATTTCAAACATATCACTTCCAATCCCCACTACCCGCAAAGTAACGGGCAAGTGGAGCGCTACGTGCAGACCGTAAAAAATTTGATAAAAAAAGCACTAGCCAGTAACATGAACTACAACTTAGCGCTTCTAAACTACCGTAACACGCCTTTAGAAACGCTAAATGCATCACCAGCTCAATTGCTAATGAGCAGAAGGTTAAATTCAAAATTACCTACGATTGACAGAAAATTAAAACCTGAAGTGCAAAAGTCTAAAGTCGATGACTTCAAGAAAATTCAGGAGAGACAACGAAAGTACTACAACAAACACGCAGCAAAACCACACAAACAATTGAGCGTACATGATCAAATTCGGTATAGAACACATGAGGGTAAATGGGCAACCGGGCGAATCACCAAAGCAAACTACCCAAACACACGTGACTATGAAATACAAACCGAGAACGGGAAAATACTAAGAAGAAATCGAATTCATTTGTTCAAAATTCCGAACATCCAACTTGACAAAGAAATGATACAATACAAACATGCAACAGGCCAATTAGTAAGTAATAACCGACCCAAAGTAGATGGTTATGTAACCAGGGGCGGACGAACATGCAAGAAACCAGATCGATTAGGCGTGGCTGAAGTCACATGATATTAATAGGAGTAATTAGTGTAGCCGGCGACAACTGACTGTTAGCTGAATAACAATCCAATGCCATGCAGTGCAGCTTGACCTGCCAAGGGGGCGACTACCATGATAGTATCAACTAACACAAAAATAGTCTGCCACAGCACGGAAAAACAATTGACACCGGCAAAGCATAATTGCCAACCACGTGTACAAAGAAATGGTATGATTGAAAGTAGTTGTTGGACTAACATAGAGCTAAGTATTTCAGACATTGAAACCAAGTATTCGATGCGGTAAACGAGTAATATAAAATGATAATGTTAACCATGTGTAATAATCCGCAACAAACCAAGACGTTAGCAAGTCAGACCGAAATACACACAGACAATCCGTGTGTGGTTTTTTACGATAATCATTTTGTTATTTCATAGTTGTTTTTTGTTTTTTGTTTTTTTTCCCGTCATGTTAGTCGTAAGAATTTTTGCCATGTTAATTACTGATGTAACTCGGCATAGATAACAAACTTGACGACAGACTGAAGATGTCGCACGATATTCTGTTACCATGATGTTAGTACAATAAGAATGTTATTTCATTGATTAATTGACACACAGTTCTCTGTTCTCCTTAAAAAAAAAAAAAGGGGAGATGTAATATATGTAATACGAGATGTCGCGTGTGGGCGATAGAGTGGGTAGCCCGAGTGAGGGTCACGTGAAGCGCGGAGAGAGGAACTAATAATAAACCACTTGTGTCCTGGTTGTCGTGGCGTTCACTTGTTGTCTCTACAGTAGAGGAGGTATTTTCTTTATAGAATTGGTATTCTTACACTTTGGAGAGATAGATATGAAAAAATTAAGGTCTAATGTGACAGTAAAAAAAAGCCAACATTTTCATTCCAAAAGTATTGTGTTTTAAAGGCATGAATTTCTAACATAGAGAATTTGGACTTTTCTGCAGCCTACTAGACCTTGAATTAGCATAGAGTATTACCTGTTAGTCAATGAAATAATGAAAGAAGACTCTTACTTGAAATAAATATTCATTTTGCATTTTATGTTGGTCATGTTGCTGCCCATTTATGGTGTTTCTTCAGATATTGGGTTAAACCATGAAATACCATAACATGGTGACTATGTTGCACAAATTGTGTGCTTACGAAAGTTGAATTGCTGCTAGCCAAATGCATATTTAATGGGGTTTTTTCTTTTGAATTAAAATATCAGGGGCGGGCGATTTTTCGGGCACGGGTGGGGACGATCAATTTCATAAATAAAAAATTGGGCCAAGCGAGAAGTGGGCTTGCCCTTTGAACCCCCACCTCTCCCCGTGAGATGCGTGCACAGTTGGCCTTAACGCTGCATTGTTGTTTGCAGTACGACCAGTACAAGACACCCATGGAGAACATTGGTTTGCAGGATTCCCTCCTCTCACGTTTCGACCTGCTTTTCATTGTTCTCGATGTCGTAAGTGTTTTGTTCTTTTTGGTAATTTTATTCATATATCATTTCTCAGTGCCATAGCACTGGTCTTTCAGGCACAAGTGTTACAGGTTTACATGTACTTACACTAAGTTTATTTACATGATTTATAAAGTGTAATTAAAGTAGAGATGATGCAATAAGTAAAGAATATGAGGTACATCAAATCGTTTTATGATTACACGCAAGGTATTCGTTGTTGGTTTAGAACTTTCCAAGTCAATAAACCTAAATGGAATACTAATACGTTTTTAAAGTCTTCATCATAGTTCGATATGATCAGATACACCTTTATATAATATACTCTATTGTATGTAGTAAGCAGGGATTTGGGTGTTAGTTGAATTTTTATATCAATAAATTTATTTAAATCTGTATAGTCCGATGAAGCATCACATTTTTAAAACCAAAAGAGTTATTTAGATTTGATTCTATATATTTAACTTAGATACTAATGCACCTATTGAGCATGTATCGCCACATAGAATGGAATACTGAGGCAATTTAATAGAACCTGTTACCACAAAAGCCGATGGTGTCGAGTTTTGGCATGCTTGCCAAAACTAATTTCACATGTGTATACTTCAAATATCTCAAAAGTTAGCCATTTAAAATAAAAGTTAAAGCACAACTAAAGTAAGGTAGATTATAACAATCAGCTTAATATATTTATCTCAGAAAAGTGACAGAAGACCATCGGACTATGCAAACTTGAATGCTTTGGGAGGGTAGAATGCGCATACTGTATTACAATTTTAGCGGTAAGACTGCAGTTAACGTGAATTTCACAGTCGAGTATGTGTGGCTGCACCTGGGGGAGTGATCCAACTACAGTTGGATATTTCTGCCTTTGTACAAAAAAAAAAAGTATTTGCCTATCGCAATAAGTCACCTTTTGGATCTGGAGTTGGTCCAACATTTGTAATTTACCTGTATATTTCTGCATTTTAATTACTGCAACCAACTAAAACTCAGAACAGGTTTACACTTAAACTGTTCTGCGGTGTCTTGTAGATGGATCCTGAGCACGACCGCAAGATTTCAGACTTCGTTCTGCGCATGCACCGCTATCGGCCCACGGGGGAGCAGGACGGCGACCGTAAGTACACGAAGGTTCATTCGCCCCAATTCAAGGCCTTGAATTTAACCTACTTGAGGTAATTAGTCTTGAAAAACCTTGAATTTAACCTATTTGAAAAGCCTTGAATTCCATTAAGCTGTCCTCACTGATCGAATTCGGAATGGTGAATTCAGACTAAATGCAAATGAAAATAGTCGTAAATTCCTATCAAAAACAGCCTTGAAATAGCCTTGAGTTCCATATCTTCACATGTGTACGGACCCTGTGACTGATACGTTTATCAGAAAACTTAAATGACAGAAAATACTGAGTCCCCCTTCTTCGTGACTGTGGCCCTTGCTGCTGGCACGGTGCAAGGCCACATCAATCAACTACCCAAGGGAGAATTTGACTAAATGTAAAGTTTGTTTGCAGCACTGCCGATGGGGAGCTCTGTGGACCTGCTGGCAACCACCGACCCCGAGAAGGGCAAGGAGGAGAAGGAGACGCCCATCTACGAGAAGTTTGACGCCACTCTACACGGCAAGCGCACCAAAAAGTGAGCGGCCTCTCCAGAACTCGCATTTCATTGTTTAAAAACCAACAGTTATATGAAGAGAAATTCTTTGAGAACCAAGGGTAATTATAAGCCTTTACAAAGTGAGGTTCACATGACAATCTTATTGTTCTAAGACGGTATATGGGTGAGTGAGCCGGTGAATAGATGATAGGGTTTTCCATCTCGGGTTATTACTCAGAGTTGACAGTATATGAGTGGGTGAGTAGATGATAGGGTTTTACATCTCGGGTTATTACTCACAGTTGATTGTATATGAGTGGGTGAGTAGATGATAGGATTTTACATCTCGGGTTATTACTCAGAGTTGACAGTATATGAGTGGGTGAGTAGATGATAGGGTTTTACATCTCGGGTTATTACTCACAGTTGATTGTATATGAGTGGGTGAGTAGATGATAGGATTTTACATCTCAGGTTATTACTCAGAGTTGATAGTATATGAGTGAGTAGATGATAGGGTTTTACATCTCGGGTTATTACTCACAGTTGATTGTATATGAGTGGGTGAGTAGATGATAGGATTTTACATCTCGGGTTATTACTCAGAGTTGATAGTATATGAGTGAGTAGATGATAGGGTTTTACATCTCGGGTTATTACTCACAGTTGATTGTATATGAGTGGGTGAGTAGATGATAGGATTTTACATCTCGGGTTATTACTCAGAGTTGATAGTATATGAGTGAGTAGATGATAGGGTTTTACATCTCGGGTTATTACTCACAGTTGATAGTATATGACTGGGTGAGTAGATGATAGGGTTTTACATCTCGGGTTATTACTCACAGTTGATAGTATATGAGTGAGTAGATGATAGGGTTTTACATCTCGGGTTATTACTCACAGTTGATAGTATATGACTGGGTGAGTAGATGATAGGGTTTTACATCTCGTGTTATTACTCACAGTTGATAATATATGACTGGGTGAGTAGATGATAGGGTTTTACATCTCGGGTTATTACTCACAGTTGACAGTATTGAGTGGGTGAATAGATGATAGGGTTTTACATCTCGCGTTATTACTCACAGTTGATAGTATATGAGTGGGTGAGTAGATGATAGGGTTTTACATCTCGGGTTATTACTCACACTATATCAGTGGGTGAGTAGATGATAGGGTTTATTACTCAGAGTTCACAGTGTATGAGTGGGTGAGTAGATAGGGTTTATTACTCAGAGTTCACAGTGTATGAGTGGGTGAGTAGATGATAGGGTTTATTACTCAGAGTTCACAGTGTATGAGTGGGTGAGTAGATGATTGGGGTTTTAGATCTAGCATTATATCAGGACACGTCCTCACCTGTGCCTCGCTGTACTTTCACTCACTCACGTTAAAGTAGCCAATCTAATTTTAATTAAATAAAATTAAAAACCAACTCACTATGGGAGTTTAATTAACGGTGCTCTCGGCATCTATGATGCGTGTCTGGTTCGTTGCAGAAACCGCATCGTGAGCATGGCGTTCATGAGGAAGTACATCCACGTGGCACGCGACATCAAGCCGGCGCTGATGCGGCCTGCCGCCGAGCACCTGGCTGAGGAGTACTCGAAGCTGCGCAACCAGAACACCGACATGAGCACATCGCAGATCGCACGGGTACGGCGAGCTTTACCACAGCTGCACCCGGCTTTAACCGCTTTTAGAGACGGGGTGTCGCTAGTCTTAATTTTGATACCTTCTTTGCCCTGCGTTTAAGGCTGCATAGCATAGTCCGATGAAGCATAACATTTTCGAAACCAAAATAATTATCTTGAATTTTTTTTACAAGTTTGCACTACAAATATCTCAAAAGTTTACCATTTAAATTAAAAATTACTATCGTAAGGTAGATTATAACAATCAATTCGATATATTTATCTCAGAAAAACGAGATCGGACTATGCAACATTAATGAACGAGGTACTGCAAGTTTGTTTCCTAAAACGTCTTCTAGTTTGTCCTGTTTTTAGAAATGAGGTTCTGTCTTGTTTTGCTGTAAAATATCTTCTAGGAATAGGATGATGATATTTTTGCTTTTTTAATCTAGTTTGTGCTATATTGCTGGTTTTACTGCCGGTTTGCATTGCGTTTAGAGAAAGGTTACTGCCTTTAAAAGCTTCATGGCGTGTGCTGCATTTAAAGAGACCGGACGCGATGGCCGAATCGGTAGAGCGCAGGCTTCCCCGGAATCAAACCAATGACGTACTAAATTTAAACTTGTCGCTATCGAATCTAGCACTCAGCATTACTAGGATATGGCAAGGATTCGTTAGTTCAGTGTCAGGATAATGTGACTGAATGGGAATTCTGGTCATGGTGTCAGCGACCTGGTCTCCCAGTGGGACAGCACTATAACCTTAGATGTTGCCAGGATGTAAACCCTCAACAGTTAGAGATGTGGGAGTTTTCCTGTGGCCTGCATGCGGGTCACTACAAAGCCTTCTGGTTTGTTCTGTTTTGAGACAAGCTCCCGCTAGTTTTCTCACGGTCTGTGTTGCATTGAGAGGAGGGTGACTGTTTTGTGCAGGTTTACAGAGCCATGCCGCCTTATTTGAAAGGCTCTTGGTTTACACGGTTAACAAATGGTGTTGCACAATCTTGAAAAGGCCTTGGATTTTAAGGTGTCTCTTGAAAAGGCCTTAAATTTGAAAAGGACTTGAAAGTAGACCAAATGCAACAACAAAAACCTTGAATTTTGGGGGAGGAGAGAGGGCTAATTTGATTGACAAAAGTGTTTTGAACAGGTGTGTGGCTTCTTAACTAATCTAGGACATTTGTTAAGCATAATAAAGATGTTAATTCCATAGTTGCTTCTTTTGCTTCATAAAAAATAGCATACCGGAAACCTAATGAAAGTAACACCATAAAGAGTTGACATGTATATAATCATTATACTGTCATATTTATTCGGTCTTAAAAAGTGAATTTCTTACCTAAAAAGACCTTAAAATTGGTTGCTGACTAGCTGTGTGAACTCTGGTTGCTAGTTTTCGTGGGGAGTGGGGGGCGGTGGCAGATTATTTAGTGATGAGGGCCTGCTAGTGTCTAATGAAAAAATTACTGAACATTTCTTGGCACATTTCAACACTCCCAAATGGCAATTCTACTCTTCAAACTATTCTTGCGTGAATTTCTCCTTCATTGTTGCATCTTCTATACTAAATGAGTCCAGGAGATCAGTTTCGTTGGTGTTTGTTCGCAGACACAACCTGTTACAGCCCGAGCATTGGAGACAATGATCCGCCTGTCGACTGCGCATGCCAAGGCACGTCTGTCCAAGACCGTGGACCTGAAGGATGCGGAAGCATGCATCGAGCTTATCCAATACGCATACTTCAAGAAGGTGAGTACAGCGACTCCGCAAATAAAAAGTAAAATAGCAGCAGCATGGCTGTTGACTCTCATCATAAGACGGAGGTCTGGCGTGACATTGTGCACGTAAATCCACCTCTCATGGTTTCCAGTCATACCAGGCTTGCAACCAAAGAAAACCAGGTGGTCGCAAAAAGGTCTGTTTGGTCCTCACTGGTCGCCGACCTCCTTGCAACAAAAATGGTTGCCAGATCTCCAATCATTTTCATAGGTTGGCGATCAGTCGGGGACGATCGCCGACTCGGGTGTATCGCCCTATTGGAGGGTCTAACGAGTGAGACCGTTCTTACATGGTAGGGGTTCACAGCGATCCCCGGAGACAGGTCCCCCTACCGGGCGGCGACCGAATCGGGAGAGCGTGGGCCTCGCGTATGGTTGATCAGGAGTTTGGTTCACAGTCGAGTCAAACCGTTGACTTAGAAAATTGATACTTGTCACTTTCTAGCCTGGTGCTCGGCATTAATAGGATAGGTCAATGACTGGTTGGTTCAGTGTCAGGATAATGTGACTGAGTTGGATATTGGGTCATGGTGCTGGTGGCCTCATTTTCCAGTGGGGTAGCACTATAAAGTCAACGTGAGTGCGCACAGTCACAAGTCGGTACCTGTCCTGATATGACCTTAGATGTTGCCAGGATGTAAAAACTCAACCGACCGACAGGTTGTAATGTCAGGATAGTTTGGGTGGAATGTTGGGTCTGGTGAGGCAGCACTATGAAGGCACTGTGTGTGTGTGTGTTTGCGTGTGACCACTGCAGTCCCTCTGTTCTTGCTGTAGGTGCTGAAGAAGGAGAAGAAGCGTCACGTTGACGACAGCGAAGAGGAGGATGAGCCAGCCAAGAAGGCAGAAAAGCCTAAACGTAAGCGGAAGCGCGCTACGAAGGGTGAGTCCAGCACTGAAGGCGGTCAAGAAGACCCATACGACTTCGACAGTGAAGCTGCCACCGGAGATGAAGAGGATGGTGAGTACTCAGCCGTTACTATTGTTAATGATTTTGCCTTCTTTTTGGGAGGAGGTGGTAGTAAGTCAAATAGTTATTGTTGACTATTAATTATGTTAGCAATACTACATGTATTTAATCTATTCCACAAAATGTATCTAAAATATACTTATATGATTTTGTGCTAAAGTGAAAATATGAAAATTTACATGTCGACACCATCCATCGACCCAAACGTGGTTTAAAAAAAACTGTAATCAATGAAATCTTGTTTTGATTTGTTGGGTGTTAAAATGATGTTATGGATGTATGTTACAAGGCTAATTTTAACGGCTTTCTCAATTTATACAAGATCAAAATTTAAAAAAATGAAAAAACTAAATTTCAACTCTGACATGCACGACTTTAAAACCTTCATATGCCGTGGTTGGCGACTTGGTTGCTGAAATAGCGTACATCACGCTTTTCTTCGCTCACACTTCCTCTCTCATATTTACGCATTCACCCGCTTTAAAACCGCATTATCCGATGAAAGCATCACATTTTCGAAACCAAGGCACTTACTTAGATTTTATTCTGGATACCCAAGTTGTGCTTCTTTCATTCTCCTTTTCTTCATCGACTGTAATTAAGCTTCCTGGAAATTCTAACTGTATATAATGAGGATGTTGAACTAAACTTGATTGATTTGAATAGAAAAATGGTGCTAGTTGCTTGGTCTCCCTGTGGGACAGTACTATAACTCACCATGAGTGCATACTGTCACAATTCGGTACACGTCCTGATATGACCGTAGATGTTTCTGGGATTTAAAACAAGAAACTATGCTAATAAGTAATATACATGTGACCTCTATTTGCTCCCTGAGAGAGTGCTGCTAGTAACTTGCAAAAGCCAGCAGCACTTCCACTTTGCAAGCAGCTTTTATGAAATGTACAACCGCACAAAGCGGCGGTTAAGTGATGAAAGCAGTCTTTGTCGCATTGTGACTGACAGCATGATGATGACATGTGCGTGTATATATTAAATATATGGGTCATTATCAGAAACTGTGAACCACTTTTCTACATGGAAACGAAAAATGAAAACATTCCAAATAATAGCAGAAAACATCCCAAATAATAGCAGAAAACATCCCAAATAATAGTAGAATCAATATAGATCAAGGTTTAAATGTTCTGCATGTTTTTATTTTCACTTTTTGATTTGTATCTTATACAAACTGAGAAAGCTGTTGAAATTAGCTGTGTAACATCTGTCCATAACATCATTTTAACACACATCCATAACATCACAATAAATTCAAACAAGATTTTATTGATTTCACTTAAGACAAGAGAATTGTTTCTTACAAGAAAAAAGTTGAAAAAATGTTTGTGTAGATGTATGGTGTCGATATGAAAATTTTCTTTTTACTTCAGCACAAAATCATATAAGCATATTTTGGATACATTTTGTTGGATAGATTATATACATGTATTATTGCTAACACAATTAAAACAGAGTCAACAATAATTATTTGACTTACTATCCCCTAAAAGAATGCAAAATCGTTAACAATAGGCTAGTATAGAATTGAGTAGAAAAAAGCGGAAAACCCCAAAACACTAACATAGAACCTTAAGAAAACAACTAACATAGTAATAAGAATAGAACAAAAATACAATGCCAAGAGGGCCCAAAAAAACTAACATAGACTACTAAACGTACCAACATACTAGCTATCTGCTACTGAAATGCAGACAATCAAATAATTTATCAGCAGCTACTGTTTGGTAAGACAACACCAACACTACAGCTGGCCAGCATTGAAAACAAGCCTGGGTACCCAGGCTTACATGCTATGGACAGAATAAATACAGCCTCAATTAAAAAAAAAAAAATTAAATGTAACGTGGAAACCAAAAATGTGGTACAGTTTCTGAAAATGATCCATATATGCATGTTATTAATATACGTGCCTGTAGTGCTGAGGGCAGACCTCTACATTGCTGAATTATTAATTTGCATTACAGACTTAGACAGGTTTCTGAACGACCCTACTGTCCGTTTTTATCATCGTTTTATACCCACCCTGGGTCAAACAAGAGTTACTCTCCAGTTACTACCTAGTTCTAGTCTGCAAACTCAACTCGTAATTAGTTTTTCACTTTTGTGTGTAGCGCCCAATCCTACTCCAGCCGAGCGGAGAAAGGCACGCAAGTCTGTAGAGGAGCCAGCAGCCACAGCGTCCCCGAAGAGGGCCGCCACCAGCATAGAAGGGCACAGGTACAGTCGCGCATTCATATACTCCCTGAACCGACCACTTAAAGTCGGTCAATTTAGAGAGGTTTGACTGATGTTTTTTATTTAAAGTAATTTTTGTGGGTTTGTTATCCTGCCTCTTAAGTGGTTTTATATTAAAACTATAGATACGTTCATTGCTATTTTTTATGCTTATTTACACTTCACATCTTACACAGTGAATCGACTATGAATATAGCCGTGTTTCAGGGTACTGTAATTTAATAAACATGTTTAAAACTTCATGGAAGTTTGCACTGAAAGTCGTGGAATTTGATAATCTCACTGGGTCTGAACTCATGAGTGAATACACAAAGCTGCCCGTAGAGACTCTAGAGCCCCATCTGTTTGTGTCGTGTATATCCGGCCGTCAGTAAGCCTGAAACTTTTTGGACCTAAATCTGTTGCTATTAAACTGTTTTAGCCGAACTGCGTTGAACGATGAGTGGATTTCTCCACTATATCTTGTAAAAAGACACGGAATGACACTGATATCCATGTACAACACGATGCTTTCCTTCAGGCTGAAGGTGTTCAAGACATCCCTGCTGGGCCTCTTCAAGGCGGAGCATGCACAGTCAGTGTCCATAGAAAAGGTGCGGGATGCACTCGACAAAGAACACCTGGAGGACAAGTTCAGTGACGATGAGATCTACGCCGCCATCGACAAGATGATGGATGACAACCAGGTGATGCTCGCAGACAAAGTTGTCTTCCTCATCTAGGGAGCCGAACAGAGCGCTCTCAGATTCCACAGCCGACATCTGGTTAATCTGACGACTACAAAATGTAGAACTCCACATCAAAACCACTTGAAGCTTACGCAGCAACCTTTATATACAGCACACTGGCATTGTTCAGTGTACATGAACTTATCTCCAGTGGTGGCGAATCGTGCACTGGAACCAACCAAAGTGTAGGTAGAGAATGACCACCGCAGGGTTCGTACAGGTCTGGACAGTTTTTTTAAAGTCTTTAACTTCATTTGCCACATTTCAAGGCCTTGCAAATCCTTGAATTTAACCTGTTTGGGGGTAATTAGTCTTGAAAAGCCTTGAATTCCATTGAACTGTCCCCACTGATCTAAATTAGTCTAAAATTGCCATTCGCCATTGTTGTTTTTCCCTGAAGTCCAAATGAAAATAGTATTGAATTCCTATCAAAAACGGCTTTGAAATAGCCTCGAATTCCATATTTTCACATGTGTACGGACCCGTGATATTCCTTAAGCTGTAGTGGCATCCAAGAGGCGTGACCGCTGGTGGTCGTGTATCCAAGTAGCCTGCAGTAACACCGGGGTGGCGCTGGGTAGAACGACGCCACAGTCGGTAATATTAAAAGACAATGTACGACAACACGCACCACTTAATTTCTGAAATAATCACGCGGTGGTGGCATCCCATGGCAAACAAGGTGCATTGTCTTTGATCAGGTGTAGTAGTTTTCTTACTCTGACATAACCACAAATTTAAACCTTTATGTATGGCACAGATTAAAGTGCTTAGAGTATGTTTGAACTTTACTATATTGTTTTCATTATTAATATTAAGAGATAATACGCTATAATTGTCTTTGATGGTACAGCAGTCAGGCTGGGCTAGGGGGCCTGGTTTGCTGTATTTCATGAGAAAGCGTTGAGTGGCATATCTTGTTGTACATTGGACGTATTCGACTGGGCCTTTCTATACACATATAAAAATATTTCTTTACAAATTCCTATTCGACTGAGACCGGAAGTGGGTTTCTATATGCATGAATCGGTCATAGCCCTTTTCTATTACAAATGGCTGCCCCCTATGGGGACAGCCACTTGCAATGGAAATGAACAGCTCTGATTGGTTCTTTTCAATTGCAAATGGACACCCCCATACAGGGCAGCCATTTCCAATGAAAGAGAACAGCTCTGATTGGGTGAAACCACTGAAGCCATTTGACTGGTCCTCTTTGCATTCGAAAACCTAGTTCACTGCACAGGTGAGCAGTGCTTAAATCTTGCAGATGGAAAGGTCCCAGTCGAATGCCTCCATAGTCTTTGGTAGTACCCATAGGGTACTCCAGGTGTCTCAGGTTTGGTTTGATCGCATAAACGCGGTCTGTGGACTCAACGTGAATAAACCGGCCAACTGAAACTCGTAATTATCACCCTAAAAAAAGAAATACCGTAATTGGGTGATACTTTATTTGACACTAAATTTCCATTGTATGTATTTGTGTTTCTTTTTGTATAAATATCTATTCCTACAGTAGTGCCGAGGTATTTCAGTGATTTGTCTGCGCCTATGAAAGGAATGAACATTAGCGTTTGTGTAAATACTGTGACCTGGGATTTTGGGGGGAAATTGATGAAATAAAGCCAATACCTTTCCCTCCAGTTAATTCTGTATTTTATTTATCTAAATGAAATCACCAAGTCAAAAAAAAGCCCGATTTTAAAAGAAAGCTTCCAATATTATCGAACACAAATCTGTTATTTAAAAAAAATCTATTTCGTTTGTCAAGCATGCCCCACCCCCATCCTCATTCTAGGTTTAGGATATGAAATTCTGGTAACACAAATAAGGTTGCATTCCAACATGTTACCAATATTGAAAATTCCTATTCAATAAAATTAACCGTGCTTGTGGGTAATAATTAAACAAATTTAAGCAGTTTGATCGAAGGCATTTTGGATTAACTTGTTTTGTAATCTTCCACTAATAATAATACAGTTCCATAGTCAGCTTTTTTTGAGTTTGTGTTAATCGATAGGTGGTGCTGCGAAGAAACTCTGGCCACTAAAGTTTAGTGCCGACGTCTGTTTATTTGGTTATGCACGGAAAATGGCCCGCCTTGCGTCGCAATGACACCTGTAATTTTAGTTCTCTCGGTACCCCATTTAAAATGTCTAACTTATGAGATCTTTGACGTAAACATGCCAAATTTATTTTGCCCCGCTCAATAGGTTTAACATTAGGTTACGTAGCAACAAATTTTCAATGAGCTTAAAGCTGCATAGCCCCATAAAGTATCAAATTTTCAAAACCGATTTGATCCTGCATACAATTATCACTGGTGTACTTATCAGGCAATGACCCGCCTGATTAGGTCTGACCTGGGCTCGCGTTCAGAGTCCATCTCGGCGATGCTTTTTGGCTTAAATCCGTTCAGGGTGCATCTCGGCGATGCCTCCCTTTTCAATCAGGAGACAAAAAGCGCCTCGAAAATGGCCGCCGTATCCAGTAGTTTCAGCCTATCACAGCGCAGCATTTCCATGGCAAATGGCTGCTGCCTAAGGGGGTGGCCATTTTCGAGGCGACAAACTGCTTGTGCAGTTCAGACTAGCGTGACGTCAGAGCCATCTCCGAGGTGCCTCCAAGACGGACCCTGAACGCGGCCCAGTTCTCATTCCGAATGTTGCCAACGATGGTCGACATCCATTCCAGTTGTTACCTGTCTTTTGACATAAATTGCACCATCTTTTCGCACACTTTAGTTTCTAGAAAAACCGATGACATAAGTTTTAACTTTTTGACGCGAGTACTGCCTTCCTAAGTACTGTGATGAACTCAGGGTGGTGAGTGTCCACCTGTGTAGGTGTGGGTCATCCGATCGATCCTGCTCATGGGCCCATTTTCAGTTTGGGCCATTTTCCATTCTAAGCAGTGGTCCACAACTGGTTCATCAACGGCTGTGGTATGTGCTGTCCTGTCTCTGGGAAAGTGCTTATCAAAGACTCCTTGCTGCTTATTAGAAAGAGTAGCCTATGTGGCGGCAGTGGGGTTTCTCCAAAGAAATATGTTTTAGAATGACCATATGTTTGATGTCCAATAGCCGATAATAAAAATCAATCCACTCTAGAGGCGTCGTTAAATAAAATAAACTTTTTTCCTAAACGGTGTAGAACAACCAGCGATCATTCCCGACGCCTGACATTGATTCAGCCTCCATACAGCCTATGAAAGGTTGGTGGGTTGGTTTTATGTCCTGGCAACATGTAAGGTCATATCCAGGACTGGTACCGATTTGTCACATTGCACACTCATGTTGACTTTATAGTGCTGACCCACTGGCAAACCAGGCCACCAATGCCATGACCTGATATCCCCCTTATCCTGACACTGGGGCAACATTATCCTGACACTGGGCCAACCAGTCCTTACCCTATCCTATTAATGCCGAGCGCCTGGTTAGGAAGCGACAAGTTTCAATTTAAAACTTGACCCGGGTTCGAATCTTACTCTCGGCGTAATATTTCCCATTTTCATCACCTCCATGACATTGGTGCTGTGACCAGGATCCTCTACAAAGTACATGTATGGTTGAACGTACCCTGTGTGTGTATAGGTAAGTGCATTGTCTGTAAGTATGTAATTGTAAGCATTAAATGACCACTTACAATTCCAGGGGACGAGTGGCAAAGAGCCCCATAGACAGGTAGGTGTGGGTAGGGTGGTGACATCATGGAGCCTAGGTGGTGTAATGGTCAGCACATTGGCTCGAATGCAAGATATGTAGGTTCGATTCCCACTCTAAGCACAATATTTCCTATTTTCATCACCCATCCTCCACCACCACAGTGTCATAAACAAAGATGACATCACACTGTGACAGGTTCAGAGCTTCCAATCTAAACGAAAACACTTGTTCAATACACTTGTTTGGTGCAAGCGCCAGTAATAAATATCCTGAAAAACCACTGAAAGGTAACTGAAAAAGATTTACAGGGGGAAAAAAGAGGTGGGGGAGGAGGTATAAAATATTTGCACCTCAGATATTTTATTCTGTACCACCGTAAACTGTAAGTTAAAGTTGCATTTTTTTTTTTTCAAAGCCAAAACACTTAGCTACATTTGATTTTATATATCCAACTTAGGTTCAGGTGCATTAACTGAGGCTTTGGGGAAGCGTATGCAGAATAATCAGTACATTTATCACCCTATCCATTTGGGCACATACTTTGAGAGCCATCAGGCAGGGCAGCCACTCACCAATTAGGTCAATCTCGTGACCTTATTAGTCTTGCCCCAATTCCCAGTACCATATATGGGATTAGTCAGGTTCCAGACTACCTACATATTAATAGGTCATTCCTCATTACATGACCATTGCGAGATCTGAATGTGGGCCACATCAACAAGACCTTTGAAGCTTGCTGAAATGATTTTGGGTTCTTTCAGCTCAAATTGCTCCAAAACTAGCCATTTTTCATCCAAATGACTCTGGGATAATGAATAGTAGGTTATTATTGTACGCTACGTACCCCTACAAAGAACACAATGAACGAACACATACATATATATATAGTTGGATGAGTAGAACCTCTGGCTGGTACCCTCTAAAAGGCCCCTCCGTTTATTATGAAGCAAATTTTCCTGCCGAGTGGAGGCAGATACAGTATGTAGCAGATGTACGCGGCCAACCGGCGCGCTGCAGTAACCGGAAGTGGGCTGCCCACTAGCAGCCCGACTTCAAAGCAGCACAGTGCTGCCCAAACATGAGAGCTGCACTGTCCCACCGGGCAGTTTGACCAAAGACTAACTTACACTCTGCTCGAATAATATTCGCGTAACTAGTTACACACCACATTATTGTACGCTACGTACCCCTACAAAGAACACAATGAACGAACACATACATATATATATAGTTGGATGAGTAGAACCTCTGGCTGGTACCCTCTAAAAGGCCCAAACACCCAACCAGTTAGTTAGGTTTCAAGCCGCGAGCAATGTAGCGACCCTCATGTCTCTAGGCAGCCTCTCCTGCAGCGATGCATTCAGATATTGAAACACTGCATCTGAGTTCCAGTCTCCTCTTTCCTTTATCTCCAGGATCGATGCCCCAGACATGCGGAGGAAAGTCGCTCCGCCCCGTCTCAGGCTGTGCGTCGAGAATTCGCCCGGATTCAAACCGGCCCTGGCACATAATAACCTCAACGATGATAAGTAGAACGTGTAAGGCATCGATACCGACCCCTCCCCCCGAGGTAGCCTGAACGCATGTGCCTGGCCCCCGGCATTGACTTCTCGGAAGTGAGTTTCGACCTAGTGCACCGCGCATAGCGCCCTATCCGCTACTTTCGAGACATGGATTAGATGTACATGCTCACGAAACTGTATCGTCTTGGACTTCCTGACTCTCACTATCATCCCCCATTCGTAGAATACGAAGTCCGATCTTAATAGGGCTGTATCCGAATCCGATACATGGCACTTACGTAATAAGGCCCTGAATGACACCAGCATTGCTGCCCTGAGCACCACGTGCCCTTTGGTGTTGAGCATTCTGTTAAACATTAACCTCAGTTGCTTCGGTAATAGGGGCGCAGCCTGCCTTGGCATATCGCCGATAGTTCTTCTAATTCCCGCCATGCACTTCTTTATCCTGTGGCTAGTGTAGTCAATAGGGTCCCATCCCAGATCTTTCAGATGGTTATTGAGCGAACTCAGATACTGCCTGATTGAGTTATAGCACATGCGTCTAGCTAGGAAAGACATATACATGCATGTCTGCGTAGTTGAACATGGATATGGTGACAGTTGGTCAGTAAAGATCAGACAGAACTCATGGTACGCTTTGACCTGGATAGATCTGGCAAGCTTTGTTGATTCAGCATAATGGGCATCTTCGTACTGCCCGCATTCCAGTTTTAGCCTTGCCCAATCTGAAATCAACAAGAGAACGGTTAATGACAGCACAGTGCTTGCGCGCTGTCCGCATCTCGTATGCGGGCAATGTTTCTGTAATTCTCCAACCTGCTTAGACTGTCACATATTACGTTGTCATGTGTGTTTATGTAGACTGATTGTACATCAAAGTTATTGGTAATGGACAACCAGAATATTAGCCTAAGCCATGTCATCGTGGTCTTATTCCGGCTCCTCCCAGAGTTAAGTGCTGCTCGAACCTGCGTGTTATCGGTCACGAAAATAACTGTCCTGTTCGCCCATAGGTGGCCCCACCTTCGAACCCCCGCTAGGATCGGCCACAACTCCAGAACATTTATGTTATCCGTTTTACAGCCCCCGTCTTTTGCCTCCACGTGGTGGTGTCCCAACCAGTCCAGCGCCCTCGCTTTCCTCACCTCAAAGGCCCCTGCTAGCCAGTCTTCCCCGTGTAGAGCCTCGAACCCCGTTAATGATGCATCGCTGTATACCGAGATACACGGCTCACCTGACTTAATTATTTTTGCTTTCCCTTGAAAGAGCCCGCCATCTCAGGTCCTTCCTGAACTCCTCATTTAGCCTAACCTTGTGCGTACTCTTCTTTACGGATGCGACTAGGTCATATACCCGGCGCGAGAAGGTCCTGCCGCCGTGAATCACCTTGCAGCAGTGCGCCAGCACTCCTGCCAGGCTCTCCAGTTCCTTTTTAGTAGCTTTTCTCCTACGTAGGAAACTCTGTAGTAGTACCTGGAGCTTTTCTAGTTTGTCTAGCGGCAGTCTCAGTTCCATGAGGTTAGTATCAATGTCTATACCCAGGAAGCGTCTCACCCGGCCTGGGCATACAAGTTTCTTATAACTCACGTAAAACCCCAGTCTGCGTAATATTTTCACTAGAGCCCACTGGGCCTCCCTGCATTCTCGCTCTGTCCGTGCCACCACGCAGAAGTCGTCCAGGTAGTTAATGCAGTCAGAGTAGCCCTCCCTCACCATACAGCGCACTACCATGTCGCTTATTTTTGAGAATACGTATGGGCTGCTGCTCAGACCCATACATAAGCGATTGTCTCGTAGATAAATAGTACCCTTGCCAAAGTCCCAGGCCAATCCCTGCTTCTCCCGCGACGTCGGGTGAATGTTTACCGCCCTGTAAGCGTTGCTTATGTCGACCGTCGCTAAATAATCCCCCACCTGCAGTATTTCCGTGACCGATCCCACAGAATTATAGCAAAAGTTAGCCCGACAGCCTTGGGTATGATCATTAACACATATGCCCTCTGGACTCGAGCAATCCACGATGGCTCTGAAGTCATCATGGCCCTTAGGTACAGCACCCAAGCCATGAATACACGAACAAGGTACATCAACGACAGTCAGCAATTGGTGCTCTATTTCCACCTGTAACCTCCCACACATTTCAACCCCGACGTCTCCCTTAGTGATAGAGCCGTAGTTGGCTCTATTATAGGTACTGTCACATACTTCGTCGATGACTCTGAAACCGAAGCACACACCCCGGAGCACATATTCCCAGTCAGGATCAACATCCCCCCTGCAAAAACATTCAGCAAAAACACGGCAAGGTTTTATTTGGGCCAGAACCCCATCAATCGTATACACACAATCACAACAACCAAAAATGCAGGCGTTAAAGATGTCAATATATCGTTGAGTACAACTGTAGTGGCTCTCCCTGTCGGCTACCCACAACGTGCAAACCAGCTCCCCCCCCCGCCCCCCCCGCTACGGGCTGCTTCTGGACTGATCACCCGGAACCAGTCTTCATTGCGATTGCTCAGTTCTTTGTGCGAAGCGCCAAAGTCCCCCGAGGTGCGACCACCCCTTCCTTCCCTTTTGTTGATGGCTGCATCTTGGTTTTGTATACAGCCACCAGCGGTCTCAGACACGAGATCCCCGCCTGGTAGTGTTTGGATAACACCACCCCCATCCGACGAAGTTTCACCGGCCCCGCACCGCTCCCTTTGATCGGCACCGTCCGATGTTGCGCTAATCCCCTTGTTGGTGTTTGCTGCCCCGTCGGTCCCCTCCGCTGTGTGTGGGCAGTGATTAGCTCGCCCGATGGCGGTTGCTTCAAGGGGATTACCGATGTAATCCCCCTCGGCCGGCGCTGACTCGCTGCAACGGTTTCCTCCTCCGCGTCCCTCACACCCGCAGCCACCCACACAATGGCTTGAAAGTCAGAATTCTTTCTGTGGGCATGCCCCCGCCACATGGCTTTTACTGCGACAAGTGAGGCAATGATGATCCCATGAGCACTTTTCCCGAGTACAACCTTCTTTGTTGTAGTTATGCGCGAAACATGACCCTTTCACCTTTTGCGAGACCATCGTTCTGCCCTCACTATCGCCCTTACTGTATGTCGCCCTTGGCTTTTTTACTTCCTTGTATGATCGTGAGTTGTCCATATTGAAGTGGAGCAAGGATAGACCGTTGTCTCCCATCTTGAACGCTCTCAAACCCTTCTCTTTTGCTTTATCCCGGATAGCTCTGTCGTAACCCCTGTAGGCTTCATCCGAGTAATTGTTAGTTATGGCGTGCATGCACATATATGCCAGATGTCCCATATATCCCATCACTGCCTCCACATCCATATCGGCCTTCTTAGCTCTCTTAGAGCCCCAGAGACATGCCGCATACATGAGTTCTTGAAAATTCAATTTGTTCACATTTTTTCTCCCCTTGGTGTATTTATCCAAGGCAAACTTACTGCGTTTTTTGCGGCGACGCCTCCTCCGTTCCCGACTCCTGTCCCTGCTACTGTCTGTGTCTGATGATTCCGATGAAGAACTCGATGAGGAGTCACTGCTTGGGCTTGTATCAGGATTCATCCCTGCATCCACTTCCCTGCCTTGTTTCTTGACGCTGCTCTTCTTTTTCTTTTCTCCTTTTTCTTCTTCCGTGATCGTGACTCATTCCCGTGCTCGCTGAGTTCCTCATCCGTACTTAGCGCCCTCTCCAATTCAGCCCGTAGTTTTGCTTTGCGCCTCTCCAACACCCGTTGCGCTAGTCTACGCCGCAGCTCCAGCTCCTCCTCATCCGCTTCCACCTCCACCACACTCGGCCCGGTTTTCCGTGCCGCTTTCACTTCATTCACTTCGCCTAACGACATCGCCAACATTTTGTCCGTCGTCTCCTCCAGTCCCCCGACAGCGGACTGTGAGTCAGTGTCCTCCAGTGCCTCCACTTTAACCGGCCGTCTCGACACTTTAGCCTTTATCACCTTGCACTTGGCTCCACAGGGCGCCTCATGTTCATCGCCACAACCTTGGCAGACATCTATCCCCATCCTGTCAATTAGTACAAAGGAGACCAATATCCGGCTATGGTCCAGCCGACTTGAGATCTACCACCCTAAGTCCGACAACTCGACTGTTGTCCGTGCTAGCACGTGGCAGCAAGCGGCAGTCGAAGCTGACACGTCCGAACCAAGCAAATTTTCCTGCCGAGTGGAGGCAGATACAGTATGTAACAGACGCACGCGGCCAACCGGCGTGCTGCAGTAACCGGAAGTGGGCTGCCCACTAGCAGCCCGACTTCAAAGCAGCACACTGCTGCCCAAACATGAGAGCTGCACTGTCCCACCGGGCCGTTTGACCAAAGACTAACTTACACTCTGCTCGAATAATATTCGCGTAACTAGTTACACACCACATAATAGTCAACTTAGTACATTTATCTAAAAAATTATGCAAAAATTCGAACGTCATCGGACTAAGACTAAGTAGAAGAGCTTCCCTGGCTCTAGACAACCAGTTATAAAACTTATATAGTTGCTAGTGTTGTTGTAGTCGAAACTAGGGTGATCCGTAGAAAAGTGCGTTTTGCTACGTGAAGGACTGCATCCGTACAATTTACAGGCTGCAGTTTGTCCTAATATAATTGTTGTTCTACTATAAAAAGTTTCTCAGCATCCGAAAGAATGTAATAGATAGTAATAAAGTAATTAGATGTGCAAGACTTATTCATTATGACAATAAGTGTTAATTTGGAAACATCTATCATAGTTGTGTGCAGTGGTGTTAGATGGTCCATAAAGCACCGTTTTTGAAGCCAATATATTTACAAAAGTAGTACTACTAGTAGTTCAGTAACTTCCTACTATGCACCTCTGGCGACCTCTGCGCACGCGCACATACCCAACCTAGCGCCAAATGGACGTACTGCACCCAACATGACATCACGCCGTGCCGTGCCGTGCCAGACCCCATCACTTCCGTCAGTCGCCGGACAATGAACAGTTGGTGAGAGTTAGTACTGTGATGTACCCAGGGTGGTGAATGTTAATACTGTTGTAAAATATTCTGATAATCAGCAGATGGGGGAAATGGAAACCCTCTATTATTATTCTGTGTGGCAGGCCAAGAGCGTGTGTATATATATATGGCTTGGCCCATGCTTGAGGGCAGGTAATTACAGACGGATGATTGGCAGGTCTGGGTGTGAGTGCACTCAGGGCCTGCTTCTCTGCTGAGGTAGGGGGGTCAATGCACACAGGGGTCAAGGTTGGTGATGGCCACAGGTCAACCAGCTCTGGTGGTGGGCAGACCACTGGTGGTCATGGTAACCAGAAATGCTGAGTCCCTATTGGAGGAACTGAGAATGCTGCATCCCTATTGGTTGGAGTGAATGGCATGATCCTAGACCAAGAATCCATGTACTATATATAATAAACCTGAGGAGCTTGGACTCTCTATTATGGGGGCTGTCACATTATGACGCATCGCGCAAATGTATGGCAACGTATGTGATTTTTTGCCACTACATCGGGATACGTCATTATGCGTTACGCATGCGTGTGTTGGTATACGTCAATGTACGTCGACGTTTGTCGACATACAGCGGCACATGTCAGGGGGTCTGCTAAGTTTTGTGCATGCGCAAAACTTTCACCATACGACAACGCATGGGTGCTTAAATTACGCCTACGTTAGGCATACATAGAGATACGTTAGACGTGCATTGGAGGAACGTTGTTCTTATGTTGTCCTACATTGACTTTCGTTTCTCTGACGAAGAGCGTGCAGTCCGCGCGTTGACAACGTAACGCTAACGTATTATGATGTTCTAACATATGCATAACGTAGGGCTGATGCATGGTTGGCGTTTCTCCGTGTCTCGACGTAATTGACGTATAGGGCGCGTCTGGTGCTCACTTAACGTATATAACGTTTGCCGGCATTCTGCGAACGTGCTATGAGCGTTTTGCGGGTGGGTTGGGTGCACCCGCACGTTGACATGCGTTACTCACGTGTTATGTCAACGTCGCATGCGCTGGGTGCACGCTGGCACAACGCCAAAATGCGCTGGACTGCCTTGGACATGCGTCGTTCATGTGCTGGCACTACGCCCTCATAGGTTCTGCAGCATGTTTAACGGTTGCTCGCGGTACGTTGCTCACGCGTTATGCCAATGCTAGGTAAATAGCACACGCACAAGAGGCACGTTAGCCATACGTTGTGCAAACTTTTTTTCTCATTCGTCGACATACGTTACCGCTACGTCAGACCGAAGCTGCGCTGAAGTCCAACTTTCCCCCCCCCCTCTGGAAAGTTTGACGCATCTCAAGGTAAAAAAGTGATTTTGCGCGTTGGTGTCACGCTTGCGAGATGCGTTGTAATGTGCCAGGGCCTTTAGACTCTTACTTTTGCTTTACTTTCTCTCTTTCTCTCCGTCTGTATTGTTTTTCACTTTAGCCTACCTACATAGCCACAGACTCGAACACCCACTCTACAAAACTGGTGACCACGACGATCTTTAACACGCGGTGTTGATCCGAAGTAGAGCAGCTGGTAGGGGTGCTCAGGTGGTGTGTTGTGTAAGTGGTGCCTTAAATTCTTGTTTCTTTGACTCTGTGGGGGTTCAATTTTGTTATTATAAAATTGAGTTGTCAACGACTTCTCCGACAGTGACGATATTTTGCAAGGTATGCTAGGCTTTCTCTTACGGTATTTCTGTAACGTGCCATGATAGAAACTTCGCATCGATGGAAAAATATATTTATTATTAAAAAGGGACTACTTTCGGCTTTAACCTTACCACAGAGGGGGGGGGGGGGCATAGTAATAGACTACAAAACCTTTTCTCTTCTCTTTTTCTACTTACAGACAAATCTATACTTGATTTTCAATTCTGCTAATCTTTTTCTACCACCGTATACAATAGCACATTGATTATGCCACTCACACGTTCAATGGAGGATTCTTTACTCGGTGACTTTAACCACTGGTTAAAACTTTTCGTGGGCAACTTTTCGAGTGAAATGCAGGAGGGAGAAGTATGGGCGAAGTATATGGCTTTAAAGTTAGGTACTCTTAAGGAAGAGCAGGAGCGGAGGTTCGAGCAGATTAGGGACATGACAGACACGAGAGAGCAGAGGGAAGAGCGCAGGGAGGCACAAGAATTATTACAGGTGGAGGAGAGACAGAGGGAGATGTGTTGTCGGTCATTGAAAGCGTATGGGAAATCTGTACCCTTATTAGACGGTTCGGATAGAGGTGCTCTACGCAATTGGATGGATTTGATCGAAAGTATTGGTACTCTTTCTGGGGTTTCTGACCTTGACATTATTCGGTTTGCTTTATCTAATGCGACAGGTATTTTGCATGAGGTACTTTTCACTGCCTTTCAGCATGAAAACGCAAAATTCTGGAAGCAAATTAAGGAAGTTATTGCTTATACTCTATTGACTGCTGATGAACGTTCACATTTGAAGGGAATTGTTCTATGTATGAAACAGGAAGAGGGTGAGACAGTAGCAGCATACTGTCAGCGCTTTAAGACAGCAGCAGCTAAGGGCTGGGATTTGACAAATGCAGTATTGGGTACTGATACATTCCAGATCCTACTGTCCAGATTTCTGGATTCATTATTAGACGACAATACCATGTGGTACATGGAGACTAACCGACCCAAAACTCTGCAAGATGCTTTTGCTCTGTCAATTCTAAGTGACAGGTCTGTAAGTTGATTGATTGGTGGTTGCTTTACGCCATGTCGGCAGCATAGGCCATATTCACGGCGAGAAATGTTTGTTTTTTGTTCAAACCATCGCTTTTACATGTAAAAGCAGACAATCAATTATGTGCCAATAGACACTAATTAAATTAGAAAGCTCACAATCATATATCTGTGGTCAATGGAAACAAATTCCCATAGAAAAAGAAAAGTTTCATTAATAATTAATAGAATCCATTTAGTAAACTATATAAGGTGGTACAGTCCAGCTGCCCTCAAAAAGGCTAAAATGTTTTCCTGTTTTACCTTAGTAAAAAGGTCATGCATACTGCCTGCAGTGTAGAACCGTTGGCGCAGGGCCAAAAAATCAACGCAACTTAGTAAAATGTGTTTGAGTGTCAGTGGGGACTGACACCCAATACATTCAGGGGGAGGTTCCCCCTTGAGCAGAAAAGCATGTGTAAGCCACGAGTGGCCAACACGGCAGCGACTAAGGACCACTTGGTCCCGCCGACCTCCCGCATGAGTCTGTGGTGGCTTTCCCACAGATGGTTCAATTTCTTTAAGTTTATTGATGTTTTCATCCCACTCATGTTGCCATTTGGATTTTATGTGGGTGGCTATTAGTGGTTTCAGATCAGAGTGAGGGATCAGACACGGTTCAAGATCACAGTTCAGGGCCTTCTTCGCAGCCCGATCAGCTCGTTCGTTTCCTTGTATGCCAGCATGGCCAGGCACCCAGCACAGGTGGATATCATACCCATCTGTTGTCAGTTGGTTCATTTTATAAATGACCGTTGCTAGAATAGGGTGATTCATTTTCAGTCCAGCAACAGCCAGGAGGCAAGAGAAGGAATCACTGTATATAACATAGTTAGTGTGGTTGGATACCTCGATACACTCCAAAGCGAGAAGGAGTACTCGGGCCTCTGCAGTGAAAATCGAGCTCTGATCGGGCAAACGTACACCAAATTTTTCCCGTCGGCAGACTGCCGCAGCAGCTACCCGGCTTTGGTCTTTCGAACCATCAGTGTATATGGAGAGGTGGTCTGCAAACTGGCCTTGAATCTCTGCATGCAGTCCTTTGTACTCGAGTGGATGTGCCCCAGATTTCCTCAGTTCCGTGAGTCGGAGGATAACCGATGGCTTTCTCAACGACCATGGGGGATGTTCTGGGACTTTGGCATCCTCCAACACGTCCAAATCCACGCCTAAGGCCTCCAAATGAGGTTTCATTCGAAGCCTCAGTGGCCGGATGTAATTTGGCCTGGCTTCATACCTGGATTCGTCATGTTGCTCGAATAGACAATTGTGTGCAGGATTCAATGCATTAGTTTTTATCTTGACTACATATTGCATGGCCAGTTTGATTCTCCTGTTATTAAGTGATGGTTCATTGGCTTCGACATAAAGGCTCTGAACAGGTGAGGTGCGGAAGGCCCCAAGGGCCAAGCGCAGTCCCTGGTGGTGGATCGTGTCTAGCAGCCCAGTATATGATTTCCTTGCGGAACCATATACTATGCTGCCGTAATCCACTCGTGAACGAACCAAGGTTCTGTACACGGAGAGCAGAACATCTCTGTCCGCTCCCCACTCTGAGCTGGACAGCACCCTCAGAATATCCAGCGCTTTCAGGCATCTTGTTTTCAGGTACTTTATATGTGGCACAAAAGACAGTTTTGCGTCGAGAATGAGGCCCAGAAATTTGGTTTTCTCAACGACTTTAATGGGATCCCCATCCAGGGTCAGCTCCGGTTCCGCATGTATTCTACGCAGCAGGCAGAAGTGCATGCAGACTGTTTTGGTCTTGGAAAATTTGAAACCGTTCAGAACTGACCATCGATGGATCCCATTTATGCTTGGTTGTAGCTGTCTCTCTATGACATTCATGTTAGCACCGCTGTAATATAAAACAAAGTCGTCCACGAAAAGACTACAGGAGACCCCCTGCTTTACAGCAGCAGCAATACCATTGACCTTGACCCCGAAAAGGGTCACGGCCAGTATGCTGCCTTGAGGTACTCCTAGTTCCTGTGAGTGTAGGCGGGAATAGGTAGTT